>VZRN01003941.1:2450603-2498093 GCA_013397935.1 Dasyornis broadbenti
AAAAAGAGAAAAAAAAAAAAAAAAAAAAAAAGAAAAAAATTTTAAAAACCACTAGGTCTATATTTTGCCTGAAAAATAAATGTTATTTTCACTCCACTACAAGATGTCATCATGAATGTGGCATGGTACATAATGACAGAGTAACTCTGAGCTGTCATCAGAAATGATCCAAAATAAGCAGCACACTGTAAATCCACAAATAGAAAAATTAGAGCTTTCACTTGCTTCTTTTTTTCCCCCTGGACCTAGCCTAAAACGGGGCTGAAATCACCCTTATCAGCACGGCTTTGAAACCCTGACTTAAACAGGTCAGTGGGAATGAGGGGAAGGACGGAAAGAGCAAGCTTCTCTTACGATCCTTCACTGCCGTCGCTCTGGGAAGCCAGCTATCTTCAGCATGTGAGTGAAAACCACGGAAAAGTTGAAGATTTGGAAACACCACATCTAGATCCTAATAGTCCATGACAGAGAGGCCACACAAGAGTTCCAAAGTCGGATTACAAGCCACGTGCTTGCTCACTGCCAGCCTTGGACCCAGCAGACCGAAGAGGGTTTCATGGCCACACCAACCTTCACACCCATCCTCCAATGCCAGGGATCCCTGATGCCTCACGGGCACCGGCTACATCCAAGCCGCTTCTGGAAGTGAGATGGGAGAATTTTTGAATGCAAAATAACTCTTTTACTTTTAGATCTATCTATGCCAAATGTTTTGGGTAGAAATTTTACGCTGAAATGAGCATTTACAAGGATCTTAGGCCAGAATATCAGGGGAGTTTGGTACAAGGTTGAATCTTACTCAGGGTAAAATGTGGCCCCTACTCTTAACTCCCCTACACTTCATGAGGAATTGAGTAACACATGCTGGAAAAAGTGGCAGCATCTTCTAATTAGATCCTAATGGAAGCTATTTTCTGGAAACTGCATTTAAATTCACCGTAAATTAAGTTGTTCATAATACAAGGTATTTTCTTTTGTACACAGTAAAAGAGTGACAGGTTACAAATTTGATGGTTTCCAGCCAAGCAGCTCTTTTACACCTTTTCAGCTTTAAGGCTTTCAGCTTCAGAGGCAAAGCATATGTTTGGCTTTATTGCATTGACTCCAGTGTGGTTACTTACCATATCTAAAACTTAATCGATTAAATAAGGCACTGCCTGGTTGAGATTAATTCCCACGTATGTGTTGTCTGGGGGACACAGTATGGTTTATTTTATGGGAAACAATTGCTATCTTAATTTGATAATTTAATTTTTAAAAATATTGACAGCTCTGCTCTTTAGCAAATGCAGAAATACATCACAAGAATTTATTCTTCAGTGTCGGCTCTTGTGGCATGCATGGGGAGAACCACTGGAAAATATAGGTTTCAAAGGCAAGAATCATAGAATCATAGAATGTTAAGGGGTTGGAATGGACCTTGAAAATCTAGTCCCAACCCCGTGTTTCCCTCGCCATGGGCAGGGACACCTCCCAATCGACCAGGCTGCCTTGTCCAACCTGGCCTTGAACACTGCCAGGGCTGGGGCATCTACAACTTCCCTGGGCAACCTCTAAAGCAAACCAGGCTACAGTTGTCTTTGAGAATAGCAAGAAGAAATACTTCATGGCCTGTGCCTACTGGAGGCAGGATTAGAGGGGCCTCCTAAAGCTCTGGACTTCTTTTAGCATCTGAAAGCTAAAAGAAGTTTCCCAGAAGGGCACGTAATGGGGTTATGGTGTCCTGTGTCATCTCCTGCCAGCCCAGTGTGGGCATGAAATCCCCCTCCAGGGCATGGCCTTTCACCAGAATCCACCACCAAACCACGTTCTCTTGGGGGATCAAAACCTCCAGGAATTCCAGGCCAACAGCAATTGGGCTTGGTCCTGGCATCTTAACATCTGACATTCACAGGACAGGGCATTTCCTTGTCCAAAACTGCAGAATCAAACTCCTAACAGCCAAAGTGCCTAAGTTTATAAACCTGGACTTTCAAAACACAATACAGGCAAGAACTCCTAGAAATTGTAGATTCCCACTGAGAATGTTAATATTTGTAAACAATAACAAAGGCTTATGAAGCAGGCCTGGAAAAAAAAAAAGAAACGATGCTTCCAGGAGAGAGGAGGAGGTTAGTAGAGTTGACAAGCAGAGAGAAAACAGCTCCTGAAATCTTTCAGCAGAAATTAAATAAGGAAACAATATTCTTTGATTTTTCTGGGATTTTTTCAAAAAAATTATTTATTTGGGTTTTTGTTTGGGCACAACAAAAATATCCCCAATAGCCTCAAAACATTTTCAGCTTTCACTTTTTTATTTCTTGGAAACCTTTTAAAAAATTATGTGCCTACATTTCTTACAAGAAAGAATTCAAGGGAGAACTTTGTCCATCTCCAGGGAGCATCTAGTAGATGTTTCATGTCATTATTGCATAATGAAAAAGAATAAGTGCCAAATGTAATAAGTAAGACCTGATTTTTGCAGGCAAAAATTTTTCTTGCCAAGTTTCACACTGGAACCAACTGCAGCTCTCTCATATATTTTATTCTTGGGAATTTTTGCAAATTAGAAGAATAGAGTTTTCTTGCAAGTACCACCTGCTGATTTTGTGGAAAACAGGAAAAACTCAAGTTTGACATATGACCTCCAAAAATTTTTGCGTTTATGAATAAAACAGAAAACACTTCCCCATCATCATCACATCCCACGCCAATATAATTCTGAAAAAAATAGAGCATTTTTTTCCTTTAACTGAAAACACTCTTGGGCTGATTCCACAGAAGCCACATGCAAGTGTTTGACAACTTTTGTCTTATACTTTCAGACAGAAGTCAAGAAAGAAGTAGTACTTTTTCTTAATTATTTTAATGTGATATTGGAATTAACATTTTAAAAATCCAGTGTAATTACTTTTTTCAAATGCTTGTGCAAGTAACCAATTGTAATAGTTAAGTTTTTTTAAAAAATATTAGTAGACTGCTTAGGGTTTTTTCTTCATTAAAATGTATTTTGTTAAAGTTTGGTTTAAACGTAGTAAGTGCCTTCATTTCTGGCACTCTAAAGTGGCTGCCAGAGCTCAGAGCTCCCTGTAAATTTTCCTATGTGTGGACACTGGTCTCTGAAAGAAGAGCTGCAGTGTTTCTGCATAAC
The DNA here is from genome assembly GCA_013397935.1 of Dasyornis broadbenti. Classification (NCBI taxonomy): domain Eukaryota; kingdom Metazoa; phylum Chordata; class Aves; order Passeriformes; family Dasyornithidae; genus Dasyornis; species Dasyornis broadbenti. Next base: position 2,453,734 of record VZRN01003941.1, read on the forward strand.
ATATTAATCACCTCTGCTACTAGTAATTTTTCTTTTCCAGTGTCTACATAAAACAAATTAGTTGTAATGGCAACAAAAGTAGCTATCAAGTATATGGCACTGTCCCACCCTGTGTTATTAAAGACTCATTTTAACAACAGGAGTGCAGATCCTGTTGGTCTCACCTGCTCAGCTATTAGTTTCAATTTGTCTCCCAACGCTTGCCAACACGCTGGGGTGTGTGAGCAGTCCCAGAAGACCTCTTTGGAAAATCTCACTCCATTCCCACACCTGACAATATTTCACTATACCTCAGGGTAATGTTAAACAATCTTTGCATTGTCCTATGCCATCTGTTCAGCATTTTTAAGCATAACTGCTCCGCACTGGCGTCTCACGCGTTGTAACCAGTCTCTGTTATATCATACCATTCGTTTTTGTCATAGTCTTTCCTTCCAATTCATTTCTTTTTCATCACTAGCCAGCACTGAGTATCACCAAATGCGCTGCACGATGCAGCCAGGAAGCTGAAGTAGTGGAGGGAGCGTTGCCTTGCTCTTTATCGTTGCCAGAAGCAGAATATTCCCAGCTCCCTACACCAGCCAGCCAGCATCATTTCCAGAAGAGCCAGTGGGCATGGTGTGCCAAACCCCACAGCTAACAATGGGATAGCCTGCCCATGCCGGAGGGACACTGCACAGGCACTGACTCAAACAGAGGCACTGCTGCTGCCAGCTCAGCACGGACCGTCCCAGCCCGGTTGTGTCTCGTGCCACAGGGAGGGAGCGCATCCAGCTGGGTGGCACTTCCATCCGGCAGTCACAAGCCTAAAGTCATGTTGGGATTTAAAGCTGCGAGAGTCCCAGGGGCTTTGAGCCAGCCACAGGCACCCCACTACTGCCTGGGCTGGGCATTGACCAGGGAGCATGGAGGGCACTGCTCCCTCTCGGCCCCTCTAACAGCTGGCTCAGGGTCTTTAGCCCTGCACTTAAGCACCAATAAATTACACCAGCCTTCCTTGTTTGTAAAATGAGGATGCATCTCCTTATTTGGGAAATAGTTTGGAGCTGGCAGCGAGGCTTTTCTGTACGTGCTAAAAACATTACTATTGCACTTTCACTGCTTGAATTAGTCTCACAACTTAAATTCAAAATGTGTTTTATTTAAAACTTCCAAGCATTTGGACTTCTGTAAATGAAAGCAGTGACTACTTTTCTTAATAATTAATATCTTCAAGTGCTCAATTGGTATCCCAAATGAGTGCATTTCCAGTACCTGATGAATAAGAAGAAGTTTTCTTGTTAAGTTGAAATCAAAAGGATTCTGGAAGAGATGGGAGTCCATCTGTAGTCATATTTAAATTCAAGAAAGCCTCAATGTTAATTTTAAAAGCCTGGAGTAACTCTAGATATTTATGTATTGTTTATTCAGATCTAGAACAAATCATATATTAAATGAAAGGCCTGTTGAATTTTCCTAATCAACATCCTGAAGTGAGATTTTTGAAATGCTGGCTATGTCCCAAACAAATAAGGTACTTTTTTTTAGGGTTTGTTTTGTTTTGTTTTAATTTCTTTGCCTTCCCATACTGCTGTTCACTAAGCTAAAGCCTGACCATCGCTATTTTTCCAAATGAGCACATGTGGTGACATCCATCTCCCGTAACCATTGACCTCAGGAAGTTAAGAAAACAAACGGTTTCAAAACCACACTGTGAAATATGGCTGCTAAGATGGCCAGCACATTCTTCTCATTTTTCATTAGCCTCTCTTGTAGCTGTTGCAGGACAAATCATCCAGCAGGAAATGGCACCCAGCTCTCCATACAGCAAAGTCTGATTAAGCTTAAATCAATGGACAGATTTTTTCCATAAAACCTCATGGTAGGAATATAAGATAGCGTATTTGGCTTGAGCACATCCTAATCCTGGCATTTAGAGGAAAGTGAGTGGATTTGGGGCACAGGCTTCTGAAGAGTGTATCACCATCATACCCCTGAGGTCCCAGAGCTACGCACAGCGTGAGGCTGGCACTCTGCACTGCTCATGCCCACCCGGGAGCCCAGGATCAGGTGGCCAGTACCACTTTCAGCTCCTTATGTCATGTCCCTTGGACATCCCTATGCAAAGTTTGATTTGACTTTTTTTTTTGCTGTCTCCCAGTTCCTAGCTCTGCACATGGATGTGCATTACCATAGCATCAGATGACACATCTAAGACCTTTTCTTGGTACTGGGCTCTAAAGCCTACAAATTCTTTCACTTGCTGTGATGCTCTCAAACTCTCACCATTTGAGCAAGCCAGTAAAGGCTGAAGCAATGGCAGCCCTCAGTTTGCAGAGGGAGAAGTGAGATGCATCACCACCCTGGAGTTATTTTAAAAACATGTAGACATGGTGCTTAGAAACATGGCTTAGTGATGGAATTAGCATTGGTTGGATTCCAAGGGTCTTTTCCAACCTAAATTATTCTATAATGCATTGAGAGGGAAGGAGCAATTTACTGGCATTTCCCCAGGAACATGTGCTGCAGCCAGCAAGGTGCACCAGCAGCTCATGCCCTGTACAGGGGCCCAGGCAAGCAGCCAGGCACCAGTGGGGGGCAGATTTGGAGCCAGCCTAAATTATTCTGCAATGAGAGGAAGGAGCACTCGGATTGCCTGCAACAGGAAGGATTGCCTGTCCTGCACTGTTGGTGAAATGCAAAGCAACCCCAATGCACATGGATCATTTCAGTGAAGGGGATGCATGGGACATACCTTGCCTTGCTCCAAATAACACAGATAGCTCTGGTCTAGTGTGGCTCTGGGTACTTGTTAATTGGAGGCTTAATTGTGGCCTTAAGGTAAAAGCCTTATGTTTGGACTTTTTTGTGGGGACAAATATCCATAGGGAATCTAGAGAGGTTTATTGTTTAATTTTTTTAAAAATCTGAACAAAGAGTGGCATTGTTGTTAGGAGAGTCCCAGAGGGAATATCAAGACAGCAAGGATGGATGAATCAGGGCCAGCCACTGTGGAAAATAACATACTTGATACCTAATGATTGTGAAGTTCACAGGCAGAATGGTTCCTGAAGCTGTACTTTCAATCCAATCCAAAAGCTCAATGCAAACGGTGGAACGTAGGCAGGTGTTCAGATCCAGTAGAGGCCATCAGTTTATCCATAGTCAGAACTGCCTCATGCCTTGCTCAGAGTCAGGGACTAATATTCCCCTATTTGCCTGTGCTAACAGAGGTGAGAGTCCCAGGTTATTAAAACTGCCACACAGTTATATCTGTTCACAAGCAAAAGAGCTGAGCACACCACCGTCAATATTTTAAAACATCTAACCTGAATAATGCTACTTGCACGACAAAATCCCATTTCCAGAAACTACTGCTACCTGTTGGTTTGAATTGGAGAATTCATTTGACTGACATTATGCTGCTCAGGACAATCAGGTGTCTGCTGTTGTTATTCATATCCAGGCTTATGAGACACGAAATGCATAAATGTGAATAATTCTGTGCAAACCTCCTGAGAATAAAACACATGTATTAGCCAACAGCATGTTTTAATAATTAGAGGACAGCAGCCAAGGAATAGCATAGTGGTATTCAGAATGTATCACAACCACTCTTTCATTCTTTTTTTTCTAAATCTCTCTTCCTCTCTCATTTCTGTTGCTGTCATGCTGCCTTTCATGACAGAAGGGAAGCATTTCTAAGCCTCTAACATTTGGTGCCTGAGGAAAGCTCATCTCCAGTTTCCAAACTGTGTTTCACTCTCCCCAGGTGGGAATGAGGATTGCTATGAAATGCAGCAAAATCAAACCAGAGAGAAAACATAACAGGCCCAGTTCTGTGGGTTTGTGGGACTCCTCTTCCAGAGGCTTCTCAGAACCAGGGTAGAAAAAAGCCAAAGGATTAAAAAAATGTTGAATCAGTCTTAAAAAATTCAGGATGTTAGCCTAACTAACCCAATGTCTCTAAGAAACAAAGAAAAGCAAAAACCCCTTCTAATTCTTTTATTTGCCTTCTGGTTTTTGAACAATTTGTATTCACAAAGCACATTTAAGCTTTCTTCCTTAAGCTCTAGACATACTTAAAAATAAAAACGAGAATGAACAAAATAAATCCTAAGAAAGGTTCTCGTGTAATTATAGATATCCAGGAACTAAGATTTAAAAAAACATGAGAACATGTGGATAGCCTAATAAAATTGTGAGCTGGCGGTAACCAGCATATAATTGTGTGAAAAGAGAAAGTAAGCATCATTTACTTTTTATGTGAACTAATGGACACAATATTGGCATGTCAACAGGAGAAATCAGAGTTCTTCTTTCTCTTCTGTTGCAAAGCCCGAAGAAAATCATATAACCCCTGCATGACTCATTATGCCCTTGCAATTTTTTTATTTATTTACTTGTATTGCAAGCTTCCTTAGGGTATGGGCTACCTCACTATCGGCCTTTACTATGTCAGCACACCAGGAAATCATTTGGGGTCAGATTTATGGACAGTGTTTCATATTGCAATACAAATACTCAGAATTATTTAAAAAAAAAAAACAAACAAACAAACAAAAAAAAAACAACCAAAACCAAAACCAACAAAACACATAACACAAACAAACATAAAAAAAAGCCACACACACACAAAACCCCCCAAAACAACAAAAAAAGTCATAACCAAAACCTGGTCTTCAACTACAAACACTCCTTTTCCTCAGATTCCTGGCGGGGAGAAGCTCAGCGATAAGAAGGCCTGCACTACAAGCTGCAGCAAGTTCAAACAGCAAGAGCCCGATGCAAAGCCATATTTACTGCAACTCTAATCTACTTCTAATCCACCTTGCTCTGAAGACGAGTGCACAGCATAACACAGCCTTCAGATAACAAACAGTTACAAAAATCTATTGATTTTTCGGAGCAACATAAGCTGCCAAAAATGCATTCAGCCCCGTGGAAAAGACCTTCACCTCTGGATAGAGCCCATCGGTGCACACCCTGTTAGCAATTGCCAGCTCTTAGAAAATGACTTTCATCTGGCTGCAGAAAACACAGATGTAGAAGCAAGCCTGGCAGCCCTTCTCAGAGTTTTATTCACTGCAGCTTAAATGAGATAACCGTCCGTCATTCCACGGCACACACCAGTCCCAGATCTCGATCACACACAGCATCTGCCATACATGAGAGGTGCTTTGAGTAGCCTATCCTTGCTACTACGTTTTTATTAACTTTCAGACAAATACTCATGCCTGGAATTTATTTACTCCTTGCCACAGTCTCCCTGATAACTGAGAGGTTTTGTTTCATATTTATTTTTCTTTTATAGAATGGTACACAGAGAAATGGTCCTCAAAGCATTCAGTTATTGCTCAGCTGATTTCCTAGTTCACCTGGAAAGGAGTGGTAAGATCAAATCACACAGAGGAAACGGTCAGGAAAGCAGCAAGAAGTCTCTGAGTTCTGAGAAACTATTCACACCAATGTCTTGAGCATTGCCAGAGAAATTGCTGAAACTTGTTTAAAAGAGAATATGTCCAATAAACACACAAACAAATTCCCTTGCATCTGTCAGGGTTTATGCTCTTTCTCACTATCCTGATGCAGACAAGTTACTAGCTCATGACAGACACCAGAAGCAAACACCTATCTTGCCAGTATGAGTAGCTATTTTGAAATATGTTCTGATACCCTTTGTTTTCCCCTTGGAACATCAAGGGATTGTCCATGCTCCTGTATCCCAAATTATAAGGGGCCCATCCTGAAAGAACGGAAGGTCTTTTCCATTCATCTTAACATAATTTGTAGTTTGCCAATAAATGCAGAGAACAAACTTATTCAGAAGCTACAAATACATATATTTTTGCTTCAACATTTGTAGAAGCAGATGAGCAGACATGAAAAGAATACTATGGATGACTAAGCATTTGAGTTTGTGTGTGTGTGTGCATGTGTGTGTGTATATATCTGAGCCCTGTCTTTGTAAGCTGAAATTAACAAACATTTTACATTTTGCATTTTGCTCTCAAGGGAGCTAGGTTTTGAGCAACCTAGGAAAGTAATCTGTCTTAAATAACTCTATATCCATAAATGACTATTAGGACTTAGACAAACATTCTTCATAATACTTGTCTGGGCCCTAAAGAATATTAATATTTATGTCTTCCTTCACACCGTTCCATCCAAAGATTTCTTCATTGTATTCTGTCAGGAATGACATTTTTACCTTCCATGCACTAATTCATTGGCTGCTATGTTCATTTGCTATAACCAAGTTCAATTTTCACTTGTCCAGAGAATAAATGGAGTCAAGGAATGAGCATTTGACCAAGCCATTAGGTCAATCCATGGAGGAACAGTCTGTTGTGGGTAATAGTCTGATCCTGGAATGAGGTTTCTCTTCATGTTATATATTTTACACCCCCTGCCATTTTCTACCTTCTCACTCATACTTTAATCTTGCAATCAGATGCAATGATAACTAATAACTCTGGAGCGATAACAGATTTACAACTCACTCTGAAAAATACCATGACAGAAAAGAAGCAGGGGCTCATCTGGAACATCCCATCTTGCATTAACAGGGAGAATGGTAAACCAGGGGTGGGTAGAAACATTTCCAGTCTTTGTTCCTGTTGCTTTCACCAAGTCACAGCAATCATTACAAAGAACATAGTATCATGAAGGCACCTGAGAACTAAGCTCAGCATGAGCTGGGACTGAAGTTGTTCAGATCCAAATTGAAATTAATGCAGCTGTTCAAGGCACTGCTATAGGTAAAGAACGTAGGGGAAATGGGATCAGCACTCTTTAATACTGGCATGCAGGATGAGCCAAGCTTTTGCTTGACAGCATGATTTGTGCATTACACAGCTTAATCCTTAACCGTGGACCAATATGGAAAGGGTCATGGACTTGCTTCCTATCTTTAGGATGTTGCCATAGTCAATGGATTAGGACACAAAAAAGAAGAAAAAAAAGAAAAAGAAAAAGAAAGGAGCTTTCCTGGCAATGCTCAGACCCTTTAATAACCATCTTTGCAAATTTCTCTTTGATCTTAATTTTGTTTGCTTTATATGTTTTTGAAGGCTCTCTGATGTGACAAACCTCTATTCTGTGCTTGCATCCAGCTACAGTTTTGCAATGAAAACTTTGTTCTCCTCCAGTACTGGAAGATTTGTGATTGCTGGTCTACTCCATTATTCATCTCTGAATGAAGTTATCAGACCTTATTCTTTCCTGCTTTCCACTGACATGCATTAGGAATATTTCCAAAGATACAACACTCTAATATTGAACTAAGCAAAAGGACTCCCAGACCTTGCATGTTTCCTTGAAGCTACTTCAAGATGAGGAAACTTTGTTCTTTCTTCTTTTTTGATTGTCCTTCTGCAATGACTCTAAAACAAAAAAATTGTTTTTCTAGGCAATTTTAGCTGGCATTCAGTTACTACTCTACAGGGAGCTATGGAGTGGGTAAGCAAGGTATTGTGTCACCACTACAGATAAAACAGGAATAGCATAGTAATATTTTTTATATTGTTGGTTCTAAGATTTTACCAGTCCTAAAGTACCAGTGATTCAAAATGTCCTACATGCCGGCACTGCTCAGTGTAATGCTCTCTAACTCATTCCTGCTGAACCATGCAAAGCAGATGACTGGAAGTGATTAAAGTCTTCATCTGCCCTCCAGCCCCAGTGGTGTCGTTCAGGCAAGAGGTTCTGAGCCCTTTCAAGCCCACCACACATTCCCCAAATTGGAGATTTTTAAGGCATAAACTCTCATTTTTAGCACAAAGCCACTGGATGCCAAGAACTGCCATTGTGCAAATGACATGCTCCAAGACTCATTTCACTATTCAGATCCCAAATCCCCCATTTCCTGTTGACTCTCATTGCTTAAGCTAATATCATTCAGCCTACTCTTTCAACTGGTTAGAAGGGCTTAGTCAAAACCCTCTGCAGTCAGAGGAACACAGTGCACATGTGTAACAGTAGAAATTGTTGGCTCAGAGCATATTCATTTGTTGTGTGTAACGCAGTAATAAAAAACAAATGCAGAGACTTCATTTTATATATAATAAAAATACTGCAATATTTTATGTGTCTCATTTTAGCAGCCTGTTTTTAAATAACAACCTTATTTTTTTCCAATTGCAAATCCTCAAACAGAGGAGCAAAACGTAAAAGTATTTTTAGTTTATGGGCTAAACGTCCAGCCCAGCAGTTTGCTAGTAATATATGTATACTGATAATAACCACAACTAGCAGGGGATGCAATGCAGCCTCAGTTATTTCTCTCTGCTCTGCAAGAACATACTCCTCTCATTAAGAATTTAGATGTCAGCCAGGATTGCTAACTGCATTGGTTCTCACTTCCCTGAAGAGAAGCAAAATGGTAGATTGTTCTTTGAAATACCACAAAGCCTTTCTGAACACCACAGCTCAACTGTTCGGGGAACAGAGGCAACAGCACTGAAAGAAAATAAATTTCTTTCTCTGAAGAAAAGAAATTCAGCAAGAAGCAGGTTACTGTTGGAAATGTGTCGTTTCGGAAAAGGTACAGTTCTGAGCACACAGGACAGTTGGTCTTTATCCAGAAAATTGCAGCAATACCAAGGGACCTCCTGAGCTTGAGGAGACAACAGGGAGGGGACCTCTTCAATGATGTCTGTCATTATCCAAAGGGAGGGCGCCAAGAGGATGGAGTCAGGCTCTTCTCAGGGGTGCTGAGCAACAGGACAGGAGGCAATGGGCACAAACTGATGCACAGAAATTCCACCTGAACATGAGGAAGAGCTTCTTTACTGCGCAGTGACCGAGCACTGGAACAGATTGTCCAGAGAGGCTGTCTTGAGAATCTCCTCACTGGAGATTCTCAAGAACCTTCTGGGCACAATCCTGTGCCATGTGCTCTGGGATGACCCTGCATGAGCAGGGAGGTTGGACCAGATGACCCACTGTGGTTCCTTCCAGCCTGACCCATCCTGTGATTCCGTGAAAATACAACATATTCACATCTCTCATGTAACACTCAGTAGGGTTTAAGAAAGTGTCAGTGGAAGTCACTTTGCACATAAACACATCCCACCTTTCCAGGACATTTGTTTTTATGTCCTGAGAGTCCACTTGTCCCTGCAGAGCCCAGTGTGGGTCTGGCCCACAGCTGGCTGATGCCAGCAGGAGTCCCTCCCAGATTGCTCTGGGCAGAGCTGATACACAGAGTTCCTTGAGGCATGGACAGGGACATCCAGCACACAGACAGGCAGGTAAAAGTTCTGCTTTGCTTTAAGTAAAATGTCGAGGGTGCTGTGCAATGAATGTGCCATGAGTGAAGTGCCACTGGAGATGTCAGCCCTGTGATGCCAAAAAAATTAAGAAAATTCAGTGTTACAGTGTGCCACAGCAGCATTTTTATACTATCAAACTGAATTTTCAATTTTCACAAACACTATCCAAATAACCTTGGTATCATTCTGGTAAAATCTGTAGTGAAATACAATATCTTTCCTGGAAGCAGATGGGTTTAACCCTTTCAAAAATTAATATTTCAGCAGAGCCAGACCCCAGCTTTCCCTAGCTTACTCCTGAATCATATAACCTGTGTTGGCATTACAATACCTTTATTCCTCACCCCTGCCCCCATCTAGTTGCTGTATTTCAATTAGGATGCATTTTATGATACTGTAACAATTGGAAAGGAATAATCATCATCCTCTAAAACATGTACAGCAGTTCCTAAAGAGTCTGAATTGGGAGAATTGGCACTGGGCAGCCCTTTTGGTTTCCCCCAGAGGGTCTGGAGTGAGCAGGATGTATTGTTTCCCTCTGGTCTTAAGAGGTGAAGACAAATTAGCCTTTGCTTCTGACAAATTGGCTTCTCGTTTTCAATAACAAAGTCTGCTAATTGAAAACGTAAACCCCAATTTGAAAATCCTTTGTTTTTTCGCACTTTGCTTCTATCTTATTTGTGCGTCTTCATCATCTTTGAAAAGCATTTATGGAAAGTGAGACAGCCTCAATGTCTCCACTAAAATAATGATAATCACCACCGAGAGGCATGACTTTACAGGTGGTGACAGACAAATGTATTCAGAATAGCAGACAGAAAACAGTTTTTACCACCAGCCTGACTCTTTTCCCTATTGTGTACTTTTGGTAGCAATTAAGTTGTCCTGTTTACACAGAGGGGAGTGTCCTGGAATAAAGTACTGGCTGGGCAAAGTGGGAAAACACTGGTGAATCTCGCACTAGGAAAAGCACCATACCATTCTTATTTTCCCTCATTTAAGTGTCAAAACCAACAGAGCCATGCACTACACAGCGAGGCACAGTTGGGAAGCACTGCTGGGCTCAGCAGCCGCAGGGCTCGCTGCCTTTTACTTCTCTTCCAGTACAATGCCAGCTCCAAGCCAGCTCCTGGCTTCTGATTGTTGCTTCAAGAAAAGGGTCTGAGAAGGCTCTGCTGAATTTTGATTTATCAATAACTGTCTGAAAAAGTGCTCTGTGTTCCAAGGCTTAAGCAAATATCTGCTAGTCAGTAGTAACCAACTTGCTCCTCTTCCAAAAAGAGAAGCAAGAGAAGTGAGTGCTCCCCCTGCAGTGATTTGCTGGGTGTGGGGAGGTAGGGTTCTCCAAGAGAGGAACCATGTCACATCTTCCCCTCCTGTTTTCTTTGGGCCCCGGAGAGCTCTCACTAATTAGGCAGTTGCACTGCCCTGAGAAACAATGAACAAACAAGCCAATTAGCCCCAATTCATTGCAAAGCTTGAAGTCAACCCACAGCAGCACTTTTTAGAGCAAATTTCCTTGCTGGTGACTTAATTTTGTTACCATTTTTACTGCCATCTAATTGGAGCCACTGATGGCCAATTGCTTCATTTATCATCAAGTTTACAGGCCACACACTGCACTACTAATTAGAGTGCAGACATTGTGCTTCAGCCTCCCTTTGAAATACTGCTGGCATTTACATGTAATTCTAATTCATTATGTTTCAAAGAAACTGAGAGTGGGAATGAGATTATTTCTCAAAACCAGTCCTGAGCTTAGGCAAGCCCAGATTGCACTCTAACACAGCTATTTTAAGTTTATTGGGAAGGGGGGTGGAGGACAATTAGCAGTTTCCCCTCCTAACCCCAATTTCTGACACTACCAAGCGCAAACCCAAAACCCACATAATCAATCTTGTATAAACGCCAGTAGTGAGCTCTGCTCCGTGTGCAGTTCTCACCCAGGCCGATTTTCACAGGGAAGTGGTGAATTTTGCACTTGAGGTGAGAAATACTGCCCTAAGGATTTAAATCTGACAAGTGCCAAGGTCTTGTGAAGGTTCTTCTGTTTGGCGTGGAAAGAGGGGAAGGCAGACCTCAGCTTTCTCCATGCATTGGTTCAACAATAAATCACTAGAAGCCTGCAGACATTTGGCAGAACTGCAAAGAATTGTTATTTTAGCTGAAATCTGATAGATTCTCTACTTCTAAGGCATTTTCAGATAAATACCTCAAATTTGGATCCAGCTTCACTGATCTTGCATAGCTTTCTCTACCAGCCTCACTGGGGCTACCCAGGACTGAGTTATGCAGGACGAGCTCTGGGCGAGAAGAAAGCTGATTCTCCTTGTTGTTTGATATTCTCATGTTGCAACTACTCCCTTCCTTCCCCTTTTTAGGTCCCCTACATCCTGACGGGCTCATTTCTCCCTAAATAAACTTGAAGCACAGAAGCAAAATGCATTTGTTGCCTGGGAAACACACAATTCAGTATAGGAGGTGGCCATCCTAAGAGAGCCATAGACCTCCAAGGAAGTTTTTATATCAATAACTGTAACCAACCAGAAGTACCAGGTTAGTATAACATTCCCTGCTACTTGGTTGTTACTTTTTGAAATGTTTGACGAGTTCCTCATTACAGCCCATGATTTATTTTTGTTTTATGTGGAGTCTTGGTCTTCATTTCAGAAATGTTTTACTGTAACAGTGAGAGAATTTGACAGAATTTCAGAAGGGAGCAGAAAGCACTGCCTGAGGATCACTGGTAAACTCCTCATTGTATCATCGCTCTGTCTCATTAGCTCCACTTTTTCACTTTGATTCACCGACTGTTTTCTGTAACACACTGCTCCTTTGAATCACTTATCTCCTCAGGCCTTCTAAATGCCAGTAAATATATTGCAAAGGCATATGATATTCTGGCCCTGACAGTACGCTATCAACAACAAACCCTTTTTCTCTCAGGAAAATATTCACACTTCTGTTTTGCTAGAAGAGCTACAAGGAGGGGTGTGCTTCCTTGGGGAGACTGACTGAGCATGCTCCAAGAAACACTCCAGCACTTCACATATGGGGTTATTTTCCAGTTAATTTATGATGATTCCTAAAGATCCCAGCAATGATCATTTTTCTTCTTGGCAAATGAGGAATCTATTATTAGCAGGGCAATAACATTATATATTTTCTCAGATATGGATCTAGGGACTTGCAATAAATTCAGTCATATATCAGTCCACTGTAGCTCAAACTCTGCAAGTATCTTGTATGATGCATCATGGAAGACAACTGTGTATCAATACATGATTATTACATATATCAAGGATTTCTTCCAGCTGGTTATCAGTGATTGCTAACAAAAGCAAAGCCAAAAAGAGACAACATGAGAGGCAGTCACAATCCCTCAGACAACAGCACCAAAAACTAAAGAAAATGCTGAGAGCCCTGTGCTTGTGGTAGAGAACCTTGAAATAGTCAAAGTCAGAAGCTAGAGTAGTTGTACCAAGAACCTAGTCCCAAAATAAAGGTTGCAAAGGTTTAAAAGCTGACCTTGGTCTGTGTTCAAAGCATCATACATAAGGACTCATCCTGGTTGAATGGGGAGTTTCCTGAGCTGGGAACAGGAGATCCTCAAGTGGTTTACAGGGCTGCCTCCAGCTGTCTTTATCAGCGAGCAGCCTTTCCGCTATCTTTTCTTCAAGTAAGAGCCAACTCTAATATTTTTTGGATATTTTTGTGTCTGTGTGTTAGCATTATTGCCACAAGGCCTCAGAGAGAACCTATCTCAGCTGAAAGCAAGGCTGAGGTGGCATCTACAGATGGATTCCAGCACAGCCAGAAAAAAAAAGTCTTTAATGCTGTGCAGCACTCACAGATATAGTGGCCAGCTCGGCAACACCACCTTTAAAACGCACAGCATTAGGCATCAGCTGGGGATAGAAAAGCCGTTTTCCCAAAAATCAATTGTCCCTTGATTTTTGGGACAATTTCCCAAACTATCTTTTCAACAAGCTTTATAAGGAAGTTTTGAAAGAAACAACTCATGGGCTTTATCAACAGAGCAGAGATCTAACCTTCCCCACTTCCTCGAGCCTGAACAAGGTTACTGCTTTAACATTCTTCTCCAGCATCCAAGCTCCATGCTGTAATTTGATCCCTCCAGTGACAATAAGAAAAGCAGCCTATGTTGCTGCAGAAGAAAAATAAACCAGAAAAATAAACCAGCAATTAGCAAGTTCCTATATGTTTCCTGTTTATATAATACAACCCTTTTGCAGGGCAAAAGCCCGGAAGAAACTGATAGGCCTGGAAAAGATTTGTAATAAAGGTTATTTGAAATACCGACCCGTACAAGTAGACTTGTTGTTTCCTCCATTTAGAATGTAAAAGGATGGATTTAAATGTGGAATTAAATAGTTGAGACTGTCTAGAGATGGCAGTAGGGAGGTCTTTCTTTAGATGCCACCTGTGGGAAAGCTTTTCTGCGCTACTGCTAGAGAGTAGCAACATTTCCCATCACAACTACTTTTTTTCAAAAAAAACTATAAGCAACGTATATACACTTCATTATGCTTTAGGAATTACCATTTTTGAACATGATAGTAGTAAAGGAAAACGTCAGTTGGCTGCTGCTCATTTTTTAAGCACCCTCAAGGTAATACACTCCTCTGCCTGTCTTGCTGCATCTCCAAGATAAGAAGTTGTACTTGATCTTCAGTGAGCGCTGCCACACGTATTGCCATTTGGCTTCTGTGCTCCAGTACCTCATCAAACAAACTAAAGTGTTTTCTTTCACTGAGCATTATGTTCCAAGGCCTTCAATGATACCCATTATAAATCACAGGTCTCAGAGTTTGGGGTTTTCCCCCCCAGCCCCTTTTATTTATGGAGTCTTAGGCAAACTGCTAACCAACTGAGACACTTTTAATATTGGGCTCTTTCCCCTTTGCCCCAGTCATGTTTGATATTTTTAGTCTTCTCTGTGAGCAGTTTAAATTGAGAAAGTGAGTTTTTGTTTCAAGGGACATCATGAACCTTGAGTGGTGCTGAGGCAGCTCCTGCCTCTTTGGGTGGAGCAGTAGGAGCCAAGCGTGCTGCAGAGCAGACTGCAGTCTGTCTCTGACAATAAACAGCCCTGGCCAGGCGCTGGTGTAGCAGCTAACTCACCACACAAGGGTCAGCTTTAGTCTCACTCCTGCCGTTAGTTTCCTGGATAACCTTCCCATCACACTGTACCGTGAGTTCTCATTTAACAGGAGCTTAGCATCCACCAGTCTTTTATGTAAAACACTCCAAGAGGAAAAGTTCTGTAGAAGATTCCGGCACAATCTTTTTGTTACGATTGCATTAGCAGGGGATATTAAAAGACCCTACTCCTGGAAATGTATTTAGTGCTGTTATTCCTGGCTTGTCTTAGTTTGAGTTCAGATAGTTGTAGTAACGAACAAAGTTTGTCATTGTTCCAGAAAATTTAACTACATATCAGAAGAGCTGAAATGTTGGTTTGTGTTTTCCAATTTTTTTTTGCTGAACTAGTAACTCAAGAACCAGAAAGCCATAAAACCACCCAAAGTTTGAAAGAGAACTACAAAGTTTGAAAGAAACTACAAAGTTTCATTCTGATCCTTGCTTTAAGGTCAACTGAGCCATGGAAAACAAACAAAAAAATTGGGCTAGTCAACTTGTTTTTAAAACTTGGAAACCAAATTGCTGGGACAAAATTTGAGGTGCATATATGAAGCAGGAGAATAGTGCAAGTTCTGGTTAGAAAGACCAAAGCCCATGTTTGAAAATGTACTTTCAATGTACTTCCCTGAACCTGGCCAGATAGAGAGAAATTGAGGCTAAATGGAGAGTCTGTTTCCCCCTGATTTCAGTCGGGGTGGGATTAGAGGCCTTGCATACCTGAGGTTCCAGCTCACCATAGCCCCCAGCTGTGAGGTCCCCCAGAGTAAGGGCTGGCCTCAGGTGTGTCTGCTCCAGGACCAGAGCTTCATCCATCTACATTAAATTCCCCTTTTCATGCATTTAATCTTTAAGCCACAGTTTTTCATTAAATTGTTAAGTTTTACTTTGCAGATATGCATTCATAGAATGCCAGATCTAGACAAAGAAGCTGCAAGCCTGAGGACAGTTCTAAGTTCATCATCCAAGCTTTTCTGAAGAGAGAACTCCATGGGATTGCACAATAGTAAGCAGTGACTTCAGTATTGGTTCTTATCTTTCCAAAGATCTTTTATTCCACTAGCTTTTTATTATATTTACTATACATTAAGCCAGCAGTTTCTCCTCTTGCATTTTGCTTGGGACTATTATTAGCAAATGTTTAACATATACAATATTTTCTCAGATGTCCAAGCCAAGTCTGCAGACTGCCCATTAAGAAGTTTTCAAGTAAACTACTGGCAAGAAAGGCTGGATAAATTAAAAGTTGGAAGAAATATTGACTTCCCATATTCTAGTTCAAAAAATGGTAGACTAGATTTCATTCACATTTCCCAGGACACTACTGAAGAGAATAGTTTCATGATTGCTTAACCTTAACTGTATATTTGTGACATGAACGAGCTATAATCATCAGATTAAAGGGGTAAAATTTAGGAAAAGTGTGGGTTGAATGATCTTAAGATGTATGGTCAGTCCTCTGATGTGAAGTGGGATATGGAAAAAGAATAACTTAATAACATACGTTTTTAGTATCTTTCATCCACAAGAATTTCAAAATGCTTCCCAGACTAAACATGAAAGTCCAGATTCTGATTTCTGTTCCCCTGGTGTAAATCCAAGGTGATTTGACTGAAGTTATTAGAGTCAACTCCTCATTTTCAAAATTGAATTTGAGATCAGAGGTTTGGCCCTGTTGTAGGCACACGATAATGGCATTCGTTTGTCCACTGGTCCCATTCAAACAGTTATAATTTGAAGTAAATTCATTTTCCAGCATTGGGAAAACTACAACTGATAAATCTGGCACCAAAATACATGTAGTAAGAAAGGAAAAAAAAATAAAAAAAAGCAGTAATGCACATTTTTAATGTTCATCCAGAAATGTAAAACAGGCAAGTATTCCAGAGGGTATAAAATATTATTCCTTTAATTCAGATCAGGAAAAACTTGTCCAAGAAAACACTGAAGTAAAAGAGTAGGAGGAGGCAGAAAGAACTGTACAGCAGCACATTAAGTAAAACTACATAGATGCTCTCTGCCCAGTCCACTCAAGAACTCTTTATTTACAGCAAAATAAGCTCTGTTTTGGTGTAGTAGCCCTCATTTCCAGCCACACTTAGACCCTTTCTGAAATGCATAAAGATCTATTTTCCTTAGCTCTTCAATCACTGACTATATTTTTACTGTGCTGTGAGAATTAGAGCAAGAGATCCTTCATGATTATAAATATTTTCCAAGCTGAGTTGGGAAGAAAGTGCAGCTGATCTGCAAGTTGTTGGGCTTTTTTGTTGGGTTGTTTTGTGTTCAAGGGTTTTTTGTTTGGTTGTTGGGGGACTTTTAAAAGCCTAAGCCCTATCCTAAATTTTTGCTTTCTGGGCTTATCTGATACTTGCTGACACTCACTCACTTTTTCTGGTAATTTCAGTGAAGCTTAGAGTGGGGTCTTCTCTGACTGTAGAACTGGAGTAGATTGGTTTAGATGTCTTCAGAAGAAAAAAGCTGCTCAACCATTTTAACACACCCTGCAGAAATGCTCCCTCAACCTATTTTCCAGGGCAAAGAACAAGGGTCAATCATCTTCCAGGGAAAGAAACATCTCGACTTTTTTCTGCTTTTTCACAAAATTGTACCCTTCCTAATCCAACTGAATGTCAGCAAAAAACTTAAAACTTCCCAGGAGAGTATTTATCTGATCTCAGGTCAATAAAAGTGGCTTTAGAACTTAAACTGCTGGTATGTAAAGAGCAACAAACCCTGCTGTTTATTTGAGCAGCAGGGTCAGAAAGCAAGACCAAACCTAGGGGAAAAAGTTATAAAAAGCTCCCTTTGAATGATGAACATTCAACTATCTGCTGTTATTTAAATAAACACTGTTTGCACACAGCATTGATCAAGATTGGAAAAATCCTCTTGTATTTCTGGGCTTCTGATTTCAGACAACCAAGGGTCACCACCAACTCAAGTCACCACTTAGTGAGTTTGCCAATCCTTGGCCTTCTGCAATTCATTTAAAGGAGGAAAAAAGGCAATACTGCAAATTAATGATACTACCAGTATAACGTTCAGTAGCCTAAGATTTAAATTAGTTAGGGTCTAAAGGGAGGGATAATTGACACAAGTCCTTTAAAAGTTTTTCACATTAATAAAAAAGTCTTCATCTAATTAATATCCAGGGAGCCATTCTCCAGTTGCATTGCTATGCAACTAAGCCCGGAAACAAAGGCTGTGAATTTAAGGAAAATACTGTGATTTATATACAGACTGTCATTGGGACTGCTAAAATTGAGCAAAATTTGTCCTTTGTGGTGATTTTGTAATGACTAATATTAATTAAGATACAATCTCTTTGCATTGACTTAGGGAGGCCCGTTATAGCCTGTCTGTTAAATACATGCTTGCCAACTAAAACCACACAGAAATACAGAGGAATGAGATTTTTAAGAAAGCCCTTCTCTGTCTGGCTCCTCTGTTCTTTCCCGTCTGGCTCAAATACAGAGTCTAAGGGTGTATTCTATTTGAAGAAATAAAATTCTTTAACAGGCTGTTGGGCAGTAACCTTGCCTCATCTCTCAGCACAGCAATTATTTGCTCGAGCAGGGACCAGTGCCTGAACATCTCTAGTCCTCTGAGGAAGGGGCAGGGGACTGATTTTAACTTCCACCACTCTCTCACCAGGATTGTGCCTACCTGGACTCTGTCACTGGTCTCTACCAGCCCCCAGGACACAATGGGCACTGAGCAGCCCCAGGGAAGGAGCAGGGGGAGGCAGAGCTGAGCTGTGACTCTGCTAACCAGCCACGACCCTCTGGCTGCTGCCAGCTCACAGCTTGACCCCAGTGCTTCAGCCCTGAAAAAGGCTAAAAGCAAGCTACCCTGCAAAAGCAGCCTTTCATTGCTAAAAGAAGAAAAAAACAAATCCATCCACTTATACTTGTTGCATGTGGAGACACAGGACTTCCCATATACTGCCCATAAAAATACAGGATTGCAAAGAGGAGGAAAGTTTAAATTATACAGTTTGTTATTTTTTACATTTTTAATGAAACTATCCTGACAAGGCCTAAATATTTCTCAAGTCAAGGGAGTTAACACTAGAGACAGGTAGATTCTGTTTGGTAAGATAAACGTCTTGAGTTCTCACTAACTTTAATTACAGCTTCCTCCACTCCTCTCTCAAGTCAAACCTTTCTCTGATGCAGGGCTGGAAACTGCTCTGAACAAACCAGAGAACCTTTAGAATGTATAAAAAACCCCTTCACTGCTCTCCTCATGACTTCTGCAACAAATACACGAGCTGTGTTTTTAGTTAAACCATGTTTAAACAGAGCAAAGGTGCCAGGACCTGAGTGTGAACGGCAATGTTACAATCTGACAGATAGAGATGTCATCTCTCCTTTGCTTGAAAGGTCCCTGCTTTCAGCACACCCAAAGGACAACACGCACCCCATGCATTTGTTTCTTTCCTTGGCTCACGTCATCATCTCAAGTAACAAAAGCAAACAAGAGATTCTAGCACCTACCTAATGTTCTCCACTTGTCTTTGGTGCATGCAATACGGAAAGGAAAACATCCCCCAGCAGCCCTGTGGTAACAGTTGGAAGATAACAATGCACTCTTATCAAAAATGAGCAAAAAAAAATTTAGTTGTTATGCCCCCTGCCTTTAACTGGGTATAGGAGAAACCTATAGATAAAAGATATGTTTGATGCAAGTCCTTATCACCTTGAAGCAGGATTTTAACTTAAAGATGAAAAATGTATAACAGTGAATTCAAGAGTGGCTGATAAATCCCATTTTAAGGGATATATGTGTATATTAACCCAGCTCAGACTCACTCTGGAAGATTTCTTCTACCAAGTTGGATGTAAACATTCATTTCAGCAGAGCTACTTATTTAAGGTAGCAGGCAGCACAGCTGTCACTTGTAAGGTCTAAACGAATAGACAGTAAAACTGTTCTTTTAGATCATTAAAAAATAATCAAAATGTAGAGTATATCAGTTACTCCTTCTGATACAGCCAACATTGGCTTTCCTCTGCAGTTCCAAAAAGCTTCGCCTTTCGGAAATACTCAACCCTGGATGCAGGAAATCTTGAGACGAGAATATGAGGATCTATATAGCTTGTAAAAGCCTATGAAAAGTTAATTAATTAATTAGGCACTTAGGTCCCAAAGGTCTGCTCTGAAGTGACCCAGAGAGATCCCACATACTTGAAAAATCTGGAGGTTTGTACCCACCTGCAATCTGTTGGTGTTACTATTTTCTCCTAACAGCTGTAGACTCTCAGGACTGTAACCCAAACATGGTTTTCAAAACAGATTGTTTGTAGCTTTCTATGGAAAATGAGGACTTCTGTCCTCTTCTGACCAGAGCAGAGAAGCTGGACTACCCTTATCTACATTTATAACCTCGTATTTGAGGGTCTTCAGGGAAATGAGTAAAGCTGCCTGTCTTTTGCCTCTCATAATGGTACCACCTGCCTCTTGCAAGTTCTAATTCACATTTGAAAAGGATTTGAGACAGCCAGATGAAGGAAGTACTAGAACTACAAAAATAACTTAGTCAGTAGGGTATCAAACCCAACACTGAGCACTCTTTGACATAAAACCCAGAGATACATTTTCCAGGTAATATGCTAAAGAGCTGAAGCTGAAATCTAGTGAATCAAGTCAGGAAAATGGTCTTAAAGTGAGATATTAGCTATACTAAGCACATATTTTTACAACTGCATGTGTGGAAAAGCTGAGATGTACCCTGAGTATGGAGATTTGCGTTGTCCATTTATAAATATATTCCCTTATTCATGCTACAGTCTCATTCAAATGGGAATTTCCATTGGCTTAATAGTGCTTGAGTCTTATTAATTTATTTTTAAATTGGGGGGGTTGCGTCTTGTGAGTTGATCTTCAAGAACCAAACACAATTTTTGTGAGGAGAAAGAAAGGAATTTATTTCTCTTATAAGTTATCACAGAACCAGTCAGGTTAACATCACCTATACGCCAGTTTTGCACCACTCAAACAGTGGTGGGAGTGTTGGAGCAGTATTCAGCAGGCTTGGAATGCCTAATCCAGCACCACGTATCATGTCCTGCACAAGGAATAGGAGCAGGTGGCACGGAAGTCCAGCAGTGGGACAGTGGATGCACCATTTGTCCGTGGCTGTTTCTGGAAGACAACCTGGTAAAGTCTTCTCGTGCAACCCTGCCCTGCCTTAGAAGGGGCTACAATGCTGCTATGCATGTGCAAATGCTGCAGGTGCTTCCACATGACAAGCGGTGTTGGATGGGCCCAATGCAATGGCTAAAGGGGTCTAAAGATTTGCCCAAAGCTTTGTCACGGTCTTTCCTCTCCTGCCAGACTTGCTGTTAATGTTTTCTTTATTTTGGAAATGACATGGCGAAAGAAGAGTGCCACTCCATACCTCAGGCCCGTTGGTGACTAACGCATCATCAGCAAAGGAGCCACCAGTGTTTTCTTCCTCAACATAAATCTTGCACTGTGTAAGCCTTCTGCTCCCCCTCACCTTCTCTGTCCTCTGGTTTTCTGCTGATGAAACCAGTGACATGACAGTTCTTAAATAAATCAGCCCCCAGTTGTGTTTTATGATGTCATGGTGAGCACAGGCCTGACCCTCAGTAATCAGCATCTCGGCACACCGGGAAGCTTCCTGCTCTAACCACTACAGCAGCCAAGCAAACTTGCCTACACTGCAGAAATTATGGGAATTACCTCACCTCTGTGTATCGTAATAACCCTTACCACACATTATGCCAAATGTTCAGCACTGAGCTGCAAGGAGCCAAAATGCAGACAAACCCCCAATAATATCTAAAACAGAGTTCAAGTGAAGCTGGGCCCATGCCAGGCTGCGGAGATCGTTCCTCATGTCAGCCTCAGATCTGACTCTTGAGCATATGAACTAACTAAAGGGGCAGGGAATAAAACAGCATTTGAGTTATTCTCACAGAGCAGGTACTTAATAATATCCACATTTCAAGCATTTGAATGTTATGCTTTTATTAAGCAAAAAACGACTCCCACCAAATATCCCTCAGTTGCAGTAAAGGCTGTGAGCAAGATTTTATTTCAGCCTGTGAACAAAGCCATATGGATTTCATCTGAGGGATTTGGGGGTTTTGATTCTTATAAAAGTCATGATGTCAAACAAAACTTCAGATCAGTCCCAAAACATATGCAGTGTGACAGCCGACAATGGAAACTACACAATGACATTCTTCGGCCCGACAACATCTTCAGGCTCAGCAAGGAATCAGGCACAAATGTGGATGGGCTTCAGCTTTACAAATCCAAACGAAAGTCTGGCACTTGAGTTATGCCATCCCGCAGCTGGGGATGCATTTTGACAAACACGTTTCTCATGGCCACAAGCCATTCTCAAACTTCTTGGAAGATTCACTGTTTTCAAGAAATTGCAGTCCCATGCCCCTCGCCCCACAGCCTTCCTTACTTTTGAATATACCTCCTTCATCTCCTCAACCTGCAACATGCAATTTATAACGCCCATAGTTTTCACATGCTGCACAGCTCTAATTTTAGCAGGGATATGCCTTGGAGGGCTTGGGCTCATACTCAGTGATTCTAGAACTTTCCAGTTACTTCCTTGATATTAATCCAGGAGGAAAAGAGGCCTATTCCAAAAATATGTGTCAGAATCTTCAAAAACCAGGCCTCAAGGAGGCCTCAATTTCTCTTTAGCTGTGGCTAGAGCCGGTCAGAGGGGATCTGGTAAAGCAAAATACAACATCAAAAGAACTTTTAATCATAGCAAAATACCTACCTATTTTTGCATCTTGAGAGGTTGCTTAGAAACATAGCAACACATTTAGGGCTATTATACATTCAAAACAAAGTTCAGGATTTGAAACAAGATCTAGGTTTGTTGGCTATGTGCTCTCCTATTTAGCCCAGCCAAAAAGCCAAAAAAAGTCCTGTTTACTTTTAGTGCCAAAAAAATTACTAAACCATTTATAACAGCTGGTCATACTACTGAACAAACCACTCAATTAATCAGCTAACTACCGTATGTTTGAAAGAGACAACGCAAGTTTCCATTCCTAATAAAGTGCAAAATATTGATTAGTTCCGGGACAACACATGAATAAATTACTCATGCTCGTAACTGGGCTTTGCAGTTTCCAAAAATTCTAGGTACTTTTCACACATCATTTATCAGTATTCTTTCTTTCATTTCTCTTTGCTTTTAGCCTAGCTTTTTTAGAGTGATGGCCAAAATAAGCAAAATATTTCCTTATAGTTCCCTCTCTCACTTCCTGCTTATGAAAGAATTTTTACTCATGGCCTCTCGCACTTCTTGGAATCAAATTTCTTCCAGAAATCTGCAGCTAGAATGCAGTATTTTAATTATGAGTATTATTACAATCTCCCTTTCACTCCCCCATCCCACATTCCTCCTTCACTGTCTTAATGGCTAGTCCCTCCCAAACCAGCTGTTAGAGGCAAACCTACAAATTACTGCTTGCTTCCTTACTGTAATATCCTCTCAACGCTGCTTTATGAGTGCTGGTCTCTCAAAAGAAAATAGAAAAAATTAATTTAAAGCCTCTGAAATTTGTGACATAGCTCTTCCATGTGGTCTATTTACAAGTGCACTTTTATAGGTTGTGAAAGGCTTCATCTGTGCCCGCATACTGAAGTGCCACGACTTGTGGCAGTGGCATCCCCCAGCACAACAAACAAATACGAGGGCTCGGGATCTCTGTGCTCCATGTGGATTTAGCCAGGCTGAACCTTGGGATGCTGCAGCTACCAGCAAAGGCCTGAGGGTAACAATATGCACGTGGGTCCTCCAGGCATGGATTGTGTCCCTAATGCCAATAGTGAAAAGGTAATTCTGCAACTGATTTCCAGAACAGCTTACAGTAGTTGAGGGAGATTTCGTGGTCAAATGTGAGTTTCCCAAAAGATGCAAAAGTTTCAAGGATTAGGGAGGGGGAATTCCGTATGAAGACAACAGAGCACTGTTTCCAGAGGCATTGCAAACTAAGCTGCTGAAACCATCTGAGAACTGTTTCAGATTGAACTTCTTGCCAAGGCAGGACTCAGATAACACTGTCTATATGAGAAAACATTCCAGGCAATATCCCATCACATTTTAAGTTTAAACCATAGATTTTATTTTTTCATAGTGCTGACAACAGATATATTTTAACTAACAGGACCATCCAGGATGGAACTGAAGGAACCTATAGGCATATAATTTACTCTAATTTCTAGTAGTGCATAGGAAAAAGTTTATCTCTTGTGATTATTTAATTGTCTGGGCTTTTTCCCCATAGCATAAAAGCACCTGTGAGCTGATATGTACCTTTATGTACATACACATATAACAATAAATATATATTTATACATATGCGCTTGGAGGAGACCGTTCCAAAATGAATCTGTGAATGACAGCAACACAGTACTCACTTTCAGCTGCACTCCAGGGAAGACTCATAACAACTGAATGCAGAAAATTTTTTATCTGGCACTTTGTAAGTAAGACATATGAATTCAGTTCCTTAGGAAGGCTCTACAGATCTGGAACAAAAAAGTTGAATATATTCAGTCATGCAAAGGTTTTCCTTAACCTGCCACATCTATTTTGGAGCTAGTTTCCTATTCATCATATTCTTTTTAAGAATGTCATAAGTCCTCATAACTTAAAAGCTTGAGGTTAGATTGAGGAAGGGTGATAAAAATATTGAGCACCTTCCACAAGAAAATTGCAAGAAATTTGCTGCACATATGTAAAAGCAAAATGATTTCTGATAGTGCAGCGATTAATATAGGTATATGACTCTCAGAATAATGTCTTGACCAAACTTCTTCAGTGTACTTTGCTTCAGCAGTTAGAATGTGCCATTTCACATGCATTTTACAAACTAATAATCCTAGTACCTAGTATTATTTTAAGAATATTATAGTATAGCATTAATTTGACAGGACAGAAACAGAAGAAGGAAAACAATATATATGTAATACTTTTGAATTCAGGTTTTCAAATTTTCCAGTGTCTAATCACTGCAGGGCAGAGAAAAAGTATTCCGTTAGTTTTGGGGGAATTCTAGTTGCATTTCATTTTCTGCGCACTCTCAAAGAAAATTCTTCTCTGTAAATATCTTTAGAACTTGTATCTTGGGCTGGTAGCAGAAGTTGGCTTAATAAATGAATTGAGTTGAATGCATAGGAAACAGAGAAGCAGATACACTTTATAAACACATAAATCATCCAGTTAACAAGTAAAATGGAGTTATGATCAATCAAAAACTTTGGATAAGCAAATTCAGAGTAGCAAGTACAAACTCTGTATATGCTGTTCCCAGATCAAATATGTTTGCAAACTTCACAGACTCAAGAATTACAAATGTCAAAAGAAGGATTGTAAAGAAACTGTTCAAGAGCCAAGAAAAAGGGCTTATTGAGTAAACAGAATGCAGTGATTATTATGGCCAGATTTAGCTGGTCATAATATGACCAGATTTAGCAAGAGATGCTGTATGATGGTGATTGTCCTTTCAAGAGTGAGCAAGGTTGCTAGAAGATTTTGTTAGATTGCTTGGTATTAAACAAATGGGTACAATTTTGGGCACAAAATCCCTTTTTCAAGTCTATAAAAGAAAGAAGAAAATGTCAAGTTAAATACACCTTGGGAATAATTGCTCCAAGCTTCACCTACTTACATTGCTCACTTGAAGTAGGGCTGTACACTCAGAAGCTTTTGCTTTTTCCCACCTACAAAGACACTGGTTTTGCCTACTGAGGCTGACCAGTCCAGTGTGTGTGCTCAGCCCTTCACAGAGCTACAACAGCCTACCACGGCTTTGAGGGCAGAGATGGCAAGAGACCAGCCCAGTGTTTTAAGTCTAGAAAGATTTTTCCATGAGCAACTGTCCTTCAAGGTTTCAACTTCAGTAATGTTTTTCCCTGGAGGTGTCCAAGGCTAGGTTGAATGGAGCTTTGAGCAACCTGGTCTCGTGGAAGTTGTCCCAGCCTATGGCAGGGAGGCTGGAGCTGGATGGTCTTTTAAAGTCCCTTCCAACCCAAACCATCCTATGAGTCTACTATAGATCAACTTCAGCACAGCCTAGGCATTATCCAGCCTGGCCAAGTAAATCCGTGTCACCTAAGAAAATTTTGAAGTAATCTTGATCAAAGACCATACCATTCCTAAGTAAAACTGAAGAACAAATTTGAGATGAGATGAGATGAGATGAGATGAGATGAGATGAGATGAGATGAGATGAGATGAGATGAGATGAGATGAGATGAGATGAGATGAGATGAGATGAGATTAGTATCTCTGTTGGTGTAAAATAACGGAACTGGCCCTACCTGATTGCTGTATAGAATCATACAATCACAAGATCTCCTGAGTTGGAAGGGACCCCCAAGGATCATTGAGTCCAATCCCAAGAGTCACACCATGTGCCTGAGAGTATTGTCCAAACACTTCTTGAAGTCTGTCAGCCTTGGAGCTGTGACCACTTCCGCTGGGGAGCCTGTTCCAGTGCCCAACTACCCTCTTCACCCAAAAGGTGAAGAACCTTTTCCTAGTATCCAACCCAAACCTCCTTTGACACAGCTTCAGGCCATTCCCTCAGGTCCTGTCACTGTCACCACAGAGCAGAGATCAGTGCCTGCTCCTCCTCTTCCCCTCATGAGGAAGTTGTAACTGCAGTGAAGTCTCCCCTCAGCCTCCTCTTCTCCAGACTGAACAGACCAAGTGCCCTCAGCTGTTCTCACACAGCTTCCCCTCAAGGCCCTTCACCATTTTCATTGCTCCTTCAGACACTCTCTAATGTCTTAGTATCTTTCTTACACTGTGGCACCCAAAACTGTCCCCAGCACTCGAGTGAGGCTGCCCCAGGTCAGAGCAGAGCGGGACTATCCCCTCCTTGCCCAGCTGGTGATGCTGTGCCTGATGCCCCAGGACACGCTTGGCCCTCCTGGCTGCCAGGGCACACTGCAATTTTCATCTGAAACAAAATCAAACCTGGACTGAAGACTCCATAACAGATCACAACACCCTAGCTTGATTAGATTAATTTTCTCCTGTAGTAATTTCTCCAACACTATTTTAGTAAGGCTGATAAAATCAACAGCTACTTCTTCACTTTATCTAGATACAGTGCTGAATTAAAAGAGACAAATTTTTTAAAGGTGGTCACCCTAGGTATTCTCATTACCTTTCACAATTTTACATGACTGTATATTTCCACCCCTCATCTTTTAATTTTGTTATTTTCCCCCAGTATTACAGCCCTTTATTGTTCACTGCTTTCTCTTCCTGGCGGTTGATCTTGCAAATGCTTCTCAAGCAAGGAGTTCCTTTGGCTTCAATTGGAGTCCTCTTATCAGTAAGGTTTTTTATTATTGGGCCCTAAGCTGCACAGTTTTTGAAGCAGGAAATCCTCTTTATCTGTTTTGCAAAAGATGATAAATAGTAGACTCAAGGGAGACAACACTCACGAGAAGTAGATGACTTAACAAAACCTGCAACTGGTGTACATATATGTAAATAGATTTTTTTAGGCCTCACTATTCTTCCCCAGTTTTTCCAGGGAAGGGAGGAAGAACGAGGCTTCAGGGGTGGGAAAGTTTTAAATGAAAGATACTTCTTAAATAATAATTTTTTTCCCTCTAGATTTCTTTCCCTCATCAGTAGGAGGCTGTTTTCAAGACGCATTTCTTTAACAATACGACCGTACTGAACCATTCCCTGTTGGGGTTTATTTTTTAATGGTATAACATAAATAGCCTCCATGTTGAGAGCCTGAGGACAGGCTCTACAAATGATTTCTTGACTTCCTGCAGCAGCCCCAGCCGGCATGACAGAGGTCTTCTGAGGGCGCCTCCCGCGCCACCAGCACTGCCAGCCCACACGAGCCAAAGGCCTGAGGTCTCCTCACGACTGCCAACACTGAAAATGTACAAACACATGGTTAATGATTTTAGCAGAGACTCCATTCCAGGGCCTTGCATGTCAGCTGTTTTCACATTTACCTCCTTCTTTGCAGTGACAAGGGTTATAAACTTTAAGGGCGAAGGCTGAAGTTTTGGGTTTGGGTTTTTTGGGTGGGGGTGGTTTGTTTTGTTTTTTCTTTTGAGTTGCCAAACTGGGGCTCTTGGGAAAGACTGTAAGGCTCAAGCAAATTCACGTGTCTCTAAATTATGCTACAGTGGGGTAACATAGTACGTTTGGGGTTCCTTACACCATTCTACAGTGTTTGACTGTGCTGGGGTGCTGTCACCCCGGTACAGCTCTGCCACGAGCCTCAGAAAAACAGGGAAGGAAGGAGAGCCAGCAACAGGAGCCCTTTCCCGGTGCTCTTGTGGTGTGTGCAGCATCGCCAAACCAGGAACTGCTCCAATGAAGGGGTAATTTGTCTTGTTTTATTCAATTAAGCTTATTTGCATATCTGAGGTTAATCTTTTTTCCTGTTATTCTAGCAGCAAATGCACACCAAGATATATGCTGATACACTGAGTGGAAAATCACATGTTTGTGTATGCCCGTCACTGAAGTCAATCACAATAAAAGATATGACAAATTATGTGATTCCTTCTTAAAATTGAATTCTGTGATGTTTATGCAGAGCATAAGGATACTTATGCCTTTAATGCAACAAGCCTGCTTTCTATTTACATAGATGAGTGAAACATTGCCCTGGCATTACACAGAGTAAAGTGTGCAAATTCTAAACCCTTCCACAGTCCCTGGATATAAGAGTGCATTCATATGTTTGTGTTTAACATGAACAAATTTATGATCTGATGTGGATTCCTCAGAGTACAGATGTATTCCAACTATTTGCTGAATCCTAATTTTGAAAGAACAAATGTGAGTGCTTTGGAAGGAAAAAGGTTATTTTCTATTTATTTTAAGGGTTTCAATGCAGAGCAGCCTCTTTTTTTTTTAATAAGAGGTGGGTTGAGGGTTGTCTGTGACAGTTTAAAGGATTCAGGTAGTGAGAACCAGCATATTAGTAGAATGTCAAGACTCAGAAGGTAAATCAAACACCTCCAGATCTATTTGTGCATTTTTGCAGCTGCGGATAGTCCAGGTTTTATGAACACTGCAAACAGAAACATCCACAAATCCTGTTGACACTGCCAAGAGTGGCATAAAGTAATCTGCATAAATCTGCAGCATTACCTTCAAATTCATTTCAGACAAAAAAGGCATGTTTTGTGATTAGGGCTTCTGTAGGAAGGCAGAGGGGGAGAAACAAAACGTGAATGCATCCCCTGCATGTAGCTATGCATCTTTCTGGTGGACTTCCCCTATCCATGAAGGAATCCCTCTGGATATTAATTCAGCTCTTGTTCTCCAGTGCATAGAGATGCCCACTGTCCAAGGGCTGTGCTCACAGCCCCTTTTAGCCAGACTATTTCCCTTGATATTACAGACAGGGGGACAAAGGGCACTGCTGCTTTCCCAGTGCCTTAAGTCAATCTTCAAGCCTTTCTGTGCTGATAGAGTGGCTTAGAGGGCTCACTGCAGATCCCAGAGCACACATTCCACTGTGCCGGTTGTGGTTCAGGTTAGAGATAACTACATTAGAATAGAAAATATTTTAGGCTCAGGATCAAAGTTTTCATCTGAGGCCAAATCAAGGGAAAAGTCTGACATTTCAGTAATCATGAGAAAAGTCCTAATCATACTGATATGCTCTCAGTTTCCACAGGGCCAGTAATCTCTCAGATCAATCTGATTTGCCTGAAACTTTTGCCATCTTGAAAAGTGGGAAATGGAGAAGGACAGCTATTTGCATAGTTTTAAATCTGCTCTGGAACAAGACCCAGTGGAGCAGAATTGGGGAAAAAAATTTACTCTAAACATTTCTTTAAATCTAATGGGGACTGTATTCCTGGGGGTTTTTTGTCCTATTTCACATGCATACAAATATATATTTTTCAATAATCAGTCATCTGCATCAAACTTACATGTCCCAGTGCTGTTTCGTTTGATGTAGTTGGCCAAATTCCCATTGATTTCAGTTGGAGGAGAGTCAGGACTAATGTGTGTTTCCAAACACATGCAAACCCGTATACTGGTTGGCAATTATTTAAAGAGCTATGGAGCTTTTAGCAATTCAAAACATATAAAGTGTCTTTGATATTACTTAATTTGCTTGCATGTCAGAAAGAAAATATAAGTGATATTGTGTGCCTTCCTGAAAAACCCTTTTCATGGAAAGGTTCTTTCTTTGGGCCACCTTCCTCTGTGTGCGAGCCAGCACCTTCTCCCTAAAGTTTTCTCTTGCAAGCAAACACCTCAAGTCAGCCATACAGAACCAAACCTACCTGACTGTTTTGCTGTCTCTGATTGTTGCCCTGACTGAAAATAGAGGGGACATTGGCTTCAGGGAACCAAACTATGACCAGCAGTCGTGGACTTTAGCACCAAAGAATGAAAGGTAAATGCTGCCTTCAACAAAGCCAAGGTGGTGTTTTTTGCAGGTGGAGCAATAAGAGGTCTAAGATCACCTGATGAAGTAGTGAGTGGCCTTACCACCGGGTCTTTGAAAGACAGAAAAGGCCACTTTGCAAGAGGAGTCCCACACTGTTACTGAGGGACAGCAGATAGCAGCAGGTACATGGAGCAGGTACAGTTCAGCCAAACACGCAGTCCAGCAAACAGCACTAAAGATGTGCATTTCTCTGCTTGCCAGAGGTAGAAACCCAGAGCAGCTGCAAACCACTGACTCCTTCAGTCAGTTAAAAATAAGACTGCTGGACATTGCTTTAATGGTGAGCAAGAGGAAGGACACCTAGGACATTGGTGTGGCAGTGAAAGATGGCTGAGACTGATGACGGCCCTGTAGAGAATTTCAAATTAACTGACAGTTAAACATAAGGTGAATGCAGGCTAGGAAAGTCCAGAAAAGCAGCTACCTGGAGGCAATGGTGAGTTTTGCTGGAGATTTTTAGGCTGCATGCCTAATTCCCATGGAAAGTAATGAGAGATAGTAACCTAAGTATTAGGTGTGTATTTTTTTTTTGCAAAGGAAAGAGTTTGATGCCGGTTTAAAGGTGAAACTCACATCATCTGGAAGACAGGGCTCTGTCTTTTAGGGGGAACATACTTTATGTTTCTGGCAGCAGATGTAAAGTAGGAATTTTTCAAGCTCCTTTGTGTTTCAGCTTTTTAAGTTCAATTCAGTTTGCTAGTCTCTGAACACAGCATTTATACTTACCACAAAATCTCCAATTACCTACAGCTTTGATACATATGTTACCAGATAAATCACTGCAAATACATATATATGTATTTATGTATTACTCTTCCCTAAGGAAATGAGCCTGTGCAATCACACGCTTTATCTCTTTCTAACTTTGGAAATCTTTCCCAAATGTCAACCATATTTGACAAAGGATTGCAGGTCAGAGAGATAACCAAGTTCCTAGAGATGCAGGGATAATCAGTAGCTAGGTCAGTGCAATGGCTGAGACAGGAGGGCACATGGAGTTCTGCAGTTAAACCCTCTGTGTAGCAGCAGGCACCTGGCCAAAGAGTATGCACGAACTAACTGGACAACTGGGGTCTGCGTAGCTCCTAACAGAGGCATCATCCTCACTAAGTGTCATGAGTTTTTACAACACAAGAAATTTAATGGACAGAAGGAAATCAATCTGAAGGCAGCTGTGCCTCTCTTGACCTGTTCTTTGCAGAGCAGCTTGCTCAGGAAATGTTAATTGCTTCACACTGGAGCATGTTAGTGCATGGGAGAATTGACTTTAATTATGAATCTTCTTTTGTCACAGTTCTGCCTGTGCCATACCACATGCCAGAGAAAGCAATTTGATACATGCTAAAAATTTGCATGCAGTTTCATAAATGACAGACCTTTTCTTGGAACAGTAAGCCATTTAACGCCTGGTT
Organism: Dasyornis broadbenti; assembly: GCA_013397935.1. NCBI lineage: Eukaryota > Metazoa > Chordata > Aves > Passeriformes > Dasyornithidae > Dasyornis > Dasyornis broadbenti. The sequence goes on from VZRN01003941.1 coordinate 2,485,045, forward strand.
TGAAGGAAGGATGAAATTCTAAGGTATCATGTTCTCCATAAAATACCCTGTCTGTAATTACATTAAAAAAAAAAAAAAAAAACCCTGATTNTTTAATTACATTAAAAAAAAAAAAAAAAAACCCTGAATTCAGAAAATAATTAAAATAGGTAATCATCTTTCCTGGTCCTTCAGGTTTATGTCAAAGGTCAGCAGTGTGGACCTATAATGGGTTTGACCCTAATTAATTAGCCCAGGCAAATCACTTGTGCACCAGCATGAATTATATACATTCTTTGAAAAGACCAATAGCGAATCCTCGTGAAGTCACTTTACCCTTCATTTCCCATGGAAAGATTCCTCAATGCCCATTTTTGGTTAACATAACAAAATGGTGGTTCTAAACCTTGTCCTAAAATTTACAGCAGCAATATTTATTAACCAGATATATTTTTATGTTAATGAAGAAATGAAATAGAAGAAATCTTTTCATTTGTGTGGGTTTTTATCTAAGATGCAAGAAGGAAGATTTAAGAGTCTCTCTACGTTTTATTACGCTACAGTCTTGACAAACAGCACAGAGGGATTATTACCAGATCATCAAGTTTTCCTAAAGAACTGGAAAAAGTAATTGCAAAGAAATTGCTGTATTTGTCCACAAAATAATATTATATAAGCTTTTCAGAAAAATGTGGAAAAGGGGCATTTCTAAGGTCAGGCATAACATTAAGGCAGCAAGACATTCTATTGGGAAATGTGTAGAAAGCTTCATTTTAACTTCACCTAGAGCCAGTTTTGGCTAAAGGAAAATTTACAAGGCACCATTAAAATTCCCCTTTTCAACCTGCACCATGTTCTCTTCCTAGAAAAATAATTCTTCCAAACATAGACATAGTAAGCAATAAACCTAAATATACTAATAAATGCTTCACTGGGGTTCTACAACACACTTTTGTGTAAATCACAGAGTTTTACTCAAGAATTTGCAGACTTATCAAATCTTTCCTCAAATTATCCTTGAGAAACCATTAGCCAGAATGCAGGTTACAGCCCTTGAGTTTTGAGATCCTGTCCATCTTTCCTAAAGCAGACATCTTTCGTGCCTGCATTACAGTCACGCTGGGGGTTCTGCAAGCAGGAGGCATTTCCTGATAATTTCAGATGGATTCTGGTGTTTTAACTCTTAAATTAAAAGAAATGTTTTATACACTTGTAGGAAGAAATGCAAATCTTTTTGCACAGTGAAATCCAGAACAGAATGAGAAAGTGCAGGTAACATTAACCCTATGTTTTCCTGGGTTGCGAATTTAGTTTTTTTAACACAAAGAAAATAAATTCATTTTCAATCTCTCTGAAGAAGAATCCAAAACTCATTGTAGTTACCATAACTTCTTTCAGTGACTCAGCTGGGCTTGGACCTGCCTTTATCCTTGTGATTATAAAAAAGAACACTCTCCTTACTTCCAGTTTCTCAAGGAGTAAAAGGAAGCTGATTTATGCTACATAAATAGTCTAATATGATTGCTACATATATTTTGTTGCTCATGAGTGTTCTGTAGTTGCATAAATTACCCAGTGTAATAAGTGAAAGAAGAACAGTGTATCCTATGTTGAAAGGGAGGGTTTGTTATTTTGGTTGGACAAAAAACTCTCGCGTATCTCATAGCGGGGAAATGTTTGCTCTACTTGATCCAGTGCATTATGCAAATTCAGTAAAGCTTTGAAGCTTTCAGGCAGTTCATCTAGTTTTTCCTAACATTCCTGTATGAGGATTCAGCATCCTAGGTCTCTGAAACCACTTCTACGAGGCACAGCGTATTAAACTTTTTAAAGATTATTTTCGGAAAAATGGCTTCTTTGTCATTCAAGATGTGTTTTTAGGCCCATAATTTCCTTCAAGTGAGCACAATTCCGCTAACAGCAGTATATTATTTTGACAGTAAGTCAGTTGGCATAAGACTTCATTGTGTATGCCTTTTGTTTATATAATCCTTCCTAACAGTAACAAGGTGTTTACTGTTCCGCAAACACATTTTATTTTAACTGCCAACAGTAAAACTGTCTGATAAAGTTTGATTTAGCTAAAGAAAGCAAGTTCTCATTTAGCCCAAATAAATCCATGGTGCTATAGACAGCTGTTTGGAGTACATAATCCCCCGAGCTCTTCTAGCGAGGCAGCTCTTGCTGTTGAATGAGCGAGGGAGAGCAGGCTCAGCTGTTCAGGATGTGCTCCATTACCACTGTAATCTATAGCACCATCCTGCCATATTGTGAAAGCATTACTCACATTCAGCGGCGCTGGAGCAAATACTCCTCTGACAGATGCTCTGCAGACTGACAGCTGACACCCTAAGCTGAGCCTATAGATTTTTCACTAAACACATCCTGCAGCCCGGATCGATGTGGTCTGGCTGTCTGCTTCCCCCAGCTCTGCTACAAAGAGATCAACATCTAATACCATTTCTGCAAGATTCTCAGGGAGTTAGCTGTCTCCAAGTGGAAAAAGTTCAGATTTCAGAGAAACAATGAACACAGACACTTCTCAAAATAACAGCATTTTGCTGCTTGAGAGAAAGAAGAATTCATAAGCCCAAAGGCATTTTTCTTCCATTTCATGGCTGACTTTATCACGGAGAAATTTGCCAAAGAAATGTGATTTTTAATGTCGATATTATAAAAACTTTTGAGAACAGCAGGGGAGAAATAGCTGATCTGTCACATGGAGTCCAAAAAAGTTGTCTATGGCAAATGCAAAGCAAAATAGACTCCAGTGTTTGCTTCCTGCCAAAATTAGAATATGTAGCAAGAGTATGTACACAGGAAGAGACCAAGATGTGCATAATAAGCCAATGCTGCACTTACATTTTAAACAAAAAGCTACAGAACAAATAATTTTGCTGTAATGACTATAGCAAACTTCTAGCCTTAACCTCAAAGCACTGGTAAAGCAGTTTACTTTTCCCTCTGCTTTTTCCTTTTATATGACTACTTCATTAACACTGCTCCTGCTCCCACCAAAGTCACCAGCAGAACTCCTGCGATTCACTGAGAATGGGAGCTGGTCCATAAAGCAGTTGTGGTTTGGAAAGCCCTTTCCAGAATGATAATTAGTTCAAAGTCTAAAAGCAGTCGATTACCTGCACTGAATATAAGGAACAAACACAGAAAAGAATAAAAGTTGGTCTTAAAATATATCAAGGGAGGTTAAACTATAATATCTGTAGTGGAATTTAGGGATATTTGGGTTGTGTTTTGTTCTCTGCTGTTATTTGTGCCACCTCAAAGAATTTATATCCCAGTATTATAATCTTACATCAGATCTGGGAGTTTCTGGAAGGGCAACTAGCTCTGCTTCTGATTTTCATCCTGCCACAGCACATGTTGCATGAAAAGACAAACAGATGTCTGTGCCTTCTTGCAGGAAGATTACTAGAGTAGGGTTAATTGCAAAGAACTGAAATTCCTCCTGACTGAGAAGTTTCATATTTTGAAAGCACATCTTGTGGCCGCTTTTTGACTTTCAGTGTGTTCCACTCCTCGTGTTGGGCTTTGTCTTTAAACTCACAGTGCCTTAGAGTTTTGCAAATGTGTATGTAAAAGGTAAATCGTTATGTGATTATGGGATAACTGAATGAAGCCCACTCATTAAATTGTGGTGTTTTGACACTGGCTGGACACCAAGTGCCTGCCAAGCTGCTCTGTCACTCCTGCTAAGCCCTAACTTTTGAGCACACCATGAAGGGAAGAAAGCAGACTCTCTGTGTCTTTGCATCGTCACATTAGAAATTTGAGCTATCTCTACCATAACAACCCTGATAACAATGAAAATTCCATTAAAAATCACTCACCTCCAGCAATATTTGTTAAAAAATGTAAGAAGGTTTCCTGTTCATACAGCAGCTTTGCTGATGTAAGTGAATTTGTATTGACCATCTCAATGAACAGTGTTACGTGCCTGTTTGGACACTTGTGTCAGAACTGGGCCAGCAATGTCCTCAGTGCATGACAGCTTAACCGATGTCATGCTTGAATACACGGTGCATTTTAACTTATAAATGAGGCAGATCTCGTACAGGAATTCACTGCTGTAACATAACTACATGCCATTATTTAATAAATAAAACCATACATTAAACAATGCACACTCAGAAGAGAAAGTATTTATCGATAATTACTGAACCATTGCACTCATCAAAAAATCAATAAACATTAGTTCAATGTATTCAATGCATTAGAAAATTCAGAAAAGTCAGAAAGGCATGCCCTTGCTTCAAATAAGCTAGTATAGCACTAGTTAGGCAAAACCATCAAATTGCACTGCCTCACATAAGAAATTATTTAAATCTCATCTGTGTAGATAATTGTAAGCAAAAGATGGTGCAAAAAGAAAAAACTGGCAAAGAGCAAGTTTCACCTTCAAGGAGGTATGACAGGCAGATGGCTCATAATCAGATTGCCCAAGCCAGGTATCTCATCACAAAACCATCCCAACAGTTCAGAGACAGTTCCTCATTTCATCTGATCTTTTTAGAATAAGGAGATTTTATAGGGTCCTGCTTCTCCTTTAAAGCCTTTTATCACTATTACTAGAGCAATTACATCTTTGACAGCATCACCTCCAGTGATCATTCTCCTGCTGACACTGGTGTTAGCACACAAACAGAAAATTCTGTCCATAAATGGTTTAATTCTTGCAGTTAGGCTAATTAAAGGCTGTTCTAAAGAGGGAAGATAGAACCATCTGAAATATATCTAGCGAGCCTCTAAAATGACTTTTGCCTTAAGAAACGCTGTGCCCATGAATCTGTGTAGATACAGGCTCGTGGAAGCTGCCTCCTAGTCATAAACACATATGAGAGAAGTTCAGGGTAATTTTTTTTCTAGTTCCACAGTAACCTAAAAGTAACAACGTTCCAATTTTTAAAGCAGCTTCTAGATAAGAATCTCAAGGAGTTTCCCAATGACGATGCCATTTTACAAAGGGTGAAATAATGAGATTAAGTAGTCAAATGCTTGGAGTCAGCTTTGCCCAGTCCTTGACCTTAACACAATGGAAGAGAGGGTTCATGTTGATTTTGGGCAGAAGGGAATACTTTGGGAATACTCAGGTCAGACTGACCTTGGCCAGACACGACAGCCTGTGCAACAGGCTTTGTATGTTCCTGTCTTTCTGCAGATCTTGCATAAAACATTCTTGCCTGCATGCAGCATGTCTGCAGCAAAAGCAAGAAAATCTTCAGCTCACGGATGTTTTCAAGCATACAGAATAAGTCAGGCTGAAATTGGTCTTTATATCTGAAGGGCTGGCACCAGCCTTTAGGAAAGCTTAGATACAACTTCAATTCTACTTTTGGAGGGCTGAAATGTTTTGAAAAATTTGACTGATGGTGTGTTGGAGGATGATTTGTATTCTGCTTTAGTGAAATACACAATCATTACCACCTGAGAATAGAAAAGCATGTCTCTGAATAGCTCATTTGAGGATTATTTTCTCTCAGACTTTGGAAATCCCCAAGAAAGAGGGACCTCCCTCTTACTTAAAAATTTCTTAGAAGAATCTTTACAGCCTTCTTCATAACCATCTATCACTACCATTATATTAAAGCAAATTATGTTGAAAGCTGTTAAGAACAACATACATAACTAAATCAAGCCTATAGAAATTGTGGGAAAGAAATAATAGAAAAGATAGCATGCATTACTATAAAATAATTTAATTCTTTTAGAGAAGAATCTGGGCGTATCTGCTTTATGTGTGCACTGCAAACACTATATTAACTGTGGCAGTAGAAGTACATCAAACAAGAACCAGATACATCACAGAATTCTTTACTGTTCAGATTTTATATTAAATCTTGCAACGGGCTTTACATTATTGTTGTTTCAAAATCTCAGTGAGTTTTCTGGTCCTTGTCTTCAAGACAGTGCACATGCAATTAACAGCCCTGCATACTCAGGGAGCATGAAGATAAAACTTAGTTCTGCAATACTTTCAGGTCTGCCCATCAGCTCCAGGTAGTATATCTTTAATACATACTCATTATCATTATGAGATGCAGCATGTATTGATTCTTTGAAAGGGTTTAGAAGTGGGAGAGCAGCCATGCCAAACACCAAGATGTTCAGCATTTCACAGTCAAGTACCTTTAAACATTTTGACGTTGTGGGGTGGTTTCTTCAGGAAATTATTTCATCACCCAAAAGAGCAAAGCATGGGTGGATTTTTACCTGAAACTTCACACAGGTTTTCCTTGCCGAAATTGAACTGTTTCATCGGCGTGGAGTTGCCAGTCAACAGCTCCTCTTTCATGCAGTTTGGGACTGCAGCAAAGAAGACTGGAGAAATGACAGCCAAGTATGTTCCTCTCATTCTGTTGCCAGGGCTTCAGTTGCATAGCTTTCACTGTGAACTTCACATGGAGTCTCTCAGGGACCTGTAGCTGGTACAAGAAAATGTTATTTCACATCAAAAGCTCCCGTACTTGTATTTTATATCTCTTGCATATACACACACGAAGAGTCATAAACCCAATTAGACCAAAGAGGGCATATGCACATCCTTAGCGAGAGAAAGCTCAGTCCTGACAGTGTTATATGTTTTGACTTCCACTGTGTATATATTTATACAGCCCATGTGCATGTGTGTTCTGTCATCATATGGCACAACTGCATTCAGGACAGCTGAAGCTATAAGCTTATACTTTCTGCATTTTTATGTGACAGAAATGTGGAAGCTCTCCTCTGATTAAACAGAAGTTTCACAATAGTCTTCATTTCTCTCCCACCCAGAGAGAAATGTTTTCTGCATTTCATGGCCAGCACTCCAACATTTACAACTGGATCATCTCTCCTTTCTAGACCAGGATTTTTGAGCCCCTATTTGGAGTACAGCGCATGCATCCATTTTTTCTGTACATGCCCAGAAAGGATGAGCCACAATCTTTCCTGAGCTTGTATGCACTCTGAGAACAGAAAGTCATTGCAGCTTTCTAGGGCTTTTTTGTTTACCCCTTTATCCAGAAGCTGTTGATCCAAACTTTCTTTTCACTTAGAGTCTGCACTGTAACAGATGCTAACAAATGTTCACACACACAAGTCTGTTTCTAGGAGAATGAATTTTCAGATAAAATCACCTCAGAAACCAAGGGAAGTCTTGTAACTGCTCGACCTGGGATCACTTTGTGCCTGGTACTAAGTACCCATCTTCACATTGTCACAAAGCAGGAGAGCTCAGTGTGCTCACTGTGTTTGTTTGGGATTTTGTTTAAATAAATGAAAACAGCACTAGTATGCAATGGGGCCAAATTCTCTGCGGTGGAAGAAAGAGGTCAACTGTGCAGGCTTCAGGGTGCGGATTTGCATCTGCAATGGTAAAAAATGTGGCTGAATGTTTTCCTGATTTCTTTTTTTGAATGTGTTTATTTGATTTTGTTTTATTTTATCAGCAAATTTATGCAAGTATGATTTATATGTAATAATCCCCATATTTTTTTAATTACCTTGCCATAAAACCTGAATAACTCTCCCTGCTTTGATCTCCAACACATTCTGGAGAATACTGCACCAGGCATGCCTAAATCAGTTAAGCCATGCACAGAGCTGTTCCTGCAGGGAAGCTTTCCCACATCAGAAGATTGTGTAATAAAACTTAACACAGCTCATTAATTTTCTCTCTTAACCAATGCATCTGACAAGAAGTGACTTTGAAAACCTAAAGGAATGACACAACTCTTGTGCTTTGCGTGAAACATCTGTTTCCAGCTCCTTTGCTATTAAATTGACATCTTTTTATTTGAAAAGTTCCTTTTATTTCCCAACTTCCTGCAATTGGTAATGTATATATCCCGAAGAGCTTAAATTCACAGCTTTTAAAACTTGATTAACTAAATGCTGGGTTAGTCCTGTCCCAGAGGAAAAATGCCTCTCACACAGACAGATTAAGTGGTACAGCTATGCTTTTTAATCAATTATTAAGAATTTGTTTATTCAAGCAACGTCAGACTTCATAAAGCATCAAAACAGACTTCAAATCCCAAAATAATGTAAACACTAGTGTGATTGCATATGAAAAATATTAGCATTCTTGGATCTGGAAAATCGATAGAAGGTGAGCGTATCATACTCGCTCTCTCATCCATGAAGGCCACAGACAATATCAGGTTTCCAGCTATGAAGACCCACAAAGCTACTTGCAAAGCAGAAGTAGCAGAAGCCTTGCGTGAGGAGTTAAGGTGATTTTCAGCAGAAGCAAAACACCTTAATAACCATGACTTTTCCTTTAAATTCCCCCATATTCTTAATAAACTGCACCGTTAGATTTGCTCCCTTAGTTTCTGGTAAATTGAGGAAAAGTCAAAAACAAATATCATGGCAAACTTTTTCCAGATCATTTCAAGTTATGTGCAGATATTGAGCACAGCTAAATTCTGGAAGCTGATTAAATTCTAGTCTGATGAACAAGATAAACGCATTTAATTGCACGTTGTGTTTGTATGGAAGTTAAGTATTGTTTGGTAACTGGTAAACCAGCTACACCCTACCAACTAATGTAATTTTAAGACCTTTGAATTTGTTCACACACCTCTCCATCTTTAAAAAGCTTTAATCTTCAGTGCAGCTTAGCAAGGAAGACTTAGCAGTGAAAAACTGTAATATATTGTGTGAGAATCTTTAATTTCAGAAAATTTGAGGAAAACAGGTCCGTTTTTCATATTATGAGTTCTTCCTGGTGCCTTGATCATCTGAAAAGATGCAATCTTTCCTAAAGGATCCAAAGATTGTCAGTAAAGACTCAGTCCTGGAAGTCACCTAATCTTCAGACATAATTTTATATTAGATTAATGGGGCAGCACCCTGAAGTCACACCTGGCTTGGTGGAACTATATAATTGTATACAGTGCTCACAGGAGCCTTTGCTGGATGGAGGTCTAAGACAGAATCAACTGGGGAATCTCTTGTTTACCGAGAAGGAGCCTTCCCTCCTCTTCCCTTTATCTAGGCTGTGTCATCCATCAGCTTTGCGTGGAGTTTGAATCTGAGCCTGATGCTCGGCTGCTGCCTGTGAGCCTGGAGATTGCTCACTCTCTTAGTTCGGCTTCTAGGGAAGAAAGAACAAGTTTTGCCAGATCTATTTTTAACCCCTGTCAGTCCCAAGTGTGGGCCTTTTTCTTACACACACACTGCACAGATGAGCTGCACTCGAAGGAGTAGGCTAGCATGACTTTTTGCTACATTTACACGATGGTGGAAGTAGTGCCCACTATCAAATAGAGCGTGAAGCTCGTGCCAGACTGGCAATTAATGTTGTCATTTTATAGTCCCAGTTAAATAAAATGCACAGCCAGAAAAACAAAAAGAAGGAAGGGTAGGAAAAATATGTCCCTTTTATCATTGCCAAGCTATGCAGTAAGTGGGAAAATAAGGCAGTAGGAGTCCAAGACGAACACAGTACTCGAATTTTATAGGATCAGAGAAGCTGAGCAAACAGAGTGAGCCAGAGATTTTTGACACGTGTGGGGAAGACTGCACTCTTTAACCCATGCAGTTTATTTATTTTAGAGAACATGAAGATGGTTGAATGGTACATTACGATACGAATCAATCCTAATATTTGCCTTTTGGTACCAGCTCGGTGCATCACTGGCATGTTTTAAAGCATGGTTTAAACACACATGCAGGTATGAACTTGCATCTGGCAGGAGGGAGTGGAACACCTGCTCTCTCCCAGCCTGCTTTGCTCTGATAATTCTCCTCACCAGAGCTCAGCGTATTTTCCTTTTATTCTCATGTAGGAGCAATAGCCAAATTTGCTAATCCCACATGTTTCATACCAAAATCTTAACAGGGTGGAACATGAGGGTGACTCATCTGAGGGCCTGTTGAAGAGCAGGTCTGGGCTGCCTTGCAGCCACATCCCGGGACATCTGGGTGGTGTGAGCATTAGCAGCTGTAGCCACTTGTTCTGTCCCAAAGAGAAGTTTCAGGTTGCCCAGAAGTCTCCATGCTAGCCCAACACGGTACAGAGACATACTTGACATACTTTGGGAGTGCCATCTCAGCCGCTTAAACACTTGAAGAATGCTACAGATCAGCCACCTTCGCCCTGTGAAGTAGGTGATTAACATGGCTGTACTATGAGTGCAGAAATAAATAACTTACCCGTGTTCACATGGGAAGACTATGGCCAAACTGGTAATAAGATCCAGATTTTCTGCCTCCCACTCTGCTGCACCACAGAAATGTGACATATTTCCACAAGCTGTGCACTAGAAGGCAGGGGAAAGAGACAGGGAGAAGTCATAAAAGAAAGAAAATCACCAAGTAGTGTATGGCAATACAAATTTCTCTTCTGCTGTGGTGGTTTAGTGTTTGCAAGTATTAAGGGAAACAAAGGAACTGTCCAAACTTTCCAGGAACAATTTCCATTTAGGAGGTCTAAGGAAAGAGGTTCATAATCCAGATGAAATCTTTGATTCTTTTCCTTATTTTTCCTACTGTATGAAAAAGATAGAAATTGCAATTCTGAGAACTGGAGGGGAGAGGGAAGTAAAGACAAGCTGAATCATGTTTAATGAAAAGGTTTATAGCCATTCCTAGCAGGATTCTATCCAGCTGGCACATCACATTCCTATCAGAAGCTGCACTCAGTGAATTAGAGGGTGTGTTATTGCTCCAGCAATATCACCTGCAGACCTATTTAACCACACTGTAGGAACCTCATTTTTCCCTAGTAAATCTAGGCCACCAGAAAGTGTTGTGTAAGGATTAAACTTAGTTTCCCGTGTCCTGCTTCTGCCTGATATTCCAGCCTGAACGGAACCCAGCCTGGTCATTCATAACAGAAGAAAGTAGAATTATCAAAATAAATACTGGCTGACATGACTGGTGCTGAGGAGAATAAAAAAAAAATAGAGAAGAACCCTGGAGAAATTGGCACCATGCAAAAATACAGCCTAAAATTTATGCCCAACTTTTTCTTTTTTTTTCACGAACATACCAAACATAACTCAGTAGCATGTAGAACTGGGTGCAAGCCCTGTGCAAGAGCTGAGAGAAAAGAAATTGATGCCTCAGTCTCCTTCATACCATGTCTTCACATTTCTCTCACCACTAGGCATTTTCTTTCTCTCCTGTTTCATCATTTTTCTCCTCCACTAGAGCAGAACTTCAAAACATGAAATACAGTGTCCTTTAGTGTATTTCAAAGCCTCATGGTGGAAAATTTTTCAGCAGTGTTCATGAAGCCTCACTTCTTGAACCTTTGGATTTCATTCATATCTGAGATATTAAAAAAAAGCACAGACAAATATTCTGACACAAAGAAACTACAGATGATAAAATGCATAACTTACATAACTTATGAAAAACCACATTACTGTAAAGTGTAACTATACAGACTATACAGAACAAGATCAATTGACAGGTCAGGCATTACAGTACAAAGCAAGCATATGCAAATCGGGAGTCACTCCTCAGGGGATGTCAGGAAACATAATTAGTTCCAGCACAAAGTTGTCCAACAGGTCTGAGCTTATTGGAGAAATAACTTTATTACGGGGCAACATGCATGACTTGGGCAAATTACTGCATTTACAAATGAAACGAGACCGGCTTTGAGATCCACACAAATGGAGAGGTTTGAAAAATTGCCAATAATATGTACAGCCTGTGCCAAGTTACTCTGGAATCCATATATCTGCCAAATCAGTTGCATATACTGTGAATTAACCCGGTGAGACAGGAAGAGAGGCAGGAAAGCTGTGCCTAAGATGTGGGTGTCATTGGAATTTTGCAGCTGCTCTTGAGCTATAATTGGAACCAGTGGCCATCACTCACCCATCACGGGCCAATCACGCACCCATCCCATGCACATGCTGCATCCATCCCCTGCACATCCCACACCCACCCCGTTCTTGTCACTCCCCAGTCACGCGCCCATCTTGCACCCACAACATCACAAATCACCCTCTAATCAGGCACCTATCACGCAGCCTTGGAAGGCCCCATGGAGGTGCGAGGTCCCTTAGGCTCAGGGTCTGAGGACAAACACCACCGCAACATGAAATTCCATTTAAGAATCCAGTAGAAAAAACCTAACTGCATTCCACTATATCATAACTGGTTCATTTCCCACTTGCTTATGCAAATGCGAAGTTAACTTCTCTCGCCAGCACAGCGCTCTTAGAGCTGTGTGTTCCTGCCTAGGCTCACACTGAAGTACAGCACAACCAACAGCTCTTAATAAACATATTAAGTTGCTCCAGCCAAACAGCTCTTGATTCTTTTATAGGGCTAAATTACATAAATTAACAGGAAGATGTAAGAAGCAATGGTCATTAAATGTTTTTTATGTGTTTGTTTTGCACTAAAGCACAACAGCTTGTAAAACTGTTTTTACAATTTTTGTGGTAACAGCAGTCAGAAAGAATTTTAGTGCAGCCAGTGCTGTCAGTGTGGTTAGAAATGCACCATCATTTGAACTCTTTCAGTGACCCTTTCTGTTAAGAGAAGTAGCAGTAGATCTATGTCCTGCTAGCAAAAGAATGCTTGAGACAGCCATTAAAGTATCCACAGTCAGCTAAATTTTGGGTTCCATCTGGTGTTTCCATTTGCACCTATGACAAGTAAACACACCCTAAATGCTGACATTTTGACTGGATGTTTTTCACAGCCAGTAAGTGCAGAAGTGAAGGGCTCGTAGGCATCAAGGAGCTAAAGTGACCCTACATATATTAGAGCTATTATTTCTCCTTGGAGCTGTTGTCATACTTGAGCTCTCTTCCACACGTCTCTGAAATCTTAGGCAAATCACATAATCATCCCTGCACTTCATTTGCCCTTTTATAAACTAAGGATAGTATTTTCCAGCTTTGAATGTCACAAACTGGTATTTTGTGGAAGAAAGTCTCATTTGTTTAAGGTTTCAAATTTCTACTCAATGAACTAATCTCTACAGCTTATTCGAGGTATTTGTACCATTACCTCCTTCTAGCAACAATCTACACATTTGTTTACAAGCTCAGAACATTCCCATCAGCATAATTTTTACACTGGAACATCCTTTTTTTTTT
>VZRN01003941.1:2498214-2536345 GCA_013397935.1 Dasyornis broadbenti
TGTTTTTTTTTGTTGTTGGGGGGGGGGGGGCGGGGGGAGTGGCTTTCTGTTTTGGTTGTTGGTATATTTTAGAATATTCACCTTAACATTAACAGAGCCATTTTGAATTCATTTTCTTCTACACCCACGCATCTAGTTGTCAATAGAGCTGAGTGTGAAAGTCAAAAAATGGGGGGGGTTTGAGGAAATAATGAAGCCAGCAAAGGGATAATGACCTAAAGTTGGTAGTAGGACTAGAAACCACGGAGAATAAATTACTAAATTATAAATTTTACCTTTAACTACAACTTAAGTGTGGTGTTCTGAAATCTGACAGGCGCAGAAGACTTGGCTTTGGAGTAAGATTCCTTACTCCAAGCAGACAAAAAGATCTTTCCCTGTAAACAACAAAGTGAAGAAGTTTCTACAGAATATAAAATTTAATAGAGATGTACAATAATAGAGATACTGTGAATGCTAAAAATAAATAAGTCTTCAAGCATGATCAGAGCTAACACCCACAGGCCAATGCCTAATAGCTACCAGCTTGTGGCAGAGCTGATGTGGTGACAGACATGGCTGTTGTAGGACTTCTGTCATTTTCAGAAGCAGAAACCCTGGTGCATGCAAGAGGGGGTTGAAAATATTCCTTCTTCCCACTGTATTTTGCCAAGCGGGCCCTGCAGTTCTGGCCCTTGCACTCAGACTTTTCATGTTGGGACACAGGAAAATCCCACCCGACCTAAGAGCTTTTCACAGCTGTGCCCTGAGGTGTCACCTACACAAACTCCCGTTTGTCATCCTTGTATCCTACCTCCTTTACTGTCTCTAGGCAGCAACTTTCTGCTCATGGTTTTCAGGGTTTCCAAAGGTTTCCTCCTCAGTTTGCTTCTCTCTGGGTTAGGGTGTGCTAGGAAACGTGAGTATTTCATATCCAGGGTGATGTTAGCAATTGCAGACATTATTTCCCTTCATTATTTTTACAGAAAACAGTGACAGCAGTAAATATGGTGTGACAGCTGCAATGATGAGAATTACCATCCTGAAAGAGAGCTCTGTAAGGTTTATAAAGCTCAAAATTTTTTAAAGAAAAATTGCTTTTTACTACAGGCATCTTAGGATCACAGGATATATTACTTTGAGTAATAAAAGAGCATGAGACAAGCTGAATCTCTGAGCTTGAGCTCTCCAGCTGAATTTTACTTGAAAAGGATGTTCAGAAACTGGGAATAGCTCAGAAAAGGGTTACAGGAATGGGTCTGTGGCTAGAAAACCTGTCTTTTCCTGAAAGACTCTATAGATTCAAACTTATCCAAGGTAATTTGAATGCTTGGCTTGATCATAGTTTATAAGCTCATCTGTGCCAAAAATATTTCCCATCTTATAAATCATCAAGTCTGCTTTAGGCTTGGAGACAGGGATATGAAAAATTCCAATGCAAGAGCAGAAAAAATCAGACTGAAAATAATGTGCATTCTTACCATGTAGGTAAATTAGCACTACAGTGGTCTACTTGACATAATATATTCCCTTTCACTTGAAAAATTAATAGCAAAACCAAATGTCTTCCTCAAAAAATAAGGTTTGGTTTAATTCAGGTCTATAAGCTTGATGTGAGAATGGCTGGCAGAAATGGCTAAGTGTCACTGTTAGGACCTGTCCTCTCTCTGGAAATCCAGGAATCTATGCAAGAGCTGCAGTCTTGTGAAGGTATTTTCACACCTTTAATAGTAATTGTCCACTCAGGCACAACTACAAATCGTTTACTTGTCAAAATCAGAGAAGTCTCTTGTTACATGAGACAAAAAAAAGTTTGTCTCAATCATTTCTAACTGCAGACTCCTGTCCTTGCAAAGTACACAAACCTCTAACTAACTTCATAGGTTGCTCAGTTTGATTAGAGTCTTAAAATGTGAGGAATCTTGTCTGGCAAAGCAGACTTTGCTAATCAATAATTTTCTGTCCCTGGCTTTACACGTCTTAAGACTAATCAGGAAAAGAAGGCAGGAACCCAGTGCAAGAGCCCAGGAAATAGCCCAGTAAAAGCTAGGGTTGTTCAACTTCCGGCTTTTTACAGGAAAAAAAATGCCCAGAATATCTCCCACTGACCACCCATGAATCACAGGACTCCAAAATAAAATACTTTCTGAAAGTTGCTGTTTAATAAGAAAAGCAAAAGCCAGTCTACTGCTTTATGACATATGCTTAGCTCATGTATTTCTACAAGTACAGTTTGTTTCGTGTGCTTAATACTTTCTAAGGTATTGGGAAATGCACCTAGTACATTTTCTAAAACATAAATAATTATCTGAGAAGCCATTACTGAACCCTGCTCTAAAGCCTTTAAGAAATTGAAAATACTGGCATGTTTGGGATCCAAATTAGGGTATCACACAGGATTCCCAAGCATCTCATGTGCAAAGTCTTTCACTTCACTTTGGTGAAAATAAAATTGATGGACACTCTCCTGTGTCAAGATTATGGTTGCTTGATGAATGATTGTTCCTATGGGTGACTCTGCCCCAGAAAGGTGCACTTTCTTTTTTTCCTCCAGCTCAGCCAAAATGAATTAGCTGGACTTTTTGGGGTACTTTGAAGTGACATTCTAGAGGTCCTTTATTACGACTTTTATAACCAGTTATTTGAACACTGGAATGACATTTAAATGCGTGTCCATCTATACTGTATATAAATGGAATAAATAGTATATAATTTGCTTCAAAAACATTGCCATCTTGAAGATAATATAATGGGATTAAAATTTATCCCCTTCTGGCTCTCTTCCCATTGAAGAATTACAGTTTCCCCTGGTAACTCTAACCTGCAAGAACTTCAAAATATTGTGGGTTTGCCAAGTAGAACAGGACTAAAATGACACTGCCAAAACATTAATAACTCATATGTGTAGTTCAATCTTTGGAGGTTTTTAGGACCATTCAAGACAAGCATCATCAAGGTTGTTGTTGACGTTAGACCATGATTTGAATATATGAAAATATATTAAATATTTCAGCTGTACAAATCTCTAGAGCAATCAAAATATAAAAGTTCTGGAACTGCACTATTAAAATTTTAACTAGACAATAAATCTCAGGCTGTGGGGGACCATCAAAAGATTTTTATTGCTCTGTTCTTGCTTTTAACATAAGGATGGTTACAAATTCACTTATTTAATTATTACTATGGTTACATGTGAAACTTGTGAAAACAACATTGAAGTTCTTGATCGGTAGGTGAGTGTTCAATTTTCTCCAAGACATTGCTTAGAAAAAAAAGCCTATTTTTTACTGAAGTTTCATATTTTACAAGCAAATCCAAGTGTTTTTTAAACAATAGTTACAATTTCCTAGACATATACACTTTCCTAATGGGAAAGTAACTCTTGATATAATAGTAGTCAGAGCCTACTACTTGTTTAATATCTCCTTTTAGACTTCTCCTGCCTAGATAGAAAAGTCATAAGAAAAATGCAACTTTCATTAAACAAACTACAAAATAATCATCCCTGAGAAGCCACTGGGGTACGTTTGTAATGAAATAACTTTCTACATTAGTAATGAGCATTTCTGGCTTTCCTACTTTTCTCTGAAGGAAACTGCTCACTACTAAAATATAGCTTTTAATTTGTGGAGGGTAAAAATTTAGTACTTAATAAGCATACTTACCAAAGACTTTTAAAAAATTAATAGAAACCAAATAAATCTTGGCTATTAAAAAAAAAAAAAAATCTGACACACAGGTTGAGTTATACCAGCCTGCACAAGTACACAGTAAGATTCCAGATGTGCTATTTTCCTGTACACTGACAGCTATCAAACCCACCCCTGCAATAAAAAAGTCCTGAAATGGGTTTTTAATCAGGTCTAGATTTCCATTAGCCCATGAGGACTGATGTCTGTGTGTTGTGGTTTTTATTCTTTACAGCACATGCCATTGCTCTTAATATGTGGGGAACACATATTAAGTCTAAACTTTTTTTCAGTAACCTCCTGAAATGGATTTTTTTCATATCTAAATTGAAGCCAAATAAACGTTATTAACAGCTGTATTTTCACAAAGAATTTGAAGGAAGGGCTAAACTCAGGATTGCTCAATTAACATTTCCCAGGCACCACATACGGCCAGAATGTTCGACGGTTGGACAATGTTAAAAAGGCTCCGAAGAATGAAAAAATGTCAAGGGGATTCAAATAACATGACAAGTTTCAATAGAAATAAAATAAACCCCAATCTTTGAAAAACTCTCAGAGGCCGGCTTTGTATTAATTCCCATCTTCCTGGAAACCGTTAGATAGCTATCAACTTCTTCTTATATATTTATTGTAAACATTGGTACAAGATGTTCTGATTGTTTCCAGGAAAATCCTGTTAGTTACAGTTGTACAGAATCAATTTCACATAAAAATCGTACAGCACAATTACAGACAAAAAGAAATCTGTAGGCATCTAGTGCAATGAACAAACCACTGTGGTTTAAATCCTTTGCAAAACTTCAGCAGAACAATTGGCATCAGTAAAAATACTGCAAATTAAAGATATTAGAAGAAGCTGTTTAGGGAAAATATTTAACCACAATAAAAAGGCTAACAGGGAAAAAAAAAAATTATTACTATTTTTTTGTGTCCTAAAAGGATGCAATTTATCACCATCAGATCATGCAGAGCAGTATTTGTACTCATTAGGAAGCTGGCATATTTCTTTACTTTAAATAGATACTGAGAATGTGACATTTTATACCTTTGAAGTGCAAAGATCATTTGCAATTACTGCCAAAGTAATAGCGCACTGTATGAAAAAAATGGTGAGTTGTGTGAGGCTTCTAAACCAGCCTGCCTTCTGCTTCCCAAGTCTAAATGTAAATAATTAATCCTCTAAAAAGTAAACCCAAAATTTATAAGAAAAACCTTACTTAAAATGTCAGTATAAAGGCACGGTATGAATCAAAAGCAGAGTTTAAATTGTCTGTCTGTAATTTCAACACAGACTTTATTTTTGACATGGCTATGAAGAGATGTTTGTTTGGTAAAGTTAAAGAGAAGGGTTTCTATTTTGCCATGTTAGATGAGTCATTCTACCTTTTTCTTCAATTCGTCTTTATAGCTGATACTGGACTGAAGTAACAATATAATTTTATCCCCTTTTTCTAATCTATATCAGTGCTTAGTTTTCACCATAAACACCAGCAATCACAGTTTGCAGAGCTATGTCTGCCACTAAACCAAAACCAAAGTTAAAACAGGAAATCCTGGTCCTGTTGTCGTCGTTAAGTTTTTCAAGCCTGCTTTTTTTCCTCCTGCAAAAGGCAAGGACTATGCTGTGATACTGCACACGTGTTTGCCCATCACCGCACCTTTCCCCACAGGTACTGCATGTCTGGCACTGCCCTCTGCTATGAAATATGAGCAGAATTCCCACTGAGTTCGATGAGGAGGTCTATTTAAAAGCCAAAGCAGGCAAACCCTCACTTGTGGAAATTATCCTTTAATTGTCACAGAGCAACAACAACTTACACTATTTGAAGTCATCTGAGGTGGACCTTGCTCCTCTTTCAACTTCAGGCCTGTTCACAGCAAAAGGCCAAGTCCTGACAGTATTAGAGCCTTGATTGTCACACACCATCTCAGCTCTGAGAGATGAAGCTTTACAAGAAACAAAGACCCAACAGCAGCAGCCCAGCTCTGTAGCCAGCAGCCCCATCCAAAGAGATACCTTTGCCATCACCAACGTGAGCAACCAAAAGAGACATGCAAAAGAACAGGACGAGCTCCCCTGGCCTTCCCTTTGTGTGCAGGAGGGTTTGCAGCTTGGCCCTAATGCCTGGAGCCCCACCGTGTTCCTGGGATGTTACAGGGAGACTTCTCCAAGGTCAGAGGAGGCAAGGATCAGTCGTGCATCTCCCTCATGATCTCACTTGCCACAATCCAGACAAACTTCACATCAGAGTACACAGTGGCACCCATTTTCACAACATGAGATGGGATTCCTTCAAGTTTTCATCCACACCAATGTTGTTGCTTGAGTTTTAGTCAGACCCACACCTGAGTGTTTCCTGTAAAGTGATGGAATATCATAGAAAGACTTATGATATCCATGCTCATACCAAACGAGCTCATGATGATTTACATTTATTAGAGAAAAGAATAACAAAAGGATTATTAATGGTGCTACCGCAGAGCTTTAGAAATAGTTGGTAGCACGTGCTCAGAAACTTAGGAAGTGGGCTTGGAGTATGTAGAATAGACTATGAGGTTTTTCTTTTGGTAAATAGCAGTCTGTATGAATACTAAAACAAGTAGCCACTTCATTCATGTTTTAGTGACTTTTTAAAGGGTTTCAAAAGTTTTTCTAATAAATGTCATACAAGTCAACTTTGAAATACTGGAATTAAAATCCACTAGTTAATCTGTGTGCATTTCTTACTGAGATGACTTCTTCCCATTTTTCTTACATTCTTAGCTATTACTTTTTGTTTGCTTTCAAAACTAAATTTGTCTTACTTATCTGGGAGTTTAAATAAGCCAGAGTTAACAAAATTAGAAGAATCAGAGCTAGACTAAAATTTATAGCATTATCTGAGGGAATATTTTCGTTTGGACAATATATATTTTTTTTTTTTTAAACAAACAAAACCACAGAGAAATGTGAATATGTCAAACCATTGAAACACAGGCAAGCTGAACTTCTCCTGGGAATTTTGCACTGCTTGGCAAATGTATGTTAACAGTGAAGACCATGGACTGAGCTTGGCTGCGCATTTGCGAGAGGAGAGAGGAAAGAGGAGAGAGGAGAGGAGAGGAGAGGAGAGGAGAGGAGAGAACTCCAGAAATGATGCCTTAGCCCATGTGGTACCTGAATCACCACCTCAAGGACGCATTCTCTCTTCACTGACAATATGGGAAGGGGAGAATGAGCATAGCTCTCACTTAGGCATCATATGTAGTTTATTAACAGCACATAACCGTTACCCCAAATATCCTAAAAGCCGTGGGCTTAATGAAAAACCTGTATCTCCTGAGAACCTAACAAGGCCAGACCAGCCTCATCTTTCTGAGCCCGCTGAACTGCACGCACACTAAGCAAATACAACAGACTAAATAGCCTACGCCACAAGAAAAACAGGCACAGAGGGATCATTGAAATCAGTTACAGCAAGCATTTTTTAGAATCCTTTTAGAGTCAAAGGATTCATACTGAAACCTGAAATAAACATACCTGCATGACATTTACTCCCTGAGAGTCAGCTGCACTGGCATGACCTTTAGAGCAGCACAGAGTAAATCTGTTTAGGCTACCACCTCCTGAGGCACGTCATGATAAAACTCTCTCAAGCTGATTTTGCTGCCTTCAGCCAGCTGTTTTTTGGCCAATGTAATAATGGGATAGCAAGATCTCTTCAGATTACAGACTACCTCTGTCAGGTACATGACTCTTCTGTAAGATCAGCTCTTCGCTTCCACTCTTACATTTTCAATCTGAACAAACTAAGACCATCAAGTTTTCTGTCCAACAAAAGATGACTGTGAAGCTGCCAGAGGAGAGCTGCTACTTGGAAAGCATTTACTTTTGTGAAATACAGCACCTGGAGTAAATCAAGGAGTGGTCTTGCAGCCATCCGTCATGATAGATTGATCTTTCCGAAATTCATCTCTAGTACTTTGGTATTGAATGTAGTTTCTGACACTCACCTATTTTTATGCTTTGTTTACAGAAAAGTTGCTTTCCTATGCCTGGAAGAGGAAGGGACATGTGTGCACCTGTATTTATGTTTTGCAAAGGACTTTGAGATGGAGCCGATTGGGAAGGCACTGGATAAATTGATATACTGTGGCTGAATCAAAGCAAAAGGAAAACAGGCTGCCTAGACACTGAACTTTCAATTTTAACCACAAAGGTAGATGGCAAGCACTAATTCAAGAACAGGTGGCTTTTTGCTCATAATATTTTATGGCTTTCATTGCTTTACAGTGGAATGAGCTAACCCACAGCTCCCCTCTTGACCTACCCGACATCCTCAAGTTTAGTGAAAAACAGGTGTTTGGTATCTTGGCTTTCCCTGAGCACTCCCACAATCCCGGGACTCTTTCAGCAGTCTAAAAAGCCTCTTCCTTTCACTTCAGAACTGAAGACAAATAGCAAAGTGTGTATGGAGTAATGGGTACACACTCAATAACCACAAACTTTGTCCACAAAAGGAATACTTGTCTTTCATATCCTGCACAAGTAAAATGCAATAAAAGGACAACAGTTCAAAAACCCAGAAAAATCTCATAGTAACATCTTTAAAATTGGACAGTTGTGATGAGCCTGGGGCTACCGGGAATCACATATTTACTAAAAATTCTGAGTTTATCCACTCCTGGTACAAGGCCTCAATTAAAAACTTTGATTCCAAATTTGAAAATTCTGATGTCAATTTGAACAAAAATGTTGCAGCTTGCAATATTTTTTCTCCCTCAGCTGTAGCCTTCTATCAATATAATGAGTATTTATAGTGTCTCTTCTAGGAACTTTGAGTCTTGCTGCAAGACAAAACCAAGCAATAGGAAAGATCCAGTTATAATGAAAAGAGGAGTCCTGCTAATGCTAAGGAGGTTAAGGAAACAAAAAAGGAAAAAGAAAACAAAAAAGCAGCAGTAGTTTGATACAAAATCCTAACAAGCAGGTCATATCACAGAGCAAGAGTCCTACAGAATGACACTCCCAGTTGCCAGGGTTTCCATTTTCACCTGTGGTGAAAATGTGTGAAGAGAGTACTCTTTATAAAATTACCTGTTAAATTAATATGGAAAAAAGTCTTCTGTGAGAAGTTTGGTACCTTTTCAAAAGTCTGTTGTTTGTTATTTGAATAAATGCATAAATAAGTAAATACAAAGAAAGATTAATAGACCAGTGGGTAGAGAACTTGTGGAAACTACATACTGCTCACCGAGGCAATTCTGACACTTATGATGCATATCCCATGTGGATAAAGCTATATCAATTCAACTTAGTACTTAAGACGAGCTAAATAGGGACTGTTCATCTGAAGTGCTTATGATGTCCACATACAATAAACATGGCTGCAGAATGAGATGCCTACCAATGTATGACACTGGTAATTTTTCTATAGCATTTTATTGGACTCATTACATTCAGTTTAGAAACAGTGTGTGACCTGAGAAGAGCAAAAAACATCTGCCTTCTTATGTTGCATCAGTCCATGGGGGTCTGTATTTTACTTTTTTTTTCCAACCTTAAATGTTCAAGCATAATGGAAGGGCAAGCCAAGTAATATTAAAAAACCTCAAACAAAATAAAAGCTGAAAAATGTATATACATAAAATAGGTCTGTGAAGCTGACGTGAAATATTTCAGATTAACTGGCCAGCTGATTAATGAAGCCAGAAGGAAAACGTCCAGATCAAGTTCAACATTATGCGAGTGTGCGCCTGCAGACACGTGTGTGTGTGTGTGTTTCATGGAGTTCAACTCATATTTATACATTCTGAATTCTCTTGCCCTCATCAGTAGCCTACATCTTGCTAATTTATAATTGATTTATTTTACCCCCAGAAAAGTTTAGAGTTTATGTTGCAGTGTTTAATTGGGGTGGGAGGGTAGTTCAAACTGGTTTGCCACGACATTTAAGTGGCAGTTCCATGTCATACAGGCATGGGAAAATGTCATAAATACTTACAGGAAAAAAACCACCAGTTTAATTGATATTCTTAAAATATTATAATAATAATAATAGTTATAATAACTGTCTCACTGAAAATCAGATGTGAGGAATAAGCTGAAAGTTGTTTGCTTCAGAAATAACAAGGCTACAATATATTAGCAGACTAAGGGAACCCACACTGTACTGTCAAATCACGCAATAAAAACTGACACTTCATCACCATGCCTGAGATAAATGTGGGCACACTGGTGCATATGGGGCTGGAAGTTGGGAAGCAATGTCAGTGACAAAATTACGGTTTTTGGGTTTGACAGGCTATTTTTGGCAGCACATGCATGTACGGCAAGAAATAAGTGAATGGACTTATATGGGAGACCCAGAGGAGGAAGACATGCAGCAGGCAAGTTGATGTCAGACTGAGACTCAGAAGAGCTCTTGGAATGAGGAGTGTGGATGTCCCAAAACTTCCTATGGTCAAAAAAGGTTTCCCAGGGCGCCTGCAATGATGAATAAAGACTCAAAATCTTTTCATATTACTTCCTTGTATTTTTGGTATAAACATGACAAAAGACTTTCGGTTCAGACAATCGACAAATGCTTGTGACAAGAGACAGGGAAAAGGAAAACAAATGTCTGGAAGGGGAAAAGGGACTAGTACAGGAAAATAGGTAATATTTAAAATTTACTAGTAAAAAGTAGGTGCTACAAAGTTTCATCTTGTCCTTTAAATTAAATATTCATTTTAGGGTCTGTAAAACAAAATATGATGAGGGAGTGGGCACACTTTACAGATGAGCTCCTGGGGAAGCGTCTGAATATACACCACAAGACAGGAATAGAAATGTCTATGTGAGGTGTCGGTAACTGCTTAAATAGGGATTCATGGAAGCTACATGGAGTTCAGCAAGGTGTATCTGATTTTTATAATGCATATTCCACATAAATGAGCTGTGGAAAGTCAGATGAACAGTGAGAGTTAAGAAAGGCTTGAAATTATCACGCCAAAGTATAGAGAGGAAAACAGAAATGTGAGGAAACCTGCAATTCCAAAAAGGAGCTGAGAATGAGGATTGCCATCTTATCAAACTTAAAGGCTTTCTAGATGTTTCTGCAACACAAAATAACCCTGCTCCTCTACTTAGAAGAGCTTTATGAGGCAGAGGAGTAGAATGTTAACAGCTTCATTTTCTGGTACCAATCTAATAAAAATGCCTCGCTTTAAAATATGTCCGCCTTAAAGTCACAAATCAAGCAGTATAGTATATTTCTTACAAATATTTGTAATTACCATGAAGTAGTACAGGAGCCTTAAGAATGCAAAACAAAAAGAAGTCCTGAAGTAAAGCCTGTTGACACTACCTCATACTTCACTGCTGCAGACACCGGGCTACAACACGCAGTAAAACTTCTCACACGTGTCCAAACTCAAGTCCTGATGCGCCTAAGAGAATAAACAAGGCCAGAAAACTGATGTCTCAGAAATCCTAACTCTGGCTTTAAAGGCTTTCACAGTGCTTTCAAATCGATCTACCAGGAGACAGTTTTCTTCCATTAAGGGCATATTCAAAAAAAGGCCTTTCTGGAGCTGCTGTAGCTGAGTCAAGCACAGCGTACTCACTATTCTTTTTTTTAATGACCTCCTGATCGTTATACAATCTTGACTAATTTCTGCAATTAGAGGGGCTCATTTTCAGAGACCAAGATGCTAATGTTCTTGAATTAGTTTTTATGGTTTGGGGCTTTTAATTTGAGATTTAAAAACCATCATAGCTCACAAAAAATCAAATAAACTGCAGCTAATGAAATTCACAGAAGTGGAGTGTTCACAGAACATTTCTCACTAGCTTTCCTGGATGATTTATTGACAGCTGGTTGTAAAAACAATTTTATTAAAGGTCATAATGTTTGGTTAGGAAAAAAAAAAGTTTAATTTATGGTGTAATTAGCCTTCCTGCAATCGGCATGATGCCAGACCCATCACTTACGAACTTTGGCTGAAATAAGCTTGGTGGTTTTAATTATATCTTTGAGAATGTGTTCAAAGGCAAGACCACAGTGCTGTGGTGTTACTTTCTTTCTATAGCCACTTTATGGACATTACAATGGCCACAGTAAGAGATTTACTCCTACCCATTGACATGTAGCCATGGAACAGCACTACCCAAGGACACAGCAGAGCCCCAGACTCCCTGGAGGAAGCCATTTGGGATCTGCTCTCTATCCAAGCCTGCTATGAGTGGCTGGGATATTTTGAGATGTGTAAGCATTACCAGGCTTTCTAAGCAATTACAGCTTTTAAAAATATCCTTGAAATGTCCTCTTTGCCCTGCCTGTTGTATGGCAGAAAGACAGAAAGGAGCCCCAGGTTCCCCACCTGGAGGGGGGCACTGTTGCTCCTCTGGAAAGCAAGGACTTCCATCAAGATACGACACATTGGTTTTCTCATGTTTCTCCATTTTATCCTTCAGTTCCCAGATGTATTTTGCTGTTATTTACTTATGATTCACAGCATTAAATTTGCGGGGGGAAAAAAAAGAAAAAAAAAAATTTATGGGTTTAAGGGAGAGTGTCTGTTGCTTGTCTCCAGCAAATCCACAGTCTTTCCCAGATGGGGCTAAACTGTTCAGCAGGAGCAGGGCCATGAATACTCACTAAGCACTCATACACAAGATGCCACTCAGCAATTATCAGCCTGGCCATGAATTTTTATTTCCACTCCTTTTCACCTTGTTACAACATTATTTTCATGAGGTTTCCAAGACCATGAGGTTTACGTGGGGAGGTTTAGGTTGGATGTTAGGGAAAAATATCTTCACCAAAAGGGTTGTCAAGCATTGATATAGGCCATCCAGGGAAGCAATGGAGTCACCATCCTTGGAGGTATTTAAAAGGCATGTAGATATGGCACTTAGGGACATGGTTTAGTGGTGGACTTGGCAGCGTTGCGTTGTTCTTAGAGGTCTTTTCCAACCTATAATCCTACATTGTTGCAGTAGAGAGCTGCAAAACCCTTGAGGGGTCGCCAAATCCCTCTTAATTTAGGGACAACTCCTGATTTGAGCTTTGGACGAAGATTTAACACCTGTAGGTAGAAGCAAAGTCAGGACACTCAGCACTGGCTTTTGTTTTGCTAAAATCTGGAAGTGACAGTACAAATTTCCCTACTGAAGAAATGTGCTGGGAGAAGCATATCTGTGAGGGAGAGTCCTGTGACAGTACCTCCAGAGAGCACTAAGAAGCCCACATCCTGAAGTGCCAAGTTAATCTTTCCATCCTCCAAGCTGTTCCATGCACAGCCTGCCCTTGACAAGGTATGTTGTCAAGAAATGTTTTCATGAAATTTCAGACATGAAAATCTGCCTAACACAGTAGAAAAGTTGTAAATCTAACGCCTAAAAATCCAAGAGCCTTAGCTGTGTTTTATTAGAAAACACTGCACATCAGCCATCCTGCCTGCCTTTGTCACCCATAGTCCTGTTAAAAATTGATCAATGTATCCAGCCATATTTCCATCAATTTTAAGTGAGGCAAAACAGAAAAGAAGCCTGAAAAAAACCCCCAGTTTTTCTGCAGAAACTGTCCCAGGAGGAACTTCAATTATCTCCCAGTGGGAGTCTCAAAATGGGCAAGAAAGGAGCAATGTTAAGCCAGAAAAAAAATCAGAAACATTAAGACAAACCCAACTTTAATTCCACTTCTTGACTAAAACACTGTTGAAAAGAAAAAAGGCTCACAGCTGTGGGGCACCTGAGATCTAACACAGAGCTGTCCAATCCAATTAACGTTTTCCTCATTTGTGACTACATTTGAGTTCTCTACGCAAAACATCTCAGAAAGCCTTACCCATCAAACCAACACAAACATTGAAGTATTGCCTAAAGTTCGTTAGCAGTGAGTATGCACCCATATTCAAGTTTCGAGGGAGAGAGTTGCATTCCTTGTGGACAGCCTGTCCTAGGGCTGGATGCGTTTGGCAGCACACATCAACAGCGTTCAAGATTTTTGTTTTCAAGAAGCCAAAATCACGCTGCCAGGTCCTGCTAGCCCTGATACTGGAAGTTTTAGTGGCACTGCCTAATGCCTCCTCGGAGCCAATGTCTCAAGGAGGCATTAATGGGTGGGATGGCTCTCTCCTAGTCTCTGCGGTTACCTTTAAGCACATAAAGCTGTGTCTAGACACGGCTGAAGCCAAAGCAAAAGGTAAACACATCACTTTCTCTCTTTGTTAAGGTTTCCTTGTGTTTTTTTCCCAACTCACTCAAGAAGCATCGCTCTCTCTCTGTTGCTCTGTTTTCTGAGACACGTCATCACTTACAAGGCATGAGCAGGGCCAGGAAATGTGAAATTGTTCAAGAAAAGCAGTTTCTCCCAGTGCCATAGAAAACGAGAGGCTCAGGTTGGGGAAAAGCAGTGAAACAGACAGCTGAGTAACTGCTCATTAAAATTCTGCTCTGCTCTTCCTGAGAAAATCTATGATCACCAATTAATTATTTTTACTTTGTTTTTACTGAAATAATGTAATATAGGTTTACAGAATCTCATGAGAACATGAGACAGCCCCTGTAATTTAATCTGAGAAAGACACATACTTCATCAAAAGAGCAGTTGGTTTCAATGATCTACTAAGAGTCCCAAAGGGTGCTTTTTCTAATTTTTGAATACAATTATTAAATATTATTTGGCAGCATTGTGCTTTTTCTGGCTCAGCTTCTTCAAAACAAATGCTTTATAATTAATTTTGTTTCAGTCCAGTTGAATGGTTTAGAGTTAATTCCAATATAATTAAATCCTTTCTTTGGAATCCTTCTTGTCCCAAGTCTCTCCCTTTTCCTTCTCAGACTTCAACTTTGCCCAGCACTACCCTCCACACATAGGTCAGATATGATTTTTGTGGGGGCTCAGATAGTTCTTCTCCTACTGAAATAAAAGAGATTCCTCAGCCTCTTACAGGCTGAAGCTTATAGTGAGTTTAACTCTTTCTTCTATATTGCATCAGTTTTGATTTTGCAAAGATAGTAGACTTGTGATAAGTGGCCTAAAAGATTTATTACAAAATTAAACCAAAGGAAATAAAAACATACAGCAAATTAAATAAATATATGCAGCATACTAAATTTAATTAGGAGTCAGGTAATCAAGAAAATTTGTATTATTTGAGGTATCTCCTAAGGAGCCAAGGGATATCTAAATCACACAGACTGCTCCCTAAATCAAATAACACATCACGTCTGAGATTTCCAAATAAATAACCACTTCTGGTAAAGGCCGTGGAGAGTAAATGCCATGTTACACAGTCGAAATGCCATCCATAGTGCTGCAGGCAGCAGCCTCAGGAGCTTCACCATGGAGTTCAGTGCAGAGACATGTGGCAGCCTGGCACCTCAGGAGCCCCCAGTGTCTGATGTGAAGGAAGTCCTTCAGCGTGTGTGGTTTAACTCCCAAGTGCTCAAGCTGCATGCTGGGCACCGGCTGCTCTTTGGGTTTGCATGATGTGTTAACCCTGCACATTTATTTAATGTACGAACACTGTTAGCACCAGACTGCACATTTCAGATAAGGCCTGTTGCAACTAGGGGAGGTAGTGTGGGGCACTCATTAAAGCCCAAAAGACAATGCTGAAAGAGCTGGCAATGCAATGAATCCAAAAGTGGCAGGTTTTCCTTCAGCAAACAAACTTCATTTCTGTACAAAGAATACCATTTTCTATCACGTACACGTGCTGATTCTGTTACCTTCCCCATATCAACAGAGATGGAGAAAACAAGCCTGAAAGTGCCCTGGCCATATGAAAACAGGATAGTTATTTTTAACTGCAACCTCTAACAGACTGATAAATGTTATACTTGTTCCCAGCTTTAAAGAGTGACTTACAGTGACAAATTTATTGCTAATTGCACAGTTTATTATGCAGGACCATAAGAAATCTTGGGGTCTAAAGGACATGTACTAAGAAATTATTTAATCTGGCAAATACTGATGTATCAAGGCCTTATTTATACACAATTTCTTAAGATCAGGGTTTTGTGCCCTGCAGTAATTCTTTAGGTGACTACAAAAACAAATAAGGTTTAGGTCAAAATGTGTAAATCTGGCTAGCTAATATTAGGCAAGTTAGTGAATGCAATCTGACAAATTTTTATTATCAGTGAGTAGTTTCAGCTCCCAGCACAGAATGCAATGACTTTTGGCTTCAGCATCCAACCTTTTCACCCTCTGCATTGACTTGTAGCTGCATTTTGTGACCTGCTTGCCCAACCTGGCTTCTCCATCTCAGCCAGCCTCACCCTGTTTGTCACAGAGAAAACAAGCTCTGTTTGTTCCTCCTCTCCTCCGTTTTAAAGCTCATTGCTCAGCCAGAGACTGTTTTCTAGTTTGGCTGTTACCAGCTAACTCCTTTTTCCCATTCACCCCAATGTCTGAGCAATGGTTTGAGCTCAGACCCCAGTTTGTGACTGATTGAGAAAATAACTAACAGGTGCCCCATCTCCAAGCCTCATGCTCTGCAAGTCTGTTTCCCTTATAAGAAATGGGTGTTTCTACCTAAAATCCCATAATGGCAATATTCTACCACTGATTTAAGAAAAGGAAAGAAACAATTCTTAAAACAATATTTCAAAATATGAACTGCAGACAGCTGTCTCCCACACTTACCAGGTTGAGTTACAATATAGTTCACTTTTAAAATAAGCCTTCATTTCAGTGAACCACAGAGAGTCAACCGGCACATAAATCAGCTTTCTGTAAAATGGAGAACAAATCTTCAGTGGCCATTGGAAAGGCAATACACCACGTAAATAAGAAAATATCCAAAAGACACCCTCTTTCTCAGACAGAATTGTCTAACTCCTATTAGTGGTAAAGACTACAGGCACTGTTGTTTTAAACTATTTATCTCGAGAGAACTCATAGGCAGCCTGGAACACGCTTGATGAATACTGTAAAACTGACCTTCAAAGACAATGTCCATTGGTGCTTATGAATAAGCAGCTGCATCTTTCCTTGTGATAAAGAATGTGTCGGTCAAATCTGTTCCTTAAAAACTATGAAGCGAAAGTGTTATTAAAAAAACAATGACAAACACTTTGTGGAAACCTTCTTCCCTTTACAAAAGTAGATTAACAATGTCAAAATATTTTACATTAACACTATGATCTTATCACCATTTAAAATTTCAATACAGTTGAGCATATTTTAATATCATTGTTACTATTTCTTTTCCTAAATAAAATCTGAGACTGATACTTCATTCCAGCTCCGGATAAAGCAGATTTTGAAATTTCAGCTACCATTACAGTTTAAAATTCTATCTTTCAACCATCTCTATTAATTTCTTCTACTGGATTTAATATTTACTTTGTTTGTCAGTAGCAGTTACTCCAGCTTCAATTCCATGAGCAAAGATAACTTCCTTTTATAATATGTTTACTAAAACTACCATATGTTTTTTGTCTGATTCATTTCTCTTCCCTCCCAAAATATGCTACGCATAATCTACAGACAGTCCTTAAACACCTCATGTCAAATGGTACTACAGTAACAGAGCATAATTCTTCATGTTTATCATTGGTATGTACTTAGGGAAACAAACTCAGTGTGTTCTATAGTGAACACCTGTGTATTATTCCATTCTCTTACCTTGTGTGATGCTGGGTCAGTATTGGGGTGAAAGACAGAAGAGAACCTGCCTCTCTTCTGCGTCCTGTGGCAGTCAGCGGCCCTGACCTCGCTCAGATGAGAGGAGACCTGCTGCAAAAACCGCTGAAGTCAGCTAGGATTTCTCTCCAATAAGCTCAGGCCCTCTTCCTGACTTCTAATTTGTGAATGATGGTTTTATTATTTATCTTTCCTCACAGAGGTTAAATTAACTGTTGTTTGTTCAGCATGTTGAAGTTTTCAGTGAAGTATTAATATTTACAGAGCATTTTTGTTCTTAGTTTGTAGTTGTCTTTTTTTAAAAACTCCTTTTGTTTTTCTGTTTGGCTCTTGTTTTTTGGAAGGATCATCCAAGTAGTCCAAAAGTGTCAATGGAACAAGAGAAGAAAATCACCTTTTTCCTTATATTTTCCTTATTTGTGCTCAATTTCTTTAAGAAACATCTCGAATATATTAACTTTTGCCAAGAGTGAGAAGTAGAAATGAATCTTCAAGTCAGGTTTCATCCCTGACAAACTTTGTGTGAAAGCCACCTTAACAAAAGTTCCTTCCTGAATGTCTGCTTGCCAGATGGAAATTTATCTTTCAAATCTGTACAGTAGTGTGACATTACTGACATGTTATTTCTATGCAGTTTGTCTGTGTATTGCTGTTCTCTTGGGAAGGAATAATCAATCCATTTTAAACTCAAAATATAATTGCCCATTAATATCCCCTGATGCTGTGAGAACTTTTAATCATACCTAAACATAAAATGACTCATACAGAAGTTTGGTTTTTTCTTCATTAATAAAGCAAATAAAAATATAGCAAGCCATTAGGCTGATGTAGCTCACTTACAGATACTATTATATTTATATATTTGATTGAAGACGCTGTTTTACATTATGCATTTAAAGCAGCTAATTGAACTATTTAATCTTAATTGAATTTTACAGTAGTCATATTTGCATAGATTACTTTGTCATCTCAAAAAATACTTCCACAGTATTTAAAAATAAGTAAAAGTTTCAGGAAGAACATCTTTTATTTTTCACTTTCACTCAAAACACCTGGTAGCACCAAGCACAGATTCATCTTTTTCTGACTTTCCTTTTGTGGTACTCAGAACTTAATCAGCTCACAAGAACTTTATCCTTTTGTGTACCAATGCACTAGCATGAGAGTATCTGCCAGAGATATTTCTGCCCCAGAATGCTCACATCACAAAAGCCAGCAGAGTCTCCTTACTCTGTTAAATTAGCCCAGGTAAAAACAAATTTCCTTCTGTTCCGGCTTTGCCACAAGAAAACTGCCATGAGAAACCTGTCCCACCAAGTGGTGTACAAACATCAGAGCCAAGAAGATTGAAGATTTCCATTGACCTCACTGCACCAACACTAGACAGAACTACAAAACTCACCTCCTGGAAAAAAAAAAAAAAAGAGGGCCACTAGGCCAGGAATTAAGCCCAGCTAGCTCTTTATTTGGCCTAGCTGGGTATTTAGTGCTCATGTGACGTGATGTCACCTGGTACTAAAGAAGAGGCTTCAAAGAAACCGTATATTGCTCATCAAAAGCAGCAGAGACTCAAATATCCTCAACCTTCTTGTAAAACTCTGGAAAAATCCTGAAATAGTTTCACTAATAAGACACTAAACAATAAGAGGGTTTTTGAGAGAGAAAAATGTGGTTTCCTCTTAGCTGGTTCTCACTGCTGACATAAATCTTTTCTGACGTTCAACTCTGTGTTCAAAAAGTACCAAAGCACCAAAGTTTCCCCCAGCCTAAAACCTTTGTAATAGTCTTCTGTGGTGGTTCAAATTTCTAGCTCAACTAACAAAGAGAGTTTTATTTCATAGCCTTGTCTCTGAACCTTGATGTCTTTGCATATATCTTCAGCTGGGGTGAGAAGGAGTAAAAGGGGCAGTATAAACAACTATAAATATTTCCCCAGGAAAGAAAGCGAAGGAAAAAAGGGGGAAACAGGATTGATTAGAGTAGTTAAAATTTTGATTTCTGACTGTTTATTGTCCCAGTTGTGTCAAGAGTAAGTTTTGCCATGTTCATGCACTGGGACCATCCCAAACTAAGAGTTGGATAAAAAACCTTGTGCTGACTCTAGTCCTCTTGCTTTTGTACCTCTGGGTATATCAGAACAGAGTCTCTACCACTCGTCTACTGTGCAGATGAGCAGAGAACAGGACTTCTGCACAGAAGAAAAAAAAGTTTGAGAATATGCAAACGCTGCTAAAATTAAGCTGAGAGCATGACAATATAAACAATGAACCCTACTGCCTTTGAGGAGTGCTTTATGCCCATGCCATGAGTTCTACATACAAACTATCTGCTCTCAGATGTCTCAGGAGATCTAATGTCTCTCTTCCCAGCATAGCTCTTCCCTAATGAAGCCACACTGTCTGGCTGGCCTCTGTCAGGATGTGTTGCTGAATTTTTTTGCATCCCTTCCCTCTTCTCTCCAAACTAAGCTGTTCCACAGGGCAAATTGTAGGGACACACACGGGCTGAGTCACATTTGAGGTTTGCCACTGCAGCAAAAGGAGATGTAAAAAGGGAAATAACAATCTGCATTTCAAGAGTATGAGATTAATCCCAAACTTTCCCCAAACATTTTTCCTCTAGCATTGTTCTGCACTAGGAAAAACGCCATAACCAGGCAGAGAGACTTTCTCGTGAAAGTTAAAATGGAGAGACTTGTAATAGAAAACAGCTTAAAGACTGAACTACAGGATCATTACTGTACTTGCTTAATACACAAATCAAAGCATTCAAATTTTACACAAACTATCAAAATCTACATGCATTTCCCATCATATTCATCAATAGGTGAACCTTAAGAAAAGCATTTTCCCATTTAGCCATCAGCACTGCTCTTCTTATAATGCCAGTCACAGGCTCTTGGTTTAAGGGGCGCAATAGGCATCTTCCCCAGGTTTTATGTTTACTCTTCTGGTGCCCTCCAGATTAATGAGAGCTGAGCCCCTGCTCCTGCTGCTGTCAGACCTCTCTTTCATTTTTTGCTGACAACCAAACCTGCCCTTCGTCCTTTCCATTTGATGTAGAATTTATATCAGCCACATGGGAAAAGGAGGAGCAGCTTCAACCACTGACTTTAATCTCCATGTGAAAGGCAAGGCAGCGGATGGGGCAACAAGGAGCATTGAAGTCCTCAACTTAAATGTTGTTGCTCATTACAAGCTCCCTCTCTAGGGATTTTAAAAAAAAAATCTTCAAAGGGGAATTGCTCCAGTCTCACACACGCCAGCATTCCTTCTCACACACACGCGCCTTTCACATCTCATACATGTGGTTTCCACGCAGGAAACAATTACTGTAATTAATAGACCCAAATAACCCCACTGTTCATTTAAAAATGCACTTTAAATTGACAGTGGCACAAAAAAAAAAAAAGGTGGCGGGGTGCTTAGGTCTCATTATCCATGTGGACTAAAAACCTGGTTGTGTATATGGACTGTCAGCTCTATATTTTTCCAGACCTATCACATCAAATTCAACTCCAGCACAACCCAAAATATGCTCCAGGTTTGAATGTTCTCCAGAAGGCACTCAGATGCCATTGTTTCTCCTTACAACACCTAGGAGCTGTTTTGTCTAGACTGAAATGAATGTGACTGACACTGGCAAAGAGGATCTTTTTTGCATCAAGTGGCAGAGATTAATATTTTCTGGGGACTATAATGTTTCTCAGACAGTAGATTAAATTAAGGATTCTCATTTGTGCAGTTGGGAACTTTTCCCTTTGCTTAAAATTACCGTTACTGAAAAAAAAAAAAAGAAAATGGTAGCAGCATATATTATAATTTTTACCGTGTTCACACTCTGCTATATCAAACAAAAGAACATGATTTCTTCTTTAAGTACTTTCAGTGAGAAATATAACATATTATGATACTGTCAGTGAAGAGGTAACTCTTACTTTTGTTGGTTTGAACTGCTTTTTTCTCCTACTGCTTGACTGCAGATGCTGCTGTAGCCCTCACGCTTTCCAGATTCATTGCAAAACCCCAGTAGGACCCTTTTTGTGTGACGGTGAGGTCAGGAGTCTCCAATGCAGTTGCCTACAGATCTAAGAATTTCCTTGGGATGGGATGGGATGGGATGGGATGGGATGGGATGGGATGGGATGGGACGGGAGCCTTCTGCTGCACTCCACATCTAGAAGGGAACAGGTTCATGGAGGAATAACCCACGGCCGCAGAGCTGCAGCTGTGGCAGCAGTAGGGCTGCCACGGTGAGCAAAGGCTCCGCAGGGCCACCACTGCTGAGCAGCATCCTCTGCCTACAGAGTGTCCAACACTCAGCTCCTCCATGCCTGAGGGAGACAAAGGGAGCAAAATTTGGCCCTGTACCCATGAAGCTGAAAGGCCTCACCCTGCCACAGAGAGCTCCTGGTAGAGAGCTCCTGTTTTGTTGCAACCCTGAAATACAGTGATGCTTGAGTAGATGGAGTAGCACAGCAATCTGGTTTTTTCACCTCTTGTTTCTTTTCTTTAGCAGTGCTGAGAAAACCCAGGCCATATCAACTGGTACAACAGCTTGATCTGTTGTTCAGTTCACATATCTCACATGAATCATCCATTTAATTTTGAACTCTTACTTTAGCTTTTCAAAATAAAGAGTTTGGGGTGGGTTTTTTTAAGGCCCATGGGAAGAATATGTTAGATTTGACTTCTGGTATTTGTCTTTCATATGTTTCAGTGAAATTAGTTAGATCTGGAAAATGTTGCCCTTTACCTGGTAATTCAGGAAACCAAAGAAACTAATACATTTATCAAATGAACAGAAATGGCCCTCTGGATTTCAACAAAGTTTCCTTTTGTTGTATATACTAAATTCGAGTATAATCAATTTTCTACACATCATAATGTTTTAGAACAAAGGTTGAAATGACAATGAAACTTGATTTTTATAGCTCTTTGCCTGCAGAAGACAGAAAAGAAAGTAACATTTTATAGTGTCAATGTACACAGAAATAAATCCAGGAGCTCTTTTTGACAAGAAAGGCCACAGTAGTTCAATTCAGACAGTTAAAGACTTTTATGTTGTTCTAGAAGGCCATGATTGAGCAACACATTAAATATATACATATAATGAAGAAAAAGGAACATAGGAAGGTGAAAAATTATGTTTCAATTTGCAGTTAAGTGAAATGACCTCATAATAGAGTTTGACAAAAGAATTAAAAATGTGCCTAATAATGCACATAAATTCCAGCAGACATTCCTAAATCTGCCTGTCGTTTATGAGTAAAGAAATGCTTTTTTCTCTCATTCTCACTTGTAATTTGGACACACATAGTGATATCTGCTGGCAAAACAGCTCACATGCATTTGTCAAAACAGCAGATGGGGAACTAAAAGCCCTGGATATATTTACTCATTAGGGGATCCTTTCAATCTGCCCCTTTGCTGTGGTTTCTGGGTTTCCTCGCGAGCTCTGGGTGTACTCCCTGGAAGCGAAACACTGTTGCTTTCTGCGGGAGCATGTATTATATATCCTGGTATAAGAGAACAGCAGCAGCATTGCCAACTCAGTGTTTTACTGCAGGCTTAAGTGTTTGGTGTTTTTTAACTTCTTCAGCTTCTGGAAGCAAGAACAGGTTTTTTGGTTTTGTCTTTAATGCCTTACAGGGATGTAAATTTTATCCCATATGGTAATGAGGAAAAATTACCGAAACATACTTGAAGGCATCAGAAGCAAAACAAATAAAAGGGACTAATTATACAATATCTAGCTTCCCAAGAAAACAGTGCTAAATGATTGCTCTCATATAGTCGTACTGAATGCCTTCTTAACAGCTTTATAGCCTTCCAACCAATTCCCCCTGTATTTGAAATAAAAGAAGCGTCAGCCACAGCTTCACATATTTATAACAGAGAGAGACATTGGGTTGCTAAGCCCTGTTGCTCAGGGAAGTACATGCTTTCACAACTCATAACTGTGTGTGTGAAATCTCACAATGGCACATGATTTTGACAATTTTTCTGGAACATGAGTCTCTCAGTTACAGAGCCACTAGCATGGGGTTTGAGAAAGATAGGTAAATGCACATACTGGCTGAGAGCGATGGCCCTGCACCCAGGGAAACCCACGTCAGGGTGTTGGGAAAGGAGACAAACAGGTTCTTCCAGATTTCCTCGAGTTCCCCCTGTTCCTCCCCAACACCATGTAGCCCAGACAGCGGGAGCTCCAAAAGTGAAGGGCATTGACTGCCACACCATGCTTACCCAAAAGTCTGCAAGCACAGATGAGCTTCACAGTCACTTAGCAGCGGTATAAAACTGGTATAAGGTACGTACCCATACAAGCACAGGCTTCCTGTA
The DNA here is from genome assembly GCA_013397935.1 of Dasyornis broadbenti. Classification (NCBI taxonomy): domain Eukaryota; kingdom Metazoa; phylum Chordata; class Aves; order Passeriformes; family Dasyornithidae; genus Dasyornis; species Dasyornis broadbenti. The sequence goes on from VZRN01003941.1 coordinate 2,521,852, forward strand.
ACTCCGTGACCTTAGCAGGGGGAAGTTTGGGCACCTCCACATATGGACAAGCCACTGTCATAAGCCACTGCTGAAGGAATATGTAGGAACTGGATTCTAGACCATGAAGTTTCTTCTCCTTTTACAGAATATTTCTGCTTTGCAGTTGAAGCAACAGCTGTTAACAATTCACTGAAATAAAATGAAGGAAAAAGTATTTACTCTGATATTTGTTTCTGAGCTGTTGATAGTTCAATGATAAAGCTGCCATCTATAAATATGTGTGGATGTGAACAACCACAGTGCCTCTGTAGACTCATCTATTGGAAAAGAACTGTATCATTTCGCTCACAGAAACTTGGATGCAAATTTCATTTTATTGCTAATTCCTGGCAGAGAGTTACAACTTATTTTACCGTCTTTCCTATGTGATGTAGCACTACCCACACAACTCTTTTCCTGCTGATGGGAAGCGGTCTGTACTGTCAAATTCACAGGGCAAATCCAGCAACCCTACAGAATAAAGTGTGTTTTTACTTTAGTGTACTCAAGTTTTCCAAGAGACGTTGATAAGCAAATTTTTAGGAATTCTCAGGAGCAGTTTTTCATATACCACAACATGCTTATAAATATCTTCAAAAGAAACTTCTGTCTTGCTGGGTGACATATACCTTCTTTCCTATCCCTTCTCTTTGCACAAAAGAGGGGAAGGGGGACTCCCTAAACTTCCAAGTCAGAATACACAAAAATAATAATATTTAATCAGATCCTTGTAAAAACTCTTAAACTGAAAGAAAAAGCTTCATCTGAAGGAAAAAAAAACTGCAATTAGAAAACTCAGTATAAAACTATGGAAAGCTCATGCAGTAATAGATGATTCAGCTCATCTTCAGAGATTACTGTTACCACGCTCCCGGGTTTTGTCTCTTGATCTGAAACCACACTTTGGCCTGAGGATGTATTTGCTGAGCAATTACAAATAACCTGTCCTAGGCCCCCGACCTCCAAAAGTTGGTTCAGGACATGCCAGAAAAGAGACTTGTTAGGAAAAAAATAAAAAAGAACATGAGCTCAGAAAACCTCAGACTGGAAGAGAAAACGGTTACACGGGAAGGTCGCCTGCTATGAATTTAGTATCTGCACAAAAAGGCTGCTAAACAACAAGACACAAGGAAATGAGTCAAGTTCAGAAAAAGGAGGCGCAAAAGATTGAAGGCAAAAAGCTGACCAGCATAGATAATGCACACTCTACAAAGATAAACAGTTCCAGTGTCTGTATATGGCTGGCTTTTCCAAATGAGTGTTGGGTATGAAAGGAAACAGGAGGCAGAGAATGAGAAGAGAATGGACACTGGTTCAAGCACTGAGGAAATACATCCAGGGCAGAAAAGAGTCCAGTAAGAGAGATGAAGCTTACTCCATTTACTCAGGCAACACTATTATTAACATCCCAAACACTTGTCTGAGGAGCAACGTTATGACCACTTTCATGTCCTCAAAAAGGGTGTCCCAGCTCAGCTTAAACAGTTCCTGTATGCCATAGGGCGGGAATTTAAAAGAAGAAAGACTTTGGGGGAAATGGCTGCCACATGCAGAGGCTCAAATACACCAGCATAACATCGGCGTGTACGGAGGACAGTATCACACAGTGGGATACATTCCTCGTCCATTTACTCCCCATATAAACACTTCCAGTGGCATTTTTCACAGATCTATTCCCAGAAAACTGGCAGTTTCATGCAGTAATAAACGAGCATTGCAGTAGCAGTGCCATGTTCAATGTACAAAGACACCAACGAATACAGGCCTAGGACAAGTCTCACCAGCAGTGCATCTCTGACATAAAGCTTCAAAAAACAGTTTCAGCAGGAGATTGAATTCTGGGCAATCAAAAGCTATGGAATAGTACTCCCGCACAATATGAGCAATGATTTTTTCCCCAAAATATGGGACTAATAAAATGTTTCTTGTAGGACTAATAAAATGTTTCTTATATCCACGAGGTCAAAGAGAGGAAGGAAGAGATCACAGCAATTCAATATATGTCAGATCTTCAGTCAAAGTCTCTCCAGCAGGATGGTGACCACAAAAAAAAGCTTCTTTTAGGTGTTTTCCTCCACAGGGCAATGTGTAAGAGTTTATGGAAACACAAGTGGCGGCCTAGAGCAACCATGCAGTTAGCCCCTCTATGAAAAGAGATGCAAGCTGGTCAATACCTGAGACTACTTCTAGCATCCTGCATCATTGCATGGAGATGACCTAATTGTTGCACAAAACTGTGAAAATGTTTCCAACCTAAATTTAGCTACTTTCAGTCTTGTAACTGGAATTGCTGTTAAGATGACCTCTTTATAGATTTTCCATCATGGAAAACCTTGTCAGCATAGACAGGGTCAAGTGCCTTTGCTACTCCATTTTATGCCAGTTTGAAACAAAGCTGCATGTACCTATCTGATTAAGCCTTATAAAAATGTGCAAAATCTGCACAATGGAGTTTTTGTTTCATAGATGAAGTCAAGGAAATGGATATTCTTTGGGACCTCTTGAACTTTATGTTCTCTTCATGAATGGCAGAAAACACAAGTTCTGGTGATTAGCCATTTTCTTCTGGGAGTTAAGGATATTCAGTATTCAGCAGAATTGAACTGTTGCCACAGTTTTTATTTAGAAATAGGTTATCAGCTCCTTTAGCATTCTCTAGTTCCACTAATTAGAGCAGAATTAACTAATTTCGTCAGCCTCTGCACCTACAAGTTTCTCTCAGAGCCTCTTTTACGTAGACCTGAAGGCCTGGCACTTTAGTCTTCGAGTACGTCTTGTACAATAATGCTACAGCCCATATTTCCTGCACTCAAATGATGTGATCCCTGAGCTCTCTGGAGCAGGCTGAGGTTCTACACACAGTCTTGTCAACAGAGTCAGGATGTCAGAGAGGCAAGTGATCAACCTGGCCAAAAAGTCTGTAAATCTTTCCATGGCATTCCTGTAAAAATTCCACCAGAAAAAAAAAAAAAAAAAAAAAAAAAAGCTGCCGAGGCAGAAAAAGTTTGCGTGGTAACTGCAGTAAAAATGAAATCATACTTGTTCTTCCATCCAGCATCGCAGAGACATATTATGCTAATTCTTACACATCAGTGCTCAGTTATAATCATATTATTTGCCTTGGCAAAACAGCTGGAAAAAAAACCAGAGAAATATCACTGGGGGAGAAGGGGGACTTAGATCATATTCCCATGTCATTTTTTCATGATTTCCATTAAAAGTATAATTCCAGCTAATAAATTGCTAAGACTTATAAAAAGCTATGCTAAGAAAAATCTTCAAGATAGAGAAAGAGAACATAAAACCCTTCCAGCAAAGATGGAACTTACATGTCCAAAAATTTTAATGTTGCCATTTGTTTGCACTTTTGACCTTTTGATGTTGAAATAGTCATTATACCTCCTTATTGTGAAAGATATATGGATATAAATGCATATATATATAAAAGTGTACACATAAAGATGTGTGTGTAAAGAACACTTTTTGATTGGATATTAGGAAAGGTTCCTTCACCAAAAAGGGTTGTCAAGCACTGGAACAGGCTGCCCAGGGAAGTGGTGGAGTCACCATCCCTGGAGGTATTTAAAAGATGTGTAGATGTGTCACTTAGGGATATGTTTAGTGATGGACCTGGCACAGCTGGGTTAATGGGGGTCCTTTCCAAAAGAAATGTTTCCATGATTCCAGTGGAAGACTATTTTGGTATTGGGTGTGAGAGGTCTGGGAAGCATATTACAGTTCTGAAATGGGACAAAGAGCAGTATGATAACATATCCAAATGTTGCTTTTATATAGAAGATATCCAAGGACTCATATTTCATTCCAAAGGCAAAGGAAATATAAGTTCACTCTCAGCAAAAATCCTGGGCAGCACCTACTGCCTCATGGGGGTTGTGAATCATAGGTGATGTGAAACACAATGCTACAAGAGGAAATTTCAGTAATATTAATTTTTATCATACTTATCTCAATCCTAGTGTCTTATTTTTTGTACTTGACACAGGAACGTGTGTGAAAGGAGAGTGTCCAAGAAAAAAAATCTTGAAATCTTTACTGACAAGGCACACCAAGAATAAAAGGCCCCCCAAAAAATAAAGCAATTGCCTAGATGCACAGCACAACGGCAAGTTCCTTCATGAGGGGTCCAGTGCTCTCTGCATTGAATCATTCAGCTGTCTACAGAAGCCAACCTCTCTGTGGGTAAATCTTGTTAGTATTTCCATCCATCAGTGCAGTCTTCTTTGACCAAGACAATAATAAAAGTCTTAGGGGAGAAAATGTTAGTTTTCTTGTAACAGTCCTACTAGCATAAACTCACGTATTATAGCATGAATGAGGCTTGCATTGTTTGGTCCAAAGCTCTCTTAATTCACACACGCTACTGCTCCAGGTTCCTTAAACTCTTGTTTAAAATGCAATCTATACTGTTTACCTAAGTATTGCACAAACGGTATTCTCAGTATGAAAAGGTTAACAATCACTGAAAATTAGCATAACTTCAAGAATCAGCTTGTTTAGAGAACCAACTACATCTACATTCTGCTAACAGTAAACACTAATTAACAATGTCTGCTAGCACTAGCATAAATCACAACTGTCCCTTTTCCTCTTCTGGCACTGCACTGGAAAGTATCAAACCAGCTAAATACTTGGAATGTTTCTTACTTCTTCTTTTTTTTTTTTTTTTAATTTTATTTTATTAATGATAAAATATTGGATGTCAACATGCAATGCTTTGTGCATTGCATCAGACAGCTCAAGCAGTAATTGTGATGAATGGGAGTGGAAGGGCCAAGGTTACAGGCATTTAAGAAGGCTCTGTGGATTGCAAATATTAGGATTGATTATAGGTCAAATACTTTATGGATTTATCAGTGTTGTATACATTTTCTCATGTCACGGAATCACTTACACTACCTACAAAATGAAATAGAAAAGAGCTGCAAATCAGATAATTTTTAAGTCTTTAACCTACATACAGGCTTAGCCGTTGAGAATAATTAATGACACAGAAATGTTTTGATTAGTCAAGCAATAAACCAGACAATCCCCCACAACCCACCCTTCAATAATTCTTCTAGCTTCTCACAGGTTCATAGGTAACAGTCTTTCTCAATTAACATTTAATATTTACAAACACACAATCTGGCAAGAGATACTTCTTATAGTGTTGCTTAAAATCTGTATTTATTTAAACCGATCACCCTTAGTCCAGAGAGGATCTTTAACTTAGTAGTTTACCCATGCCCTGGCTTCCTTGTTTTCTGGGAAAACAGAGTTAGAGATGGGTATCTCTATATTGTCTTTGATGCAAAGGATTTTCTAGGATCCAGACAAGCAAATAAATGTCTCCATTTGTATCACACGGATTTGAACTGGCCTTCCTGAAGTCTATATTTCAATTAGGACAGAGCAGTAGAAGCTGGAAGCGCAGGAATTTGTGGGAAATGGCCTTGGATTTGGTGCTTTTGTTTAAGAAGCTGTGTGAGGTGACTCTGCTGCTCTCACCAACATCAGGACTAAACCTTCAGCTCAAACTCGGCAACGTACTTACATGTAGTGCTTTAAGCAAGCACTTTAAGCAAGCTAACTGCTCAGTTTGAGATCAGTGGCTGCATCCTTCTGCTTCAGAATCTGATGGAGTTGCCCCACAGAGCCCTTTTTGTTGCCTTTGATGATCTCTGCACCGTGAGAGCCACATCCAGAGGCTTCTCCGTGTCCTTCCAGCACAGCTGCTGCCACCTCCATGCGCGAGTCCTGGCCTGGGGTTTGCAATACACTATATCCGTTGAACTTCACTGAAAACAATGGAAGTAGCAGCTTGGGAGGAATCCCACCACAGTCTTGCACCTGCATTTTAGGAGAGTCTTTGCTCTGTGTCTGTCTTTCACATTTGCGTGGTTGACAAACAGCTGGGGAGGCTGAGCAGAGAGGAAGGAGAGGGTTTTGTAAGCCAAAGCTTTTCTTTTGTGTGTTATTTGCTTCTGGTCTGAAAGGTGCTCATAAAAATCATCTCCTCCCACACTACTGACAGTCACATTCACCAGAGAAACCCTCCAAGACATCTGAGTTTCCTAAAAGATGGCATAAATTGCTACAAGCTATCGTCTAAGGCCCAGAATGGAGAAATAGTCACCAGCCTAATCAGGGCATGCCAGAAGATCCCTGTGGGACAGGTTACTGATAGCTACATGGTGTTGTTCAACAGCTGAGTAAATCTTGTTCTCAGTTATTTGAGTGGTGTCAAATCCAGCCCCAAAGGCTTTGCCCACGGCAGCACTGAAAGGGCTGTTTAAAGAGAGTGCCTGTCTCTTCTCCAGATCAATAGCAGTGAGAACAGGCAGAATGTGTTGGGGGTATCCACAGGCACCTCTGCAAGGGAAGAAATTTTTGCATTTGAACAACTCCAGCATTTCTCCATTTTTCCTCCTGAAAAGAAGTCACTGGCCTTACTCCTTTCCTGAGAGTATGGACATGTATCTTCCAGTTCATGGCTTTTGGCAGCTTGCTCTAGAAACAAAGGTTAAGTTAATAGAACAAAGGCAGCCAAGCCTAAATTTTGGGCTCTACTAAATGCCAATTTGTTGCTGATTAAGTTCAGTTAAATTTGATAGCAACCTCTAACAGGTGGGCATGCAAAAACTCAGACCTGTTTGCTCAGCAAGGAAGCTTTAAAGAATAACACCCATTTGGTAGTGTAACATTTGATTAAAGCAGGCTCAGATATCCCAACTGTGAAGGTTAAGCACAGACATGTGTGTCACACATGATGCAGTCAGTAAATGATGTAATGTTGATAGACCCGTAACAACCAAAAACATTCCAACACCAGATTTTGGCAGAAAGTTTGATACCATATAAAATACAATTAAATGGCTATAACTTGCATGGCGTGAGAATCAGTGTCCTGTAAAAATAACATAATACTTATTAGAAACTTTCCAAAATATTTATTTGCATTTCAAAACAATTGTTCTGCTTTTAAAATTGCAATTCCTTAAGCAAGTTTGTAGTGTGCAAGTTGGCTTTCATAGTTTTATTTTGGCAGGATAATGTTATAAGCTGCTGGCTGTTTCTAGAACATTTCATCTTATCACTGGCATTAAAAAACCCTGCTTTTGCAGCAAAGGAGGTCTAGCATGACTTTGTTTTTTTTCTAAAAATGAAATTTAATTTATGCCACAGGACTCCTGCGCACTGCAGGGGAACTGAGTCATACAGTGGTTCTGACCTTTCCTATTTTCACGGATGCCAAGTAAGCCACAGATTTTTAAGGGGGGAAAAAAGGAAAAAAAAAATGTACAGTTATATAGGAAATCTGCAACATGATTTTACCAAAGACAGATCATCCAGACAGACCTTTTAACTTCATTTAGAAAATAAACCAGTCTCCCAGACAATGAAAAATCTCACCTGTCTATGCCTCTGTACACATTCAATACCACGGCAGGGAGTAAATGATTAGTAAAACTGGGGAAAAACAAAAATCACACAAACAAAACCCCCACAACAAACACCAGACTGAAAGGGACCAGACTGACAGTAGTGAGCAACTGAGAAATATTATCAGCTCCATCAGAGGCTGATCATGGCTACTCATGGGGTTGTTTACAGTCGGGACTGAGCACGTTTGATGTTTATAGCCATGTCATCAGCACAAAAACGTGAAACTGTGCTGACAAAATTTCCTGATGACCATGGTACTGGCAGTACAGGAGTGTCAGAAGTACATTTCAAAAGGCCTTGATTTCACCAACAGAGGTCACCCAAAAGAAAGCAAATTGCTTTGTATCAGATGTAATGTAATGTATTGAAGGGGAATGAACAAGAATTTCTGATGTTAGTGGTGCATTCAGCTGCCAGAAATAGGTCCTCTTTGGTTGTTTCTATGGACCCATGTTTCAAACCAATCACATAATGCTGTTGAGCTGTCTCTGTGATATAACCACTCTGAAACCTAAATGGGATGGACCCAAGGCTCATGCACAAGGTGTTTTCTACAGTGAAATGAAAATGCATGAGCACTGCCCAAGCTATTGCTGTGATCTCTTATGTCAAAATTTATTGTTCTTGTCAATAGTGCTTGAAGAGTGTCAAAGGAGCAGCGAAGAAATAGCTGGTGGGCATGGCCTGGGGGAAGGCTGTGTGGCGTCCTATGAAATCACCTCTCGGAAGGTGGCGATTAAACAACTCAACATCAAGGAAAGGTAGGGACTGGTCTGTCTGCTCAATGCAATGCAGGACAGAGCTGAAACTCCTTGCACTGAATTGGGTGACCCAATCGGAAAGCACAACCTGTCTAGCACAACACCAAGATGGCCAGCTGAAAAACAAAGTCTGTCCAAGTCCTTCTCAGCTGAAAGGTTGCTTCTGTTTATCATCAAACCAAGCTGGTTTCAAATTCAGCAGAGGTAAAAAGCTTTGTAGTAGTTATGCATTAGTAGTATCTTATTAGATTGCAGTAACCCAAAGAAAAGGTGGATTTTGGCTACCAGTACACCAGAGAGACAGCTTTCAAATTTTGACCTAGCAACTCAAAATGTATGGGGGCAGCCCCATAGCAAATCTGTCCCTTGACAGTGGGAGTTCATGCCTGGAGATTACAATATTCTTTCTCATACTCTTTCTCTAAGCAACCAGCAGACCCAAACTCCATTTGGCTGTGTATGAAGCCAAGTTTCAAAATTGCTCCTAATTGCTTTATGTGCATAGCCCAGCTAAATGACAAGGAAGGCATCCTACTTCACAGTTCCCATGCCAGCTTTACATGTGTTCATAAACACACACGACACACAGATACACATACACAGGACACACACTTAAAGCTCTGCGACAATGTGAGAAAAAAACACTGACAAAACCATCTGTTAAAGAAAAATTTTGAGTTCTGTTGGCTGCTTGCTTTCAGATGAAGCTTACAAAACATTCTCATTCCCAGGCGACTATGAATGATGATACCAAAATCCATAAAATGGGAATTGTGAGAAATCCACAGCATATAGCCAACAGTAGAAAAGAGATATTAGTTTGCATGGAAAAACAAGGGGTTTTATTGTCCTGCTCATACCATATGAAGCATGCTTAATTCATTTATTTATTTTTTTCTAATAGTCTTATCCTTTTATGTTATTACAGTGCTTCAGAAAATCTCAAGGTCTAGGGGGAAGTTTAATGTTTGCTGTTCTGGGATCATTTGAAGCCATGCATTCAAAGAGGACAAAATCACTTTTAAGTCTGCCTGTAGGAAATCTATCTTGGCAACCAGACAACTAGAATTAGTTATTAAAGGCATGTCAAATGAATAAAGACACCTCTGTAAGGAAAACCGCAAAAGCATTTACTTTTTCTAATATGAATAGTGGGCTAATACCAAATCAGCTTTCATTTTCCACTCTCCCTTCACCTCCTAGACCAGAGGTCAGATCCAATAAAGACTAACCCAACTGAAAATCATTTCGGTTTGTTGCATCTATTACATAGCAGATGTATATTAAATAGCACTGCCTGGAAATGAAGCAAACTCACATAATCTGATGTGGCAATCTCCTTGTGGAACTGGTTCACTGCAAGGCAAAGAAGTCTGTGGTATTATTAAAAACCAGGAGGCACACCAAAAAGTGGGGGGGTTTCCCCTTCCAGAAAAAAAAAAAAAAAACAAAGGTAGAGCTTTCTAGTTCTGTTATGGAAATTATGATACTGCAAAAAACATGTTCAGGATCAACTTCTTCCTTACACTGGGCAAATCCCTTGGAATAACTTAGTCAACTAGTAAAGCGAAAAATGAGAATTTTCATGGTAGTCAGAGTTTGAAGGAGTGGGAACAATTCCTGATTTTACTGAAGATTTCCTATATGAGACCTTCTAAATTCCGTGGATCAAAAGAAGAGACTTTGGGATTTTCATCTTTACTGTGACTGCATCAGAAAGCAGGACCTCTGTGCTGTGGGACTGTTATGATCTATCCCCACAGCTTTACTTGAAAATGTAGAATTTATGTACATACCTACTACTTCAAATCTTCCTTATCAGAATATGGTTAGACTTGCCCAAGGTCCAAAATCAATCATAAACTTCTTCTGGAGTTTTTTTGTTAATTGCTGGTTAATGTCTAATAAGAAAGAAGCCAGAAAACCCATGACGGGGCAAATGACTGTCCCAGCCTGGTATTTGTTAAAGAAGCAACTACAGATTGTGGTTTTATCTTGATCCATTGAGTCAGGAATATTTATTTGGACTAAAGTAGCCATAAAAACTAGCTTTAGCTGTAGCTATTAAACAGAAAGGGTAAATTGTTTTGACATCAGGTAACATATACAGTTACTGAATTTGTCAGAACTGTAACATTATCAAAGGCCTTCATTTTTAGGAAAAATATACTACTTATGCACAAAGTAATTTACCTGCTTAATCAGACCCCAGGAAAATTAAACAAAAACATGGGGAAAGCTTGTAGATGGAAAAATACTGATGTCACTTACAGAAGTTGCAGGTTAGCTATCGAAGTTTTGAAGACTTTGGTAAAAGGAAAGTTCCAAATCTTATCAAGAATAAGCCCCTTTCAGTTCATGCAGTTCAGTAGAACACAGCCCAACGGAGCTCCTATCCTGTGGCCTATAAATCAGACAGAAGTTCTTCACACAGGCCAGGTATGAGTCACTTCTTCATCACTTCCCAGAGGAGAATTTCTCAGCCTTCTTCACTCACTCCTTGCCAGGCTCTCAAGCCGGCTGTCTCACATGCTGTCATACCACTTACACTGTCTCAGGAAGAAAACTCTTCATTCATACAACATACCGAGTAAAACACTAGGAAAAGACATCTCTGATTTCTCATAGCACGTGTTGACTTTTCTTCACATTACACTCACAGCTTAGCCCTAAGGAATTTCTCTATCACTCAGACTAGATAGAGCTAACAGAGTGAATCCAGCTGAAATTCTTGTTGAAATTAACTCTTTGGAGACAGATGCAAGCACTAGGGAGGGCATGCTGTCCGGTCTCTGTCATACCTACCCATAAACAACAAGGAAATGTCATAAAATCATCCAATTTGACCTCCATGGTCAAATTGCTGTGTTTTATATGCTGTGGTCTAAAGCAGGTAGAGCACAGCATATAAAACTAACCCAGCCGCTCTGATACTGGAATCGTCACATTCTGATTTGCCAATAGGTCTCCAGTGTCGACTTGAGTAGGCCAAGAAATGAAGAAGCCACCACTTCTCTCGTGCTTCATTAACTCTGATTTTTGCAGCAACAATCACTGTTCCTGAGGAGACTGATGGGTGCCCAGCATGTGCCTTCATCTCTGCATTGCCTGGTATTGATCACAGCACCTTGATGCGAGACCCGAGCTGTGGAGGTCTCACCTCAGTTGTTGTCCTCATCCTGGAGAGGCAAAAAGCCCCATTTCTGAATCTTAGTGCTTGGATAATATAATATAATATCCACTGTAAAAAGGATTCAGTACTTCCTGCAGCTGCCAGGCTGTCAGCAAGGACAGGATATATTTGTGTACATCCTCTTGGACGTATCTGGAGATACAATTCTGTGGGAAACACCACAGCACATGAAAATTGCCTACTGCTCTTGTGTAGTCCCTCTTTGACTTGGATTTGGGGGAAAAGACCCCAGTGTCTCAGCAGGAAATGGTATATTTAGACTCAAGATTAGCTCCTTCCTAAAATTCTATAGAGGTTATTTTGTGTCCTTAAACATGAAGATTTAAACCTTCACTACCATCAGTTCGAAAATGCCTTTATTCATGTAAATCTTCAAAATTTTGAAAATCTACCTCATAAAACTTTTAATCTGCTTTGATACCTTTGTAGCACACAAATTTCAGATGAATCATGGGTATGTAAATAAATATTATGTCCTTGGTGACTCTCTCACGGGCCTCATTGCATATTTATTTGCAAAACACAAAGTTGGCCCTGTATATTTCTGAAACACTTTGTTATAACAGAGAAGGCCTTTTTTGCTTTGAAAGCACAGACAAACAAAACCTGCTGCATGCTGGCAGCCCACAGTGCTATTTTGCTACTTTGACTTCAAAGCAGTCACCTTTCAAAAGATGAGTTAGTTTGGCTCACAGGAAGAAAAATACTTTTACTGAGGAAAGAGGTAACCCATTTAGGGAAGCCTTAGGGACATGTGTTCACTGAGTGGAAAAAAAAATAACCTAGCTTCACTTGTGAAAATCAGTGGGAGTGGTGCTCTGCTCCACAGCATTGCTGTGTTTACAGAGCTCTTTTCATGCAATGGCCCCTGTACAAGGCTTAAAAGGGGTAGATGCAAAATTGTTTTGATTTTAGCATACTGTCTATCACACACTTATTTTTCCTGTCAAACTTGATTCTCAGCCAACCAGAGGTATCACATGAGATCAGGCAAGGGAAGAAAGCTCCTAGCATTCCCCCATTTTCCTTTCCATAGGGCACATCACAAGGAATGGCACTCTTTCTTTTCAACAGATTACACCAAACTTGCCTATTATTACAGCTCCATCACTGAGCATATGCTTAATTTCCTGTGCATCCACAGCATGCCAGGGTCTAGCAGGGCTGAGCGATACAGCCTGCAGGATTTTCTCACATACCAAGACAAAAAGGAACCACGTAAGTTGTCCAACAGATGTCTCCTGTTAAGATATGTTTTTAATCACAGAAGGACAAATCTAATAAACTGAGAATCTTTTTTATGCATTTCAAGTTGTCGTCTCTGGTGACTACAATGCCATTGTGTATCTGTTGGGTTTTTATCTCACAACAGTGATTTAGAAAAGAGACAAAATGAGTGTATCCAGAAATCACTGCTATTCCCCTCATTAGTACTTAATCGGTTTAGAAACAGGATAAACTAAAATTCATGTGAAAGAACATATATATGCCATATTGGATTAATGAAGTTATTTTCCTAGACTTCTAAATCCCCTTAACTTTCATTGAAATACCTCTCTCTAACAAGTCTAAACATTTTTTTTTTTTATTACAAGCTGACCTGCAGAAAATGAATCCATGCTTGAGTTTTAGACTACTCTGTCTAGCTTGTTTGCCAAAATAAAAGTAAATAATACTAGAAAAAAGAATATGTGCTTGAGGCAACTTGTTCCAAGCATTATTGATTGAACATGACACTTCAGAGAAGGTAGTATGTGAAGAGCTAAAACTTGGCTTTTAGTCATAAATATAAAACTGTATTCTACATTGTAATCTGCCAGACACATCAGTAAGTCGGTACAAAAGTGTGTCATTGGGGAAAGAAATTGCAGCATCATGCATTAACAGAGCGATATAAGACTATGTAGGGACAAAAGTGTATCATTAGGGAAAGAAATTGTCATATTATGCATCATCAGAGAAATAAAAGTGAAGGTTTACTCAGGCTTTACTCTGCGACTGAAAAGGAGTGCTTTTTAATAAGGTGGTCTTTGTACTTTAAAAACTGAAGAATTCTTTCTATTGTTCTTAACTCAGCTTTCTCCTCATTTTCACTTAAAACATGAACATTTTCTAAGCAAAAAAATATCTGAGTTTTTCCAAATAGAAACATGGTCATGTTTCATACGCACCACCTCTTTTCACTGCCGCTGGAAAGGACAAACTGTATTTGCTAATCTGTAAAGAGGAAAAGAAGCTTGTGATGGTAACATGAAGACAGCACTGACATCAATGTGATTCCAAAGGATTTTAAAGGCAGGGTGGTTTTCTCACCTTTTTAATCATAAATTAGAACTGTAAGAGGGTGGCACTGTTTGCAAATAGATTCTTTCTGTTAAACTTTATTTTTAAATGTTTTAGGGTCTACACAATCCCTAAGCAGAAGACCAAAAGCAAACAGTAAAGGTAAGTGTTACTGACCACAGAAGTCCCACAAAAGCAAAATATCTACATGTATTAAAAACTGCTTATAAAGAGCCCTGAATTTGCATCACAGAGAGCCAATCACAGTTTCAGAAACTGCGATTCTAGTGCAGTTTAGCACACATTTCACAAAAAAAAAAAAAAGTTATGAAAACAGAAATCATTATACGTTCATCATTTGTAAGTTCTATATGCTGAATGATGGGTTTCTGTAGCCATTGCCCTCTCATGGCCAAAAGGAATTCTATCCTACTGGTGCTTTATCTTCTGGGTGGTAATTAATTGCTGAAATATTAAAAGGCCCATAATGGTAGTGGACCATCATAAGAATTAAATTTTCCAATGTGTGGGTACTCCTGATCTCCACCAAATGACAGGAATTTTCGTTAAAAACACTCCATGATGCTACTGGAATTTTCACAAATTTCAGACTTTTCACAGACTACCATGACACTGAGGAATCCCCCCAGAAAATATAGGCTAAACTTTCCACTGCACGCTATAATCTCCTTTATATTTTTGTATTTGTGAGGCTTTTTCTTAACTGAATATTTTGCTTCAGCCCTGGACCAACTGAACAGTTCCACACTTTCTCTCAAAAAAAAAAAAA
>VZRN01003941.1:2536405-2624713 GCA_013397935.1 Dasyornis broadbenti
AAAAAAAAAAAAAAAAAAAAAAAAAGCACGTTGATTTTGCATTTCAGTTCCCTGGTAGTGCACCAACACTGACACTCCTTGATGCTGCAGGGGGCGTGGAGGAAAGATGATTGCTTCAATTCAAACCATGTGACAGTCTCTAGCTGCACTGGTGCCTCTTGTTCTGTTCAACAGCCTGATTTCAGAAGACTGTTTGAAGAAGTAATGCAATCCATTCTCTCAGTTTCTAAATAACGAGAGCTGACAGCCCTGTGCTGCAATAGCTGTACATAACACTGGTGATGAAGCTTTACTCACAGCAATGTTATCATAGGGGAGGGGGCAGTGAACCTTGTTTTTCAGCAGCTCCATGCTCTTGAATTCATTGTTTTTCTTCCCTTGTACGTGTTCCTTCCTCAGGAAAGTGTGAGCAGCCTGCCAAAACAACAACAGAACATGAATAGCACGAGGGCAGACCAACACTGCTGGCAAAGCCATGACAGCCACGGGTGGTACCTGAGGAGCCACCAGGGCTGTTTCAGCAGGTGACCTGGAGGAGTGACAGCCACATTTCGGCACCCACATCACAGCACCCACATCACAGAGCTCTGCCTGTTTACCTGCTTGTGGGTTTTTTTCCCATGTTCAGGTTCTCACATTAAAACCAAGGCTGCAGATTTAAATTTGAGCAGGAACAAGAAACAGAGCTAAAAGAAGGTAAGGACCTGCACCCTAAGAACACTGCCTGTCAATTGGGCAGACCCTGAGGTTTTTTTCAAGACCAGACAGGCACCAAGCCAGGAGTTAGTGTGCCTGTACAGGCCACCAGGTAGGAGCAGACCTGACACAGCTGCACAGCGATGTGAGAGCAAAGGGACCAGGGGAAACTTTTGTGCTTTAGTTTTCCTCTTGCTAGCCAGGAAAAACCACAAAAGGCAAAGATTTGTCTCCCTCTCCAGTGGTGACATAATTTGGGAAACCTCTCTGGCTCCTTAATATTGTGTGTTTATTTTCCCTGTTATAGGACTTTATTTTGAAAAATATCCATTTCCTAACTTGGCAGTGTGCTACTTTACAGCCTACACTCATCCAAAGAAGCTTTTTTTGAAGCAATATTATTTTATGAGATCTCACAAGTGTTGCTATGAAATAATAGTCTGGTAAAGAATGGTGAATTAATTCTAATGAGAAACTAGAAGTGGTTTAGAGGATTATATAGTAGTGTGTTCTACCTTTGACTTTTGCAATCTATCGTTTCATTAGACACAGTAAAATACAGAAGTGGACTGTCCTGTCATTTACAATTTAGTTTTCCTGTTCCATTGAAGTGCAGTATTTCTACTGTCTCTGTATAGCGCTTTTTGATCATGCAGAGTTACATTTATCTGGAAATACTTTTTGTTATCCAAATAATTTAGATAAACTGCAATAACACCAGAAATCCCTAAATGTTTCCAGAGAACATGTTGAATACTTCTCACTATTCAAGAAACAAGGTCGCATGTCTGGTTCAATAAGACCCCAGGCTTATGGGCTGCCATCTGCCCACCACATCATCTGGCACATCACCACTTACTAGTCACACAAACTAATTCAGGGCTTGTTGGCTGCTCTTACCATCTTTCCCCTCACCCTCTATGTGACCATGTGCCTCAAACTGTGCATGTGCCAGCCAGCCCTGCTGTCTGTGCAGCAAAGAGCTCCTTTGAGATCAAAAGGCAGGTCTGCAGATGGCTCCAGGTGACACTGGAGGTTAGGCACCAATGACACATCCTACAGATATAGGTACTCCCAGGATTCATGCAAAACCAGCTTTGTTCAAACCTGTAGGCAAAAAGATTTTCCCTCAAAAATCGTGTTTCCTTTGAATTGTTTGGATAGGAACAAGGACCTCAACAATGTGTATAAATACCTGTATGGAGGACACAAAGGAGATGGAGCCAGGGTGTTTCCAGTGGTGCCCAGTTAAGGACAGGATGTCATGAGCACACACTGAAACACAGGAGGTTCCCTCTAAACATCAGGAAACACTTTTGTACGGTGAGGGTGACCAAGCACTGGCACAGGTTGCCCAGCGAGGTTGTGGAGCCTCCCTCACTGGAGATACTTGGAAGCCTTCTGGACATGGTCCTGGGCAACTGGCTCTGGGTGGCTCTGCTTGAGATGGGAAGTGGGACCAGATGACCTCAACAGGTCCCTTCCAGCCTCAACCCTTCTGTGAATCTGCAATGAGAATTTGAAGGAAACTCCAAGTCCATTCTTAAACCCACCCAAGACACACACAAACTTTACAAAGTATTTGTGTACAATCTTGATGCCCATTGATTGCCTGCCTAAACTGGGAGTGGGACAAACTGACTTACTACATCCCAAAATAAGTTCTTGTAAAGGAACGCATAAGAAAAGGTAGAAAAATTGCCTGTTTGGGCTCTTGAGGCTTAGTTCAAGTGCTCAGTTCATGAATGATGTTGCAGACAGACATAAATTATGTCTCTCTGCTCTCAAGTGTGTGGAGGGAGACACAGAGGTTATACACACTGAGGCTTTGCTTTCATCATGGAGCAAAGGTCTGTGCTTTGCCATGGACTGTACATTTCAGCTCAGTGACATTTTGCTGCTAGAAAAATCACAAGGAGGAGGCACCATACAGGACTTACCTAGCTGGCAATAAAAATTACAATTGTGTTGCCTCCATCAAGATGCAGTGGGCAACAATTATTTGTGGGATGTGTTTTAAGTAGTGCAGAGCAAATTTGCATCCTGTCGTAGGATGGCTAGATAACGAGACAGTAAAGCCTGCTGTGAAAATAAGCTGAGAATTAACCTTTTGCCAAGCCCCAGCTATGATGTCCTTATAAATTAATACCATCAATTTTGAGACTTTGCTGGTCTTCTGTGACTTTCTGAGCAAGAGAGATCATACACCCACCCATTCTCCTGTGTCATGTACTATATGAGAAACAAGTCTGGGATTACCGATGCTCACTGGTTCCCCTGTCAGTGATTCTGATGTAGGAAGACCCAGGTATGCCCTGGTTACTTGCACTGTCTGCAAGAAGTCTCACCTTAGCTGGATATGCTAATGAAACTGTTGTTTTCAAAAGTGCTACTCTGAACAGCTTCAAATTTTCAGAGCTCTAAAAATGGTTCAAATACTATGGCTCTAAATCCTGCTGTAACTCAGACTAGGGGAACCTCACTGTCCAGAGTTACTACTAATTGACAATAGTGTAAGAGGAAAGACTAGTTTCTAGCTATAATTTCAAAATATCTTTCTTGTTGGGAAACATCAGAAAGCTGATCTGAAAGTCAGAATATACTTTTAAAATCCAGATTAGACCCATGAAAAGATTTGCACACATTTGTCCCACTAACACTTTGATGGAGCAATTCAGACATTGTAACAGTAATGCTTTTTGACCTTTTAATCAATTCCATTTTGCAACTACTCCATCTGAGAACCACAAAGGATATTTACAGGACTCATTCCCTGGAGCTGATGGAAACTTTCTGTCAAATAACCATCTGCAGAGAGAGACAAAACACATAATGACAGGATAAGTTTGTGGAGAATCTGAATGCATTGAAAAAATAAATCTGGACCTGAAAGCAGATGAATTAGAACAAAGGGACCCAAGAAAAATGTAAGGCAGCAATTAGGGCTAGAAAATTAAAAATACTGAGGAATTTAATCAAACAGGACAGTCTAATCAATGTAAAGCATGCCACGTGCTCTCTGGGTAATTGCATCCCTCCCCTTTTTTGGTTTGTTTGGGGTTTTTTTGTGGTGGTAGTAACAGACCATATTTAAGATAATTGCATTCCTATAAAACTCGGAAGTCTAGGACTACTATAATTTTCATATTTGTCACATGGGACTTCATTCTTATTCCCCTGAAGTCAACAGCAGCTGACAGTCGTTTCAGTGGAAGCAGGGAAAGTGGACTTCTAGCACAAACAGCTCTATGATCTGTTGTTTTATTGCCTTTCCCTGGAAGAAAGAATTGTCTGATGACACAGACACCTGAGCAGTTCTCCCCAGCAGTGCGTACTCAGACGCTGTGCACACACCTCTCCTGTGCACCACGCCCCATCTCAGTCTGCTGTGACTGCCACTTACTCAAAAGTGGTGAGAAGAAAAAAGCTAAGTAAAAATCTCAAGGACAAGTTGGACAGAAACATATAAGTCCTCTCATTAAACAACCACATCAGTGGCTGCTATTTGCCAGTTCTTTATCTCTAGAGCTTTTATCCAAAGATTTAATCCCTTAGAAATTCTCCTGATCTCTCATCTGAACCAGTATTTAAAGGTGTGATTTTTAATCGTTATGCAGTATAATCCAACCAAAACTTAAACGCAATAATGATCATTTTATTTTTGTTTATATCTAGAATTCCCAGCACTACAACCTTTAGGGGAAGACACATTAATGTTTGGTAAATACATCTTACATATTTAATTTTTTTCTCATATGCTAATAAATTATGCCAATTCAAGCACTTCTGTAGTGACACAATCACTCAAGGAAAAGCTAGATCAGTACAAGAGCAGTATTTTGTGCAGCCTTTAGGATTTCGGGTCCAATAGTTAGAAAGAGTTATAATTGTTATAAATTCCAGCACACACACACTCCTGACTACACTGGGCAGTCTTGCTGTACAACATCATCCAAATCTCCATGCCTATGATCAAACACTCCAACAGACAATCAAGTACTAATAACAGGGATACTGTTTGGACTTACCGTATTTTCCTGGCTAGTAGACTAATGCCATTTTCCTGATGGAAGATTATAGAGATTTAATTAAAGCTACCATGTTTTAATAATGGACTTCTTTAATAGAAAAGCTGCTTTGGAAAAGGACAGTCAGTCTAAATACCAGTCTGTGTCTGGGACCTTCATAAAGTTCTTTTGTACTTAATACTTGTAGCCAAAACAACAATCAAGCCTTTGTTAATAATGTCCCTGCAACAGAAGAATAGCAGTGAAACTGTAGAAGTTAACTCTTTCATTCGGTATCCTATTATGGATTCCAAATTCAAAGCTTCTTTTTTCAGCTATAGTAAAGTAATCTCTGGTGGACTCTATACCCTCACAGAAAGCAGTCAGGATCTGACCATCTAAGCCAAGATTTGAGTAACCAGTCCCAAACTGTTTGCAGAACTAATCAAAATAGGCTAGAGAGAGAAAATTACTACTGACTATCTTAATTTTAAGAAATACCTGTCTTGACAACAGTACTATATCCCGTAGTCAGTATACTGGTAGGTAATTAGAAATGAGCTTCTGTAAGTCTCCAACTCTTGAATAATAAGACAATATCATTGTGATACAAATACGCAGAAAGTTAGGATTCAAAAATATACGTCTACAACTACCTGGAGACTGACATTCATACAACAGATTCCAACATCTATGGAACATTGTATGAAACTCCTTTTAACTCCTACAGATTTTCTAAAGCCTGCTTGCCCTAGAACAAAGGATATTGTGCAATACCACTAAGTGAAATCTAAAAGCAGTTTCAACCTCTGCTTCCTATCAACCATTAACTGTTTTTTTCTTCAGTTTATCTTAATTTATTTCTCTTTATCTTCTCTTTTCCTTGGTTTCCCTTTGTCTTTCATTTTCCCACCAAAAACGGAGATTAATTTTATTTTAAATCTACTTTTTAATAGAAAATTGCTTCTCCCTGCTATTCATTCTGTTCCATTGACCCATTCACATCCTGATGGTCTGATAATATAGTTATTCCCATACACTTCTCTCATCTGGGATTGTGTTTCCAATAAGTCTCCCAAAAGCACTGTAATATTTACTAGCACACATGAAATGTGTGATTGCATTTATATTCATGCCTTTTGCACATACACATCTACATAGACCTTGAAAAATATTGCCAGTGTTTTTCCTAAGCTTTTTAACAATTTAACCTCTTGGTGTTGCCTGCTTTAAATCCCAGTATGGCTCTTTTTTCATCCATATCATAAAGAGCACAGAAACCTTAAAATAACCAGATGCAAAACCCACCAACCAAAACATTCCTCTTGTTAGTTGGAAGAAAAGGCTTGAGATATAGATAGATAGACAGACAGATAGACAGACAGACATGTTCTGAATTACATCTTAACTAACTTTTATTAGCATCCCTACCAGCAGTATGATAAATGACCTTGAAAAGAAGCAAGGTGATTTAGTCCCCGGGGTATTTCTATCACTAATATTAACAATTCTTTCAGATAAAGGTTTTTTAAAAATTACTCTCAAATACAATCATATTATACGTAGGATTTAGGTGAGGAATGCACTAAGAGCAAAATGTGGCAATAAAATTATGTCAATTGTTTAAAATGAAAGAGCAATTTCAAGTTAAACTGAAGTTCCGGCCTGATGACCGTCTGTTCAGTCATTCTTCCTTAGATTTCAGAACAGCAGCTCTTCACAGAGAGGCAGTATACAGCCTTTAATAGCTAGAGCACATAGAAGAATTGTATGCAAAATAAATAAAAGTCAGTCTCAGTGGATGCTGCAATGTAAATTTTTAAAAGTACATAATTCACAGCAGCTTTTAAAGCTTCCCCAATACAAAGAGAATGTAGAGACTCAGAATGTAGAGACTCAATTCTAAGGCATGATAAAAGAAAAACAGTTTTAATGAACAAGCTAAAAACCAAGTTCTTAACGCATCTGACGGGTTATTGCATCCTTTGTAGGACTCTGGATGAGCAGACACCCTCTTGCTGGAAGTACAAACACTCAGAGTGGGTCATTTGGTTAGGTAAGTCTTTTAAAAATGTGGTCAAAACATAAAATAAAAATACTGATGCATCCTTTTAAAAAACAGAGCTGCCTGTATATAGGCATTGCTGCGAAATTACATAACAGATACTTGCAGAACAGCAGAACAAACCCATTTGGAAAGCACAGCAAAATGGTACTAAATTGTGCAAAGCAACCAGAACAGAACCTTTGCATTCTTTTCAGATTACTGAACCATGCATAGCTATTCAATTTTTTACAATTACAACATTGTGCAGAGCTATGTATTTTGAAGTGCTTCTCTAGGAACTAATACATAGTTCAACCAGGGTGGTATCCACAGTGTCACCACCAAGGGCAAATGGATAAAGTTACCAGAGGGAATTATTCTTTTGTGGCAGGTTGATTTAGTCTTTTTAAATGACAGCAGCTGAACAATCAAATCTTATTTGTTTCTATTACTAATAGGGAGGTGTTAGGCAGGTCAGCCTTGCAATAAAGATTTTCTGTGAGAAGAAACTGCCAGTCTTGATAACAAAATTACAATATCGATGACAGTAAATAGAGACACCAAGCAGTCCCTGAAGGTGTTTGAATCCATCATTGGAAAGTAATCTATCTGCTGTGTTTAGGGCATTGCTTTAGTCAGCAAAACCAATATGTATAGTCCTTACAGTTAATCAACTCTAATAATACTTTTAAATAGAGATTGAGGTTTGAGAACAGAAACAGGACTTCAAAAACCAAGGGATTTGTAGTAAGTGGATGTAGCCCTAAAAATGAGCCCTAATAGCTAGAGATTTGAGAGAAAAAACTTGCCTCTATTTACATATTTGGAAAACAGTCATAATGTTGCATGGAGAGCATGCAATGCAATGCCCTGCCCCTGAGACAGCAAATATCAACTGGCAAAAGTAAAACTAAATTAAACTCTCAGTAGGATAATCACAAACAGATCATCAAGGCAGTGGCTGCCAGTTCATCAGCAGCTTGGGGTGAACCTTAACTCTCACTGAACTTACTGTAACCTGGAAATTCCCAGTCCCAAAAGCTGACGTTGCTCTGCAGGGGCACCGAGGCTGGCTGTGCTGCAAGCCCTGTGCTGCGGGAGGGAGGGAAGGAGGGAAACAGGGAGGGAGGAAATCCAGCTGCTCTGCTGCGGTCTGACGTGCCTCATCCCTTCCTGCATGGATTGGGCTGTGGCTCCCACCAACAGGCACTGGAGCAGGTGGCGGGCAATGTGGGAGCACTGTGGTGCCAGCAGAAGTTCTTCAGGTGAAACCAAGCTCATGGAAGAGCCTAAAAGAGCTGCTCAGCTCTCAGGAGCAGTGCTCTGAGCAAGGCTGCACCTCAGAAACCCTTGCCCCATGCTAGCAAGTTAAGCCGAATCACTCCATTTCCCTGGCCAGTGGAACCCAAATTTGTCACTGTGACACCACAGTCTGGCTACTTGGTCTGTGAGGAATGCACCCACCAGCAAAGGCCGTCCTCTAGAGACAAACCCATTCCTCAGACCTCTTCTTACCCTGCAGGGAACATTCCTAGTACATGAAAGATGAGATCAAAGGCTACCGTAGGGTAAGTGCACTGTATTTCCTGCAAGCATACCCTCTTCATGTGGTTGACATGGTTTTGGTCTACTAAAAGATAATTTTTTTTCCCCAAATGCAATTACAAATTTTGCCATCATCAACTTTTTACCCATCTATGCATCCCAAGAAACCCTTCTTTGTAAAGCTTGTGTTTACATTTCACCTGTTGTTGCCCCTAGCCTTTCCTGAAAGCCCAGTCTGTTGATCCCATCACCACAGTGTCCACATCCAAACTGCCCCACAAATAAACATAGCGCAAACATTAAACACAGAGTGGTATTTCCCAACGTGTGTTCTGTTTTGTTTAGAAGTTTTTGTACCCACTTCGGGCTCAGAGGAGGCCCCTGCATCCTGTTTTCTGCAGTTTGGCTGAATAGCAGCTCTTGGCTGTGTATCCAGTCCCTGCCCTGGTTCCACCCCCAGCCAACAGTCAGCAAACTGTTTCCAGATTAATTTACCTGCTTTCCTAGAGTTCAGTGCTCCTCTGAGGAGCTCCCCTTGTTTAGTGGTGCTTTCATCACTCCCTCTCCTGCCTTCTGTGCACTCTCCATGAACATTTCCAAACTCTCTCCAGGTGATGGTAGTTTCTCCAGTTCCTACCCCTCTTTCCAAATGTCTGGCGTCACTGTGACTCGAGATTGCCGAAAAAACAAATGACAAGCTTTGGGCTTCACCTGCCTTGGGATTTTCTGTCTTTTCTTAGCAAGAATTTAGATTCACCAAAATATCCACACAGGCATCCTGGTTTTTCTGCAGAAATTTCCTTCTAAGGTGTGCCCAGCAAACTCTGAATATGCTTCCCTAGGACCTCTTTTCGATCCCTATTTCTCTCTCAGCTTTTACTCCTTGATACCAATGTGGATACCACCTGCTCAGGGCAAAGGAGACACTGTCAGAGGTTCTGCTTTATTCCAAAGAGCAGTTTCTAACTGATTGCAAACCAAGTTTGCCCAGTACACCACAGGCTGTAGCAAAGACCACCATTCCCTGTAACCACCAAATGTTCTGACCACCACCGTGACTAACAGGGAAAGGCCCTTTCTCTTTCCTGCCCTTTGAAGATAAATGTTCCCTGCTCTCATAAGACATCCCCGTGTTGTGTGTGTCATCCTTGCAGGGTTAGAGGGAAGCTGGCAAGGAGAAATGATGCAGACAGTTAGGAGTGATGCATTCCATTCACATATTTCTGAACTGTATGCACAGAATCTATTCTGCTCTAGCATCTTCCTTTTTTAATTTTTATTATTTTAGGTGTTTTTAAAATAAAGCCTCAGTTGGGGGTTTGAAAATACATGACATTTCAGTGAGTCACTTGGGATTCTGTGTCCTGCCCAGGACTTGAAGGATTACATCAGGCTGGAGAGTGCAGAATTATTTCGGGTTAAGGAAGGATATTGTGAAAAACAGTTGTGCTTAAATGGCTGAATAAAGAGAACTATAAGAAACCTGTATTATTCACACCCATTTTAGGAGCCTGGCCTTGCCAGACAGATTTCATTCAGAGGGATTTTAGAGGTATAATGGACAGAGCTTGGTTATAACAAACAGCACAAGCAGCAGAGGTTGAACAGAGATGGCCCAAAACAATGATCCACCGTTCCCTGTCTGCGGAATGGAGTGGCATCATTTCTATTTAGTGGTTGTAAATAAACTGGCCAAAGTGAAAGAAAACAAAGGCCAAAGGTGAAGGGGTGGAATGAAAATAAGATACAAATTGTGAGAAAGATTGAATACGGGAGATTTTATTGCTTGTTAATGGATATAACAAACCCAAATACATGACAGACTAGAGCATACCTGATGCTTAATTGTAAATCCATGTACTTTCCAAAGGCTAAGGAAAGCCTAGTAGATGTATAGCACTCTTATATTTTTTCCTTTTAAAGCAATTAAATTGCACCATGAAGAAATGTTAACCCTGGACAACTAAATTTATACGGAAAAAAGGGTGTCAGTCTAGGGCCTGAATTTACTGCAGTCTCCTAAAGGGAAGATCTCTGAAACCAAATCCATTTTAAGTATTTCTGTCATGTTAAAGTACTTTACAAGGTGTTACCATATCCAGCTGAAGTTCACACACAAATGATATCTTTTGCAGCAACACGTAAAGGAAAAATCCCAAGAAATTGTTTAAGAGGCATTTTATGATAGCCCGTGTATCAGAAATGCAGATGACAATAACGCATTATAATTACTGCATGCTTTTCTGAAATTCTCAAGTGTCACTAAAACACTGAACAAGGTGTGACAGCACAGAGAAGGCAAGCTCAGGAGTAACTTTACAATGCATTAGTCATCATCTTCCCTCAGGGAACAGAGCTTTCCTCCTCAGAACTTTACATAGAACTACATGGCCCGTAAATGTGACTTTTGGAGCAGCTTCAAGTAGGAGAGGTTAATGTGCAGACTCCTAAATGCTGTTCCTCACCATCCCCAGTCATAAGATCATCTGATAATACTGGATTATCAGTTCTTTTTTAAATTTTTCAAATTACTCTAGCACACAATTTTTTTTTTTTTTTTTTTTTTTAAGTTGACAACATGGCATTTATCCAGTGTATTGTGGCCTTTTTAATGTATGCAATATGAACATCCATTCATCTCAGTGAGAGCTGTCGCTGCAAGGACTCTTTCAGCATCACCCCAATAAAGGAGTGGTCAAATATTACTCAGAGAAAAGTGCAGGAGGCCAGGCCAAGCCAAGCCTTCAAAGCACTTTCCGGTCTTCCAAGAAATTCCCTGGCTGCAAAGGAAAAGGATCACTAACGCTTCCCAAGAGGGGAAGCCTTCCTCCCACTGCAGTTCCAAGGGTGTGAGAGGGGAGGAATGAGAAGCGGGGCAGGAGAAGCACAGAGGAGCCATATGATACAGTGTACTTCAGGCTCCAAAAAGCCATAATCTGTACCTTGATTCCAGTGTCTCAGTTTATATCTGTAACTTCCATCAGCAAAAAGTTTGAAATATTTGCAGTAAGCTCTTTTGCACATTTGGCTATTAAATTAATTGGCAAAAAACATCCAAATTGCACCAGATGCTTCCTCAACTCACAGTGAGTGTTTCTGAAAGGGGACATCAACTTGCTGTATGTTGATATATAAATTTTTTTTCTTTAACACTGAGCTTCAACGATGATAAATACATTTTATGGCTGGTCTACATTAAACAGACTTCAGAAATTATAATGTTATATAAACTGTGCAGAAGAAAATACGCATTTCTACCTTCTCTGTTTCACTAAAAAAGAAACAAAACCAAATTGGTTCAATGCCTTAATAAATGCAAGAAGGCATTCAATTCTAAGTAATTCAAAATCTATACAGCAAAAGCCCTTGCAAATCATCACATAAGGTGCTTCACACCAACTTTTACATAACTGTTAGCAAACTGTATATTATTTGTAGAAATAATCCTTTGCCATAGACAAATAGCTCACAGCTAAAAGCCAGCTGAAGGAGGTTATCTTAGTTTGTCTGCGTTGCTTTTTCTTTTAGAATTGCCTTTCTTTTTATTAATAAAACAGAGCTTTCCTGGCACTTCCTACTTCTATAGTTTATAAGACCTGTAGTCTGGTGGTCTTAAATAGCTGTCCAGGGGTTTAAATAAAAGGAAAATGACCTCTGTGCCACCGAAACAACACAGACTTGTGGTCTGTGATACGGCTTTATTGATTGGAAACTCTCCCAAAGCTAAAACACAAGCTACATTTCACTTTGCTAACTGGAGTTAATAGCCAAGATTAAAAAAATCAAAATTAATAATCAAAATAATTAGCTAGACTTAAAATCATTTAGGACAACAAATTCCTTGCTTGATCCTAGGTTAAATGTTAGTTTGTGATGTCACGCAGGCCAAGCAAACCACGATTGTGAAACGTTTCACTGTTCTGATATTTTTTTTCCTAGCACGACACACTGGCTTCCCTGGAAACTGCAGCACCGAGCGTGATGTTGTGCTCCTCAGAGTGAGGAAGTGTTCTGATTGACTGATGATCATTTTAATGTGGCATTTTAATCTAGTTAAACCACAGAGCTCAGGCAGAGCAGATGTTTAGCGTGTGCCTGAACTGACAGCCCTATCTCCTTTCAGCAAAAACATAGACACTTTTATTCCACTCCCAGAATCTCCAGATACAATATTTTAGGACACATCAACTCAGGTTGCAGCTAGGACATGACTGCACTCCTAGAAGCAATTAGATACAGTTTTCCTCATCTGGGCTTTGAAAAATCCCAATGCAGGCATTTCTTCATAAACAAACATCTGGTCATGTCTCAGTAACAAAGAAAGATAAAGTGTTTTTGACAGAACTTTGCCCTCTGGTCAAACTTTGCTTTTCACCGGTGTCTTTCATTTATTCCTTTTTGAAGACTATTTGCACAGGCCTCTAACAGGATGTCAATAAGCAGATTCACTGATATGGAGAAAAGTGATTCAATATTCTGAGTATACTTTTTAGAGCGAAGAAGGAAAATTGAGAGCCTGTAATAAACAAAAAAAAACATAATCAAGTACACCAGATCAAAGCTAATATGACATAGTGAAAAGGGTTTTCTGGCTGCTTTCAGTGAGGTCTAAACATTATTATTTTCTTTTCTACAAGGCAAAGGAAAGCTACAAACATTAGTAGAGTGCAGCTGAAGTGCAATCCCTCCACTCTCTCAGGCGTATTCTCTTACCATGAAATCAGAGGTTTCTTTCCTTGTTAATCACAGCACAACAAGTTGGCACTTCAAAGTTCTGAAATAAATCCCATCTTTGCACATTGGACTTTACTTTCACCTTTCTGTCAACTGGACAGGTATCTCAGAGGTCTCCAGTGAAGCTGAGGGCAGGCACAAAGACAGCTCCATCCAGGGGTGCAGCGCTGCCCCTGGAAAGTGTTCTTCCACATATTGGTCCTCACCTCTGTTGCCTGAATCCAGAAGTGTAAGGTAACAATCAGACTTTGATTTGCTCAAGACTGTTCACTGATACAGCAATGCAGCAAGTGCTGACATTTTACTGATACCCTTTCTTTACTACATGGGCCAGTGAGTAACAACATCAGTAGCGTACCCTTGACAAGAAAGGTGCCACAAAGCATAAACCAGTTTGTTCAGTGGTGTAAAATAGCAGACGCCAAGAGCTGAATCCAACTGGATATTAATTAAAGTAGACTGTCCTTAAATAGCCCCCAAAAGCACCTTACAATCCCAGTTCTTTCAGATGTGAAGAGGAACTGAGGTAGTTCATCAATTTGCACCTTCCTGAGGACACCACCAATTATTTCACGGAAGACTGAACTAGGAGTTTTATTTTAAGTGAAATTATTGGAGGTTGCAAAGGAATAGGAGGAGTTCTTGGGATACAGAATGTGTTGTGAGGCAGTACTGATAGTGTGCTGTGGTCTCCTTGAGACTTCCTGCGTGCAGAGAGGGAGGAGGAGAAGCCCATTTGGTGTTAATTTATTCTTTTCCTTTCAGAGCCTTCATCACATACCAGCAACTATCCTCTTTGCACTTGGAAGTGTTTGGATGGAAAAAAAGATAAAAAAGAGAGAGAGAGATGAGGTTGAAAACACAGAAATTCTGGAGCAATCTGTAGATAAAGGGTGGCTGGGGAAAAAATGGGATTGTGTTTTATTCAGTCTAAAAACTTGAAAAAAAAAAATTAAAAGAAAAAAAAAAAAAAGAAATACTATTAAGCATACAAATTTCTCTGGTGAATATGCCTCCTTGGCTGCTTTCTTAACATCTGTCTATAAATGCAGCCCAAAAAAGCAGTCTTTTTAATGCAAATCCATTCTCTTCATGTCCCATGTGTTTGAGATACACCACCACATTTTGTTTTCTCTGTAAGAAACAAAGTAAACACTTTGCAGCAGCAGATAAGCTAATGATAGTAATGAAACCAATCTGCAATACATAATTCTTGGGAGGTAAATATATTCCTCTTAAAACAACAAATGAATTATTTTCTTTGCATATCTTTCTCCAAGACAAGGGTTAACAAAATTCTGGCACTGGCATGTTGCATAGATTTCTCTCCTGGGGTCCCTAAACAATACTTTATAAGAGGTTATCCATGTGCACTGCAAATACAATTGTTTTTACTACCAAGCTACTACCAGAACATAAATGATAAGCAAGTTTCTTACATGTATTCCTGACATTTTTCTTTAGAAAAATCAAATTTCACTAACACTGAAAACTGATATTTTAACAAGGGGTGATTCAGCCTTTTGGGGCTCCGTGAACATCCAGCTATCTGTAATATTACACTGCTCTGCTGGTTGACAGCTCATATTTGAGCTCCAAGCGACTGAAAATAAAACAGCCTCCACAAGCTCCCCTGCATAAACAGGAAAAAAGGAAAAAACCCACCTATCTACACAGGCTGAGGTCCAGGATTTCCCCACAGAGTAATATCCAGTTAGGATTTAGGGGTTCAACTAATTCTGCACAGATGTCCACTCACACAGTTAATTAACAATAAAGCTCATGCAGTAGCAAGGCCATTTAATTCCATGCCTTGAAGTTATTATTCTCACTGAGCTAGACCTGGAGACCACGAATGTTAATTCCACTGCAGGAATGGTTGCTCTCTGCCCAGCTGTGATATTTATCTTTGGTATCTAGCACAGCCCAGCATCTAAAGCACTGACCAGGCTCAAACAAGTGAACACAAGGGGAAGAAAAGCAGCTTGTGCAGCAGCATGGACCCCTGCATCTGCTGCCTCCGCCCTCGTGCCCTGGCAAAGACGTGGCTGAGCACTGCGGTGCGGATCTGACTGTGCCACATCAGGCATTCAAAGCCAGTTCTGGTAGGCCCAGATTACTGCAGTGGGCACATCCTGAATCACCTTACAGCCCTCTGACGCTGCACTGATGGGCACAAGCAAACTTCTCTGTGTGAGTCCTTTGATGTCCTTAGGCGTGAAGGCAGGAACACACCTTCCATCAGCACGCCCAGTTCAGCTGGCAGCGAGTGTTATTGCCTGTCTGGAAACACAGAGGCTAGCACATTAGTTAGCTAAAGCTGTGAAGCTCAGAAATCCCAGCCAGACATCAGTGCGCCCTACAGAGGCTCTCAGGTGTGCAGTACCCCACCTCCACCATTCCTGAAGCACATAAATGCATTAATCCATGGAGATAATCCACTCCTGAAAACATCAACACTGCGATACATCCGCTTTCATAAACTGTTGCAAAATGAATTAAAATGCAGCTACTTCAGAATGCTGTCTCAAAGAGAGGATTGTATTTTCAAAAGGAAAACATACACCTTCCAAGAGTATTTCACCCACATAAACATACTTGTAGCCTCGAAATTCTCCCTTTAGCTTCCTTGCCCTATTTAGGTTTTCAGCATCTGATCATAGAGCAAGTATCAATAAACCTCAGAGCACTCCCTTGAATTATTTGCTCATATTTTCTTGGTTTATGACCTCCTTTCCTAACAGGTACCATAAATTAACCTGCTTTTCTGTTAAATAACCCATCAAACTGTAATATGCCCCACAGGGATTACCAGACCTATAGCTACCTCAGCTTGTCTGAGTATCTTGTCTGAATGGGTTTCTTTTGTCCTAAACAGAAAGCCGCGACGAAAGCCTTAAGGGACAAAAAGTCTTCACCCTCCCTAGTTTTGTCACAGCTCTGCTGAGGACAGAAAAAAACACCACCAGGTGAATGGGGGTGAATGGTCACTGTATCTTGTTCTTCCAAGCGCTCCTTTTCCTGCCGGAGGAGGCCTCTTAAAGCATTGTCGCTGTATCAGACTTGCCATCTGCCTCAATAAACTAGCCTTTAAACTAATTTGTCAATCCATCTACACCAGCAACATTTATTTCATTAATTGGAAGAATTAGCCCTTTGTAGCAAGTTGAAGGCTGTGAAGCCAAAATATACCGTACTTTCTCCCAGGTGACCCAGAGACCCTTGGATGAACTCTTGGGGTGACATTAAAATGAATAGTTATATAGAAAAAATAGCATTTTAATGTTTATTTAACATAGCTACCTTTCCAAAAAAAGGAACTTTCAACATTTTTAAACATCTGGTTGCCTTATTTTTAAGTTTGTTTCTCCAGTGGTATGAGCAGAAGGTCTTCAATTTAGAGAAGACAAGTCTGTATTCTTAGCCACATGGATGCTCTCAGGTTACAGGTAGTGTGGAGGAGGAGAAGATACATAAATTCCTTTTAAAATTATTTTAGGACTGACACTTTAAATTTTAGAGGGCCACGTCCTACTGTCCATTATGCAGCTGAGATCAGTGAAGCTTCTCTGGAGCTATAGTTGCGTACACAATACCAGTCACACCAGATGCTGCTCCATTTTAAGCATAAAAGCATTGTATGAGGTAGAGCAAGATTAATTACATCAATTTAATAGAAGAATTAATTTCCTCTTTTAAGTGTCTAAGATTTTTACCTGGATGCTATTTTAATTGAGAAGAAGGTGTGTTACCATTAATCTCCCAAACAAAAAGGCACATATATATCCTTCTTTATACAAATGTTCGTATATTTATAGATAAAATTTCGACATCAGATATATTGGTATATATTATGTGTTATACACACTAGTTATACCAAGTGTATTTGAGAGCCTTAAACATCTCTATTATCTCTAGACCCTTAGAACATCCCTGGGATTTTTTTTCCCCGTATTTCCTTGGTTTATGATCCTCTTTGGGAGCAGACACCAGAAATTAACCCGCTTTCCTAATAAAGAGCTCATCAGTCCTATCTATAAGAATAACCAGCACTCCAATTCTACAAGATATTCTCCCACCTGCTCACACAATACCACAGTCATGATCCTAAAAGCATCAAAATCTTTTTTTAGCAATAACTTCATAATTATTTACAAATAACTGAAAAAAAAATAGTCAATTGAATAGCACTGGACTAGTAATCAACCAGACTGATTTTCTGATTAAAAAACCCTTTTCCACCGTTATGATGATAACCTTCTTATAGATACTTTGTACAAAAAAAAATTTAATCCCTGCAATATGGAGTGCTTTTATCTCCTACTAATTATCTTAATCTAATTCATTAGGTGAACAGCTTGTCATCACATTTAACTTTGGCCACAATATTTGAAATTAGATTTAATTAAAACTATCTTCATTGACAGCAATTACTTTATAATCTCTAGCTAATTGTATGTCCTAAGAAGATTTTAACTTTTTTGTTCAGAATCAGTACCAGATTAGCCTGCCTACAGTTACAGAGATTATTTATGATTATTCTTCTTAAATATAGCCATACGTAGGATTTTATTTTTTATTCCTTAGAATTTTTCTGATGTTTCAGAACTAACATTTGCACTGAATTCCAGTAAAATAATTAAAATAGAAGAGCAGCTCCATCTCTCTGAGAATCCCAAGGCCTAGATTTGCTCTTGTACTGTGTAAACTTGCACAGAATTTCTCCAGGAGCCCATTCTTGCCAGGTAGTATGATACTTCATAGTCATCAATAAAAGAGGTGTAGAACTATCTGCTTTATGGCTCAGTTCTAATAGCTCAGATGTCATTTTTAGAAAGTAATCAAAATTCACAAAATAAATTATATTTAAGGGCTTAAACACCTCATATTACTAGTAAGAGTTAAAAACCAGATAAATAATTTTTATTCTCTTTTGGGGAAAATGAATAATCTCTGGTGTGATTACTTAGACTACCGTGATAAGTAAGTGATATCCTTCATGGCAACTCAGCATACAGTGCAATAAAGGACCTTATGGCTGGTTAAACTGCAAGGCAAGCTGGGGTATTTAAAAACACAAAAAGCTGTTTATTGCACCTACACTCCATTGCCACTGATGTTATATACTCATAGTGGAAAGCATGAAATAACTTTTTAATATAATTCAGGACTGAAAGTATTTTGCACTGTCTGTCCTTGCTCTCCTATGTTCAGGTTTTCAAAACGCAGTGTAATTTTCTGAAACAATAATATGCACACATGAAAATGGAATCCACCCCCCCCCCGTGCACAGAACAACTTGTGGGGCCCTGAGATTCACGCAGGCAGGCAACGTGATCCCATGCCACGCTATGTTCCTCCATCAGAGAATCATAGAAT
Source organism: Dasyornis broadbenti (assembly GCA_013397935.1). Classification (NCBI taxonomy): domain Eukaryota; kingdom Metazoa; phylum Chordata; class Aves; order Passeriformes; family Dasyornithidae; genus Dasyornis; species Dasyornis broadbenti. The sequence goes on from VZRN01003941.1 coordinate 2,554,814, forward strand.
CATTTAGGATGGAAAAGACCTTTAAGATCATCAAGATCCAAGCACTGCCAAGTCCACTACCAAGTGCCCACTTCGGATACCTTCAAAGCTACTAAGAACTAGTGAGAATTGCTGCTTAACTGATATAAATAATCAGAACTAAATAGAAAAATCATTCCTAAGTAGCATTTTCGAAGTGTCTGCTCTTTACGGTGAGGTGAAGAGTGTTCTCAAGGAGGAAGAGCCACTGAGCCAGGAGGGAAACTCTTCATGTCTCTGGCTTGAGTGGGCTGGGACAAAGATCATTGGCTGTATCTGAGGTTTCTGGTAGGTGAAGCAACCATCTGCATGTTGGCACGGCAGAAGTAGAAACTGAATAATGACTTCATCTGTGTGAATTAAAATGGCATTTTACTGCTAACTGGACCACGGAGCAATTACAGCCCTGAGCCGCACTGACTGCCCTCAGGATAAGGGTTTAGGGAAGATGTTTAGGAGTTCTGACACCATTGCCTTGGAAAAGCTGTGACCCCAGCTGTGTCATTAAGCGGGAAGAGAAAAGTGAGTTGATGTTTTACTAACAAAACAAGACAACCCAATGTATTGTGGGACATATGACCATACATAACTTTAAATATAATATATAAAGTGGGCAAAGTAAGCTATAAAAGGACATGTTTAAAAAATTATTCTTTGAAATTCTTCCTCAATGTGACTAACATCTGTTGGTCGTTTTGTCTGCCAGCCCAAGGAAGTTCAGAATATGAAAGAGGTAATGAGCTGTGAGAAAAACTTTGCTTTACAAGAGTGTTTCTTTGATTTTCTTTGTCAGAATTGTAGTGGCCCCTGACCAGTCACAAAATAACAATCATTAATTGGGCTCTTTTTGTTCTCAGCCTAATCTTGCAACCAGCAGAATCGTTCTCCAGCTCATCCTCATCCACGAGCAATGCAGTAAATGGGAGAACCTCCCTCCTACTCAAGGAGAACCCACTTATAGCAGATATCTATTTAAGGCCTGTTACAATCTCTCATCTGGAGTAACAAAACCCAGGTGTTCCACAGAGCAGCTGCTTGTCACCCTTCCTGATATCTTGGCAGGTCTGCAAGTGAGGAGAGATCTGAAACATCGTGCAGACATAATACATTTCATTCCCAAGAAAATGAAACGGTGCTTGGAGTTTCCCTAAATGATGGTTGTAACAGGAGACACAACACTGTCAGCACCTGTGTGGGAGCACCATTTGATGGAACCTGGGAACCTTTGTGTAACGCAGACCTAAGCCCCAAAAGCCAAATGTGATCAGCCTCCTAAGAATAAAATGTTTCTTCTTCAAATCACTGCTTTTTATTGGTGCTCTGTCACCTCTAAGCTATACTTAGAGACAGAGAAAATAGTGCTCAGCTGTGCTAACTAATCCTACCGTTTGCACATATGCCTTGGTAGAGCGGATGAACCATCTGAAGAAAAACTGGTCTTTTATAGGAATATTCCTCTGTTAAAGACCTAAGATATTCACAGTTTTCTTCTAACATTTTAACTCACCACAAAGTCAGGGCGACTCCTCAACGTCCACAGGGAACCTCCACGCCTTAGTAACCCAAAGCAAGTTATCAAGGTCCTTCCTACCCCTCCTACCTCTGCCTCTACTGCTCATTTTTGAGCTGTCAACACAGCTCCTTGTGTGGTCCTGAAACTGATGCTGTTCAACAGCAGCCAAAAGAGAGGGGAAAATCTGCTTTTTTATTTATATAAATCTGGCTAAGAGTTTTTATTTATTTAGAATGGGCTTTAAACCGTGCTTGACTCTAAATAAATAAAACACGTTATTTTCCCTCCCTACTGGTTGCCACCAAGCCGTGTGAATTCCAAAGACCACACAGACAGCAGTGGCTGTGTGGTAACGTGGGGACTGATGCAAAGGGAGGCAGCCCACCAGAGGCTGGGGTTTGCAAGGCTTGCAGGTGAAGGAAGCACTATGAAAGGCCTGCTTTGAGAGTATGGATAAGCACAGCTCTGAAAAAGACATCAGTTCTTTGGAAATCGTGCTGATGCTGATCATTCTCCTTCCCTGTTTTTTGCTGCGTTTCTCCTCCACCTGACTGAGCCTTACCGAGTCACTGTGCATCACAGCAACAATTCTCGGTGAGTAACAGCAGCAAAATGGTGAGGGGACAGGCAGGACGAATGGCAGAGAAACACAAGTCAGGATTCAGTAAAGTGAAGAGGAAAGGAAGAAAATATCTTTAAGATTTATTCCAGGCTGTCCATCTGCTTTAGCCAGATCCTTGGAAAAATAAATTTGGAGGTAGTTTTGTGCTCTGTGCATTAAGATGGCCCTGCTTGAGCAGGGAGGTTTGACCAAAAGACCCAAGGAGGTTCCCTCCAACCTTACCCATCCTGTGATTCCCTGGCAGAGATGGAATTCTTTTTACTCTTCAGTCAGTCATACGAAACACTTCTGTAACATGTATGTCTTCTTCTAGCCTTCAAGTCACAAATTCAGTGGACCAAATACAACTCAGCTTTGGAGTAGCCCCTGGGATGAATTTAGGTCTGGCTTTATTAGAAAAAGTGTCAAAAGAAAAGTAGATGAAAATTGTACAATAAAACTCCTCCATACCCTGTTTCACAGGTGAGTCTCATCTCACTCAGGGAACAGCAAAGACACTGGTTCCTATTGTGCCTCACCTGAACATCTTCTGACTTTGTCACATGCTCAGTAAATGATAATTTCAGACAAGCTGACAAATTCAGACAAGCTCCATTCAGATCTTTGGGAAGCACCAGGTTCCTGGGATACGTATCTGCCAAAGGAAGCCCATGCTAAAACTCCCATTATTTGGAGGAAGGCAGAAATGCAAAAGGCAAAGTGGTAACTCCTGCTTTTGGCACCTAGCTAAAACCAAATCTATTTGCTGCTCCCACAGTGCCTGTGTACAGCAAGTGCCATAAAAAGCCATGCCTTTATGGAAAACTCCCATTTCAGATCACTAGACAAATAGAGAACGAATCCATCTGCCATTCTGCTTGTTCCTGAACTGCTGCACCATTGATTTGCATTATGTCACCTCTCCTTCCGATGCTCCTCTTTTGAAAGCAAATACAGGGAAAATCACAAAATCCGTCTTCTTTCCAGGTATCTTACTGTCATTGACCATTGTCTCCACCACGCCAAGTTCTATTCCTCACTTTGTTCTTGTGGTTTACCAGCTGCTAACTGGAGGAAGTGCCAGCTGCAGACAAAGCCATTTTTCTGGTAGACTGCGGTCTGCAGTTGACATAAAAGGCTTAACCTTGATCTCGTTGATCCAAACTGAGGGACCAGCATTTACCTCTAAAATTATAGTTACATTCAGCAATACTAAAATGCAGTGGGCAACAGCTCTCTGATGCAGACCTATCCATATTCATGATTCAAGTAAGCTATTTTACAAATTACAGGATAATGCTCAGCAGCAGCCATCTGCTGACCTGGTATGAATGTGAACTTGCAAATTCCTTACTCCTGGGTTGAACATCAAATGCCGGCAGAAGGACTGGGCAAGAGTTGGCAGCAGCTACTGAAACTTTTTCTTCTATTTTGGGGGGAAGAAGGAAGGATTAGTGAACTTTTTTACAATGAAAGAGAGGAAAAGCTTAATACAAAGACTGGCAAGGCAGAAGCAGGTCAAAGTAGAGTAGGAAAGTTACTGGGAGGTCAAGCCAACTGAAAAGCCTATGTTCTTCTCCAAATAAGGCAGACATTCAGGGTCCATAGCTCGTAAGGCACTTGGCCAAAGTCAAAGCGAGACATAGAAACCCTACCACAAGACAGAAAAAAAGAGAGACAGAAAGAAAAACATCCATATCTCAGCAGAGCACCACGGTTGGCTCAGAATTTACTGTTGAAGGAAAGGTCAGCAGACAGCCCTTATTCAGTGATGACTGCTGAATATGAAGAGACATAAGCAAGGGGCAGCTAAAGAAGCACAGATTGTAAGAGTGACAGCAAACCTTTCCATCTGGGACGGGTACTGGACAAAGCACATATCTCCCTGTGTTCCCAGGGATAAAAAAAACTAGAAGAAATTCTGAGAGGGGAAGAGATCAGAAGCTCTATCTGGATTCTCAACCTCTTTCCCAATCCAGCTGGTTCAGGTAATGATGCAATCTACTGATGTGCACGGAGAATACATTGCTGTGTGCTGGCTGCAGGTGGACTATCAGAATCCCACATGAATCCAGGATCCCTGACCCCCAGTTAACACAACTGGCACAATTCCACCAAATCTCTTCAATATGACAGCTCCCTGTCTTTTTGCCCCCTTGGTTTCATCCTCCCCCACTCCGACATCCTCGGTGGAGCACACACTGTAAGGCTGCCCCCCAGGCCAGCAGTGCTCCCTTGCCCACATCTTGCACCTCAGGGAAATTAACTTCAATGTAGCCAAATGCAAGGGCAGACCACAAGTACCAGGTGCCATGAATAACTGCAGAGGACAAACACAGCCCTCTGTTCCCTGATAACACCACTCTGCAGGACCTTTGCCAGCCACACCACTGGTCTTTGAAGAATAAAGACCATAAATTCTTACCGCCAAGGGACAAGGATGTGGACACGAATCAGCAACCCCCATCTCTGCTCTTTTCTGTCTTCTCACTAGATATCACAGTAGGACTTTTCCAAACTACTCAAACATGTTCCAAATAGATTTTCAAAATACTGTAGTCTGACAACTGGGCTGAGGGGGTGTGTTTAGACTTTCCTCTTTCAAAAAAAAAAAAAAAAAAAAAAAAAAAAAAAAAAAAAAAAAACCCCAAAAAACAACACTTTATTCTGGGTGGCAAAAGAGAAAGGACTTAAATTTAAAATGCTTTGGAGAGCCTATGAGAAAACTCTTTATATTTGCGGGTGGTCCTGCAGTTTTGTCAGTTGTCTGACATTTTAATTTCCTGTTCCTCTCTTATGGTGAGATTCTGATTTCCTCTCTCTCTTTCTCCTTTCTCCGTTACAGAAACCTAACAAGCATCTCCAGTTCTACCATCTGTTTGCTATTCACTTTTATAAATATTGAAACAAATAATTAATTTGGTGAACAGGCATGATGTAGCCTGGCTCATCTTCAGTCAATGTGTAACTTCTACCAGCCCTTTCCAGTCTTTCAATCTCTAAGAGATATTGGCTCCTTTGCACCAGACTATTCGTGATCTAACTCCTCAATGAAACTGGTCCACCTTTGAAGAAACAGCCATTCTGGGTATTGTTTGTCCCCAGAAAAGGCTGTGTCAACACACTCCACTTGCAAACTAGTCTTTAAGAAACTTCCCATATTTAGACAACAAAAGTATGAAGGAACTATTCACTGAGTCTGATCAAACAGCCGTGCTGGGCAATGCATACTCTGTTCTCCGTGACTAAGTACACATAACTCTCTACTAGCAGGAGCAGGATCTTACTGGGAGGAGAAAGATTGGGTCTACCTTTAAAGCAACCCCAAGCTGCTCAAACAGATATCACCCAGTGCCTGTCCATTCCTGTTCCATGTGCTAATGCAGTTCCCTGTGTACTGGGAATCTCAGCCCAGGAGATTCCTCCTGAATGTCCAGTTGCCATTTCCACAGGGCAGACACTATCCTTTTCTTCTGAGGTCAGCTATGGCTTGTGCCAGTGTGACGCTAAATCACGACAGAGGTGTTCAGTGTCCACACATCAAATACAAGCCCTAACACAGTACCCAGGAGTACTCCTATTGCTGCAGGAGCATACTTCTCTTCAATGCCAAGGACCATTTTAATAGATTTTAATTTTTCTTTACTCCTCTGAAATGCTAAATTCTCAATATACCAGATAAGATTTTCTGTGAAGGATCATGCTAACCCTTGCTAGTCAGGGATATTACACAATGTTAAAAATCTCCCCTGTGTTGCAAAGTACCAAAATCCCTTCAGGATGATTCACTTAATCCTCCATGTCCAAACCTGAGGAGAAATGACAGCAGCCCCAGGAGAGCTCAGCATGGACATGGACCCCCCTCAGGATGGTGGCAGGGAGCAGAGTGTGCTGAAAGAGGACAAAGAGGCAGCTCAGGGCCCAGCTGTCCTTTTGACAGTCAGTCCATCCAGACTGGCACCAAACCTCACTCCCTTGGACCAGGGTTGTGTCGCCCAGGTTCCAGCAGGCATCGTGGGCCTTCTCGCTTTCTGCAAACAGCCAGTGGACAAGACAAAGTTGGGCACTCACCTTTATCTCAGCAGTCACCAGAACTCAGCAAACCTCGCCCAGACCCAACGTATCTCTCCTCAGATTTGTGACCGTGACCCTAAATTCTTCTGGTCATTTTCTCAGATGAACATGCCTGTAACTTTTCCTTGGGGATTAAAAAACTCTTTCCAACCCATTTTTCCATATTACCACATGCTGCCCTGGAGATGTCTCTCAGGAATATATATGGTGAGGTTACACATTCCTAATCCTCACCGGGAATGGAATTGCATAAGAACATTCCAATTATTTTAGGTTATGGAAAAAGTAATCAAGTATTTCACTCACCACTAAAATGTCATCATTTTATGCATTTCACAAAGAATTCTCTCATTATGTTAGATAGGCCTGGAGAGACTCCAGTCTCTGTGGGTTGCACGCATTCCCGCATTCTGTTCAGAAATTAAAAGCCTTACTCTGTTTTTTAAGAAAGCCAAGTCACTTGGTGCCCTGCTACTGACCCAAAACTCGATGGCAACACACCTGATTTCTCTTACAAACCGATTTGGCCATTTCTGAATTCACAGCTGTGTGCACAGCATTTTGCCGGCATGCTTTGTTAAAAATAATAATTGTAAGTGAAGAAAAAGAAAGCCTATAATAATAACGACATCAGCAACCACTTGAGAAATATTAATGAGTGCCAACAGCATAGCTTTTCACTGGCCCTGAATAAAGACAGCAAGTCTATAGAGCCGTTAATATCCCAATTTTTAATTTAACTAATTTTTATTATTATTATTTTGGCGCAGTGCTGTAACAATGCAGCAGCATTATGCAAACATTTTAGCATCAGCAAGAAAGCTCAGTCTTTGAGCAAAAGAATGTGTTAGCAATGCAGGCTTCATGAATGCAAGTAATTGTCACTGTAGGAGAGAGGCAAAGTGTTTCCTTACCTCTTACTCCCTTCCATATCACCATAAAGCCTACAAGTTCAGAGAGTGACTGAACTTGTAACTGGGCACTGTACAAACACATGAAAGGACAATTCTAAACCTTCAACAGCTGCTTGAAATCCAGTGGCATGGCAGAGATAAAGGCTGAGTAAGAAACGTCTGAACTGAGAAATACAATTGCTGTGCAGTCTATGTTGCTTTAATGGAAAATCCTACTTAACTGGATTTTATGTAGCAAAATCCTGATCATTTGCTGCAAATTTCTCATATTTGACAGGATCCTTATAAAATATCTTTCTGAAAAATCAGGGAAGTTGAAGAGCAAACCTTTTTCTGGAACAAGTATAACACATGTTCTCCATTTCCTGAAGGGCCAGGGTAAGCAGTGACCCTGATTGCATCTTAGTAAAAATTGTCATAGATTTCTTTTGAAATAGCATAGATTTCTTTTGAAAAGACATACATATTTTGGGGACAACACACTTTAAGGAGGCTCTAAAGTGCAGGCATTGGTGTTTTGTTCTATTGAACATACGATGACAAGAGAAAGTACCAGATATTATATCTGTTCAAACAGACTCCATTCATATGAACAAAACTCATTGCACTGGCAGGTCACACTCTTGAGCGTAACTCCCAGAAGAAAAGGTGCATAACTGAGAGCAGTTATTGAGCCCCTCTAGAGTTGCCTTTGGTGTGGAGGAGAGGAGGGAAGAAATTGTGAATTATTCACGATTTTCAGTTTATCCCTAATCCCTTAATTCTGTCATTCTGAGGGCAAAGACTTTTGCTTAATGGCAGTGCCAGAAATAACAAGCTAGAATTGCATGTTTATGAAATGGGGTCTTAGTTACTTATTAGGATCAACCGAGCTTGAATTAATGTTGGCTCACATTCAAGAGCACTGAGTGGACTGAATAAGCATCACAGTTTTAAAACTCGTTAATGGTTGTTTGTTGTATATATTTAACGTGCTAGAAACATCAAGCACATTAGACTATAGTTTCCTGATAAACATACAGATGCAGCAAAACACAGCTAATACAGAGCTACGTTCTTTGGACTTACAGCTCTACTTACACCAGTGGTTGGTTAATGAAGGTAATCCTGAGTTTAGCAGAACACCTCATGCTCGTAAATTTTAGTTGGGCTGGAGTGGATAGGCACATCACCCTGTTACAGACTGTGCTTTTATCTCATAAGATAAGTGGATATTTCACAGGTGATAAGGAAAAACAGGGGAAAAGTAGAGTGTATGTAGAAATGCAGGTGTAATGCAAGCGAAAGAGAATCCAGGCCAAGTAAAAAGAGTAGCTGACACTGCAGATAGCATGGGGCTTTGAAAAACTATTGCTGAAGATGACTTAATATGGAAAACTAAGCCCACATTTTAAACTGCACACAAGATACTTACTGCAGATGACCTATACGTGATCCGAAACATGCGGTGTACAAGCATTCACTCAGTTTTAAAGCCCCATTTCAATCAATTTCAAATTATGGTCCCAAGGCAAAAACATGCTTCTGAAAACAAAACCTAAACAAACTCACAGATCTGTCTGAAAATAATGACACAAGCAACAACACATGGCAATAATAATAAAATAAACATTACAGGATATGATTTTTCATCAAAATATTGGAAACATTGACAATAATGGCTAATCTTGTCTGAGCACAAAGTTTTTCTAATTTGTTTGTTTTTTGTAGGGTTTTTTGTGGTTTTTTTGGGGGCAGTTTTGTGGGGTTTTTTTGTATGGCTGGATTTTTTTGTTTTATTTTTTGTTTTGATTTGGTTTGGGGTTTGGTTTTGTTTGGTTTTTTTGTTTGTTTGTTTATTTTAGTTGGGGTTTTTGTTGGGTTTTTTTTTTGAGAAAAAGAAGTCCCATTCTTTCATCCCCAAAGTAATGGTAAGTGAGGCCAGACTGACCTCAAGATGAGACACATGCAGAATTAATGTAGTCCATACAGGACACAGCCCTGTCATGCGTACTCTTGACAATTTTCTACCAGAAGCAGAGGAAATCCTGCCTCTTCTAGGCTGTATGTCCAGAAGCTTTTGGGAAAGCAATGTCATTCTCCTCCTCTGCCGGAAAGGAAAAATGTTACCAAAGCAGGTTTCATTAGCAAAGGCTTTCAGACAGCATTAGAGAAATTTGATGGCTCTAGTACTGCAATGTCTTTACAGGATTGTTCTTGGATAGGTCAAAACATCACCTAGGTCAAAACCCATTAAAGATATTTGAAAGCAATCTGCAATTCTGAGCTCCTGCTTGGAATCACCCATCAGGCTTGAGCTTGAGACCTCAGTATTTTTGAAAACACCTGCTCAATGTACCCCAAGGTTTCAGGCATGCTCTAGCTGTTCACAAAAACACACACAGAAAAAGAAAATAAAAACCTAGTTCAAAGCATCAAATAGATTTACTCCTGTACTATAGAAAACACTGATAGACAATGAAAATCAGGAGTCTGTAGTACCTTCCCAAACACAAGTAGTCATATTATGATTTGAAGGCTGTGCTGCACCATTTTTCAGCTCAAAGAAATTTTTTTTTTCTTCAGAGAATATTTTCTGAAGAAAACAAAAGTTTTTTATTCTCCCTGTTATTCTTCTGCCTGCTTCAGAACTGTCACCTGAAGAGAGCAGCTGCAGAAAGAAGGCTTAGAGAAGAATAGGAAAATGGGAAGAGCGTATATCAAATTATAAACATGAAAGAATACAGTAGCTTTTAAGCTAAAGTAGGTATAGCAGAACAAGGAAAACAAAGGTTACTGAAAAATCTGAAAAAGGTAATTTGGGTTGTTTTATGCAGCCAAAAAAAAAAAAAATAAAACCAGCATCATTCAAATTTCTCATCAATTAAGAGACATGAAGACAACAAAACATTAAGTGCATGCAGAAGATTGCACAGAACAATTAAAAAAGGCAAACATGACCATCCTGAAAATGATTTAGAGACCTAATGCTTTTTGGAATCAGAGTGGATGACTTATCCAGTCTGCACCATCTGAGTAAAGAAGCAGATTTCTTGTGGTTAAAGGGTTTCAGAAAGGATTCGTCAGACCCAGCATCATTTTGCAATCCCCCATAACACTGATTTCTTCAGAAACTCATTTTGATTCCCTCGTGGTTCTGGCAGTAATAAATCGCAGCAGTTTAAAAGAAGGTCATGTACACATTTGCGTATTTCATATACAATCCTGTTGCACAAAACAAATGATCTGGGGTAATTTGCTTGAGGGTTGTAAAGTCATCAGTTCACTTTGGATTGACTTTAATATGTCTCTATGGAATACTCTCATCCTTTTCTCCTTCAGAAGGACTCTGCACACACATTTGTTTCCTAACTACTTTCAGTAAGGCCTAAAACTCATCCAAAATTTAACAGACCACAAAACTTTCTCTTGCAGGCAAGCACTGTACGCGAAATCACAGAGTCTACCTTGCTACTGACTCTTAAGTGGGATCTCTAACCCTTTTTTAGGTACCTCAGCTATCTGTGTAGTTTGTGAGGAGGTAAAAGCACCTGAGAGTAAGATACAAATGCCTAGGACCTCGCTGGAATCCTCTGATCTCCAGTGTTACCCCCCCTGGGAGCCTTCATCCAGCTGCTTCAGCATGCTGCAGCCCAGCAAATCCAGCCCTTGGGTGCTCGAAAAAGCTGCTCAGGTTTTTATTATTTTATAAAACCAGCACACAATGCAGAGCACAAGAAACATGGTGTGCAGGGAACCTCATAACCACAAAGCGACCAGGTTATGCTTAGCAGGGCTTGCATTGTACAGGAGTTCAGAGTTTCAGCTGTATCAGACCTGGCTCCGTGTTAAGTCAGTCCAATACTTTTGCTCCCCTTGTGCCGTAGGGAATCTCTTTTATTCTGGTTTTCCCATCAGCCATGGTACATCAGTGCATTGTTAGGGAGAGCTGTGTGTGGTACTGCACACACAGAAATAACAGCTGGTGCTACAAGGCTACTACGCAGGATCACTCCCAGACAGAACCTGAACCTGAGCATTCTGTCCCTGAAGTATTTTCATTCCTTTTTGTGTCCAGTTTTAGCTTTGCATCTCCAGGTTTTGGAATTGCTAACCAGAGGACATTACTCTGCATCTTGCCATTTACTAATATTTTTGTACAACCTCTCACAATTATTACTGGTTTTCTTTGGAAATATTGTTGCATTCACTGATCTTATTTATAAAGTATCAATGTGTGCCTAATATAAAATACAAACGAAATTTGTATTGTCATAGAAACACATCTGCTTACATTTTTATTACATTTTTAGACCCACAAGAGAAAAAATTCAAAACAGTACCATAAATGAGCACCAGTACATAGGATAGGTATTTTTTTCAAAACAGAGGTTTGGATTTCAAACTGTAAGTGCCCTTTTTTTGCCAGACCAAAATAGTTTACATGCTACTGACTTGAGCTACAACTTTTATTGTGGTTGAAATCCTGACCCTTCCTTGCAGCAAAACTGTCACGGTCCATGCTATAAACCCCAGAGCTAGCAAGAGATTAGGGGCCAAGGGGATTGCTCCAGACCCCATTTTCATGCTCCAGAGAAGAGTTATTGTACTATTTCTGCTACTGCTGTCTCCTCTCTTCACACATGGTCGAGAACCCTCCCTGCTCCCACTCTCTCACGCCTCCAGCCAGTCGACAACTTGTAATAAAAAGCTGATGCCAAAAATTGGAATCATAACCATATTTTGAAACACTCCTCTGAAGTGCTTACATCCCCAACCCCATATGGACCCAGCAAAGGATCTCAGAGAGAGAGAGAGGGGAGGAGAGAGACACAAGAGCGTCTAGCTGAGAAGCACGTGGATTCATGCTAGCAGCAGCCCAGCAAGCTGCTGGAACTCATTTACCACTAAAGCTGTTAAGCAATGACTGACTTCTTCCAATTATTGGTTTTGCAAACAGTAATCAGGTTAAAATTAGTAAACTGAATATAAAGCTTTGTTTAAAGGAAAGGGAGTGCTGTCCCGTGGGAGTAGGAGAAGAGGGAACACTCAGAAAGGGGAGTTGTGGAAAAGCATCCTAGAGGTGGGAAATGTGTTTTGCATCAGGGCAGAGCTGCAGGACACCGTACTGCACACTTTCAGCTCCCTCTCTCACCTCAGGGACTGCCAAATGCCACTGTGGTGACAGCAGGGATGAGCTGGATGCCAGAGTATGAGGCCTGGGGACATGTGTACACAAGAGAGGGAGAGAAAGAGACACACAGAGGTGGAAATTTAAAGGCAGACGTTAAAGTCTCAAATATATACTCCTGTTTTGAATGACTTTTCCTACGCTATTCTCAGTTTGCAATTACAGACCAAAATTAACAACCTAGCCTACCATCTGCACATTTATTTCTTTTAGATTTAAACACTGCACTGCAAGCAGCCCAGTCTGTTTTAAGAAACATAGCATCATTGAGAGCTGATGGATCAAGAAACAGAGGTACAGAGGTACGGGATAACATTTTCAAAAGCAAAGGAGGCAGGTCCTGGTTCTGGGTGACCATCTAGTTTATCACAAACCAGAGACTTTTTTTTCAAAGCTTTGGTTTCGGTGACTGTAGCCAAATATAAGAGAGAAAACTGGAGCCTGAGCACAATTTCTGGCTCCTATCCTTTTCTTAGACCACCATGCCAGATTACCACCACTGCTAACAGCACTTCCACTGAGAATTGGCAGCTGGGCCCCTTGACAAAATATGGAGATATGCAGAGGGGCTTTGAGTTGAAAACACTGAAGTATTCACTCCATTTAATAAAGAAAAGCATCTAAATCTTTTAAGATGAAAGTTCTACTGGGAAATAAGCAATAGGCATTGCCCTGTTCCAAATGTCAAGACTTCCATCCTTCTCTTATAAATTGTAGGCAGGGCTCAAGCACAAGGGGGGAAATTCCCAGCACAATCCTGCACACTGCACACACCACAGCTCTGGAAAAGGACAGCACTGAGCAAGTGCGTTATCCATACAGTTTTCCAGCCTTTTCACATGCCCAAAGAGAAAAAAGCCCACCCCAGGAAAGGAAGTGATTTCAATTAGCATAGTAAAAATTAAGGTACAGATTATGGGAAATACTTGTACAGGAAGAATTCAGCTTCCTACACACCTGGCAGTGTCACTGACTAGGAAACAATAATAGCAGCTGTTCACAGATTGCACCACCCCTCCTAATAACTTTATGTTTCTTTTAGTCTGCAAAATCCTGTATAATTTTGAAGCATATTAGAGGTGAAGGAAGTGAGGACCACTGACTATAAAACACAAAGGTCAAGACAAAACTCCTGCCCTGGGAAGTCCCTCCACTGCAGATTTACAGCTGTTTTGGCAGTTTAACAATTAAAGCATTGCTCTAACAGTCCTCTGATTTTACACATCTTCTCAGCACATCCACTACAGAGCACTGCATCTTGGACCAGAATGGAGGGCGTTGGCATTTTGTCAGCTGTTCTTGAAGTTTTGCCCCACATGTATTTTTGCTTTCTGTCGTATTGTCTTCCTTTTTCTGCAAGTAAAAAAATTTCAGCCAGGAAGAAACAAGAATTTCACATCCATTATTTTCAAAAGCATTTAGGGAATGAGGCTCTAAAATCCATATTTATGACTCCTAATCAGAGGCAATTCCAGTAAGAATTCCTGATGTGCTGAAAGACAAGATAGGCAGCACCAGGGCTGCCAGGCTGACCTATACCGATCTCAGGCAACAGACTTTCACATCAGGCTTCTTGCCCGCAGAGTCACCCCTTCCTGCTCTTCTTTGTTCCACAATATAGGATACTTCATTAGATTTGCAACCTCCTGCTCATCTCCATGGCAACTCACGGCACAACAAAACATAAGATATTAATCACCATTCTCAGATTCCATCAGGAGAGAAGGAACTGGTCTGTGAGCTGACAGAATTTTAGGAGACTCACAAATAAATAAATGCAACAAGGGAAATCAAGTGTCACAGCATGCTACAGTGCCCTAGGGATAAAGGGGATCCAAACCACGCTGCACAGATCCCCATTCAGATCAGGCTTTTAGCTGCCCCCCTGGTTGGCATTATTAAGAGTCAGTGCTTCAGCTTGTGGCACTGGGACTCAAGGGAAGAATCTGTTCTCCACAGAGAGTATGAGACCTGAGTCACAAAGAGGTTCAGGGTCAACTCACCCAGAGTTCAACCAACCCAATTATTTCTCCTAATTGCACTCTACTGGAAATGTGTTCTTATCTGAAGCCCCAGCTGAAAGATCTCTTTTGAGGGCATGTGAAAGAGACTGCTTATTCTTAGGCTTCACTCCTTTGAATATTTTCATTTCCACTAATAATACCATTTTATTGCCTGGTTTTTCTCTCTCATTGAGATGAATCTGCATCAGCACTAGAATCTTACTGATGATGGTGGCCTGCTTCCAGTAGGACTTCTCTTTAAAACATTGTCAGAATAGAAGACATTGCAAGAATCACATCTATGTATTTTTTGCAAGAATTCAAGTTTGAAAACTTGAATCCAATATTCTGGTTTCAAAAGAAAGTCATAACCATTTTTTGATTATGGAATCGATACCAATATTAAGACAAGCAGAGGAACAATGCTTGTTTAGATAAACCAGAAAGGTTTCAGACAGTGGACATTTGAAACATTTTTATACCTGCAGCACAAGCTAAGGCTAAGAGTTCGATCTGTGGGAAAAGCCCCAAAGCAGTCTTCGATCATAAAAAATTTGCTGTGCTATATCCTTCAAGTGAGTATAATTCCTCTGGTTCAGATCTCCTTGGACCTTGTGTATAGAAGCTCATTTTCTTTGATCCGCTATATAAACACAGTCGCACACATGGGGTTAAATACATCTAGGAGGAATTCCTGCACCCTGCTGGCATGGACATTTCTGATGAAAATCAGTCCTAAAGTACAGCTTTCAGAGCTTCATATCTATGAACTTCATGCCTGCATGGATCCATACTCAGAGAAAAACAGAAAGCTAGCCAAATTTCAAAAATCTGGAAATCCCATAAAATTACTGAATCCCACATAGTATCCGTTCAAAAGTATAAAGTATAAAGTAACTGCAATTTGTTTGAGAGTCCTGTCAAAAATGTGTGAGCAGGTCTAGTCTGAACTTAGCAAGAGACACATCATATGCCTGAAGGACCTAACAGCAGCCCTTAAAGTTTCGAAACTGTCTCAACATGCAGCTGCTCCATGGAGAGAAGCTGACAAGAGCAGCATAGCCCTGCTGAACGCCAAGTCCTGTGGAAAGCCCAGGAGCTCAAACATAGTACTGATGGTTCCCAAATTCCTTTGGAAAATAAAATGAGCTCTTCTGAATTTGCCCTGCAGTGACAGGCAGCTCCAAAACCATAAATGATTGTTGATGTGGTAAGAAAGTCACAGTGATTTCATAAACACTAGAAGCATGGCTTGAGAAGGTATTTGGGAAGCAAGCTTTAGCACAAAGCACACTGCCTCTCCAGGCTTCCTACCAGAGCACTTGTCTGCCAGTTCCCCCAGTGAAATTCAGTTATGCGCTTTGCTAGCAATTCATTTTCTTGCATCTGGGAGGACACTGTAATACTGTACACACTCTGTTTTCACCACACCTGTGTGTCAATGCGTGCAAGAGCACAGTTATTCCTGATACAGTCTCAAAAGGACAGAAGACATGAGAGCTAGACCAGAGTGGCACTTCTGTGTCTTTTCAGACTGGACATGTAATACAAGACTATAAATTTGACCCAGTGATAATTGTTGAGGATGATGGGATATGTGTGCATAGTTTGACAAAGTAGAGGGAAAGCATTACTCCATTCCTCACTCTGCTGCGGGTTTCCTACATTAACTTCTACTAGGAAAATCCTGCAGCAAGAAAAATCAGCTAGTGCCTTGCCTTTGACATCAGGAAAGGTATGATGTTATCTTTGGTATTACAGAAAATTCTTTTCTGTCTAATAGAGATTATAAACTGCTCCTCTGTTTCCCAGAGGTCTTCATAGATAAACATCAAGAACTCAGATGCTGAGATTATACAGTCAGACAAGGAAAATATTACCATAGTCACTTCTTAAAACCTGACAGAACGAGCACTACACATTCACCTATGTGTTTTTTTAATGAGCTTTTATCTTCTTTTCATTGCTTTGCCTATTGTAGTTCAGTAAATTTGTTTCTAGCGCTTTTTCCCTAAGTTATCTTCATGTGACATGAAAGATACCACTAAAGACAATGCCAGGCTGGAAACAGTCATCTGTTTTCTAGCTAAATCCTCCTACAAAGACAGCAACCAGCAACTGGGATGTACACCAGCTGAAACCGTAATGGTGCATACAATGTTTAATTGTGCATATGTGATACACACTATTTAGCTTTCTCTTTGTTCCATGCAGCACAAAGAAATTCTCAGGAGGCTGAGAAGGGTCATATCCATGGCTGAATGAGAAAATAACATTAAAATTATCATTATAGGCCTTCCTCCCTCTGACTTAGCTGGGTGAACCCTAGAAGATTTAGAGTTCAGGTTCAGTTCAGATAAACATCCAAAAGTTCACAGGTTTACCCAAACTATCTGAATCTCTAGAGCCCTGAAATAAGCTGGAAATCTCCAGAACTGCCTTTCTTGAGGGATTTCCTGCATTTCCAGTTTTGGACAAAAATCAGAAATGGAAAAAAAAGAACCCACAACATGAACTAAATATTGCAGAACCTCAGTACACCTCATTTAAGTTACACTCTGAAAGTCACCATCTACTCGAATAGATTTATCAAGTGTTTTGATGATTTTTTTATTTTTTTTTTTAATATCAGCTTTTATGGCTGAATCAGAGCATATTGAATTTTTTCACCTGACTTCCCTCAGTCTATTCTACTCATTTTTACCATCAGATTTTTGAGAGTGGAACCCAGAGCAGGTGGTAAAGGGACGCTCTGTTCTTCTCCATGTCTAAGGTACATCTACGCAGCACATTTAGGTCTTGTGGAGAATACCTCTCCGTCTGAAATATTTATTAAAGCAGAGGCTAAGAGGTAAAGAGAAGAGACAGGGAGTATAGTGAAGTAGTTTACAAAGTACTGACACTGGTAACAGATATCCCTCCCACTGGCACTTGAGCTGCTGGTTTCCCTCTTTGACACTGATATGGAAAAAACATCAGCAGCCACACTATCAGCAAGAACACGACCCTCTGATCAGCTGTTGTTCACTTTCCCAGGGCTGACTTCCATCTCCCAAATTAACTGTGGCCAGTCGTTTTCTCTGTTGTAAAAATGTGGTTTCAGTCACTTGAGACAGATGATCTGTATCAAATGAAGAGCACGTTGCTTTGTCGTACTTTCCATCATCCCCTCCACTTGTAAAGCCAGAGGGGAATGTGGGCACCCTTGCCACAAGCCTGGCTCTCCTGACAGGCTATGCAGAGCCCTCCTCATCACAAAACAGCCTCCCCATTCACTCAGTGATGTGCTTGCCGTTCGTACCAGGTCAATAAGAAGTAATTTCTAAAGCTACCAAGAGGGGAAAAAACATATTTCATAATCTGGAACCATCATCTGAGCCTATCAAAGGCCTACAGTGTTCAGTCTAAAAACAGCTATGAAAAAAGGAGTATATACAGAGTAATTCTTTGCCTGTTGTATTCATCCAGCTCCCAGGAAAGTATCAGCTTAGACACTGCCTGAACTGAGGGTGTGCACACCCACAAACCCACCCTCCTATAATTTGCCTGATCCCATTCTGAACCTGCTCATGCTTTTGTCCAGGACAAGATGTGCCAATGATTTTTACAACTTCATTGCATTTCCTTTTGCTTGTTCATAGTCCTTGTTTAGTGAGAAACAACGAACAGAGAAAGAGTTTCTTATTTACTTTCTCTATCTTTCATTCGCCCTTCCAGCTTTTAAAGATAACGATCGCCTTTCCCCCCCAGTCACTCTTTTCCAGCCTAGGAAATCCATCAAGCCCTTTGTCAGGTAGAAGTCATTCCCTATCATCTTTATGATCCATCTCTTTGCCTTTTTTTCCTCAAAATCGTTGGGATTTTTAAATTAAATGTTTTCAGAGTTTCACATAGAAGATCAGGTGTGAATGGTCTGTGGCAGGATGCTCTTGTTCTCTACTTTGATTTCCATTCCCCTTCTACCAAATCCTAGCACTCTAGATGACTCTGCCATCATTTTGAGGCGACATTCTCCAAGATAGCCAGAATGACACCTGACGTGTTTCCCCACAGGTGGGAGTAGCTATTTCCTGCTAGTCATGGCATGTATATGGTTTATGCTAGTTTCACCACTCTTCATTTATTAAGATTAGAAAATAATCTGAGAAAATAGATTCAGTTGTTCAGCATCCTAACAGTATCTATAATTCTCCAGGGTTGATTTGAGTTTAGGTTTTCCTGAATAGTTTTGTGTCATTAGCAAATCTTGTTGGTTTACAGCTTATCCCCATTTTTAGATCAGGAATAATTTGAATAACATGGAACAGATTTTTGTCAGTAATCTTCCACTCCTGTGGTTGCCATTCCTTCTATTACATCATTGTGATGTTCTAGATAACTGGGGAAATGTTTTCTACATTGTTTTCACCCATTTCTTGGAGGCTTTCCACATCCATCCTCATAAAAGCATGAAATACCTCTTAACTGACATGAGTTATGAGCATAAAAGCAACAACCCTCTCCTTCTTACCGCTTGCTGGGTGTCCATCAGTGCTATAGTACATTAGCTCTATAAAAAGGGGCCTGATATAGGAACTTCAGCTTCCTATATATATATTTTTTTTTTTTTTTTTTTTTGCTTGTTTTTTTGGTTTGGGTTTGGTTTTGGAGGGTTTCTTTTCAAACCAGTTCAGTGTTGATCCAAGGCTTGCCTCCTACCAGCACCGGCTCAAATGCCTGAAATTATCCAATATCCCAGAAATGTTCTCAGGTTTTTGGTCCTGTCTCTCCTCCTACACAACAAACCTAGAACCTGCTACAATTTCACACCCTCCTGATAAAACCTGCCAGTCAATCAGGCAGCTGAAGCTCACATTTGCTGCACCATTCCAGAGAAATAAGTCTCATGGGGTCTGTGGAGCCACTGATGAAAGGCAGCAGGTTTAAGCATGAAATCCACTGTGGCTCCGGCAGCAGGTCGGAGTCATTGCCCCGGTGCGCAGATGCTGGGGGAAGAGGAGGGGCACACCACACATGAATAGCCAGGCACACACGGGACATCTTCTCACCAGATGGTGCATCAGACCTGTTGGAGCTTAGTTCTTAATTAAACTAAGACCTAAGGGCCACATTCACTCACAGCATCAGTTTCCTCCAAACCAGATGTCGGCGAGACACCACAAAACTTGCATTCAGTGCAAGCCCAAACCCAGGCTGCGGGTGGCCACTGACCAAGCCTCATGTGCCAACTCTGTCAGCACAAGAAGTTTTCTCCAGCCCTTTTGTTCTGGTCCACCATGCCCTGAAAGCCCCCTCTATTCTGCACAGCAAATGTGAAACCAGCACTCCTGCAGCACAGCACCGTTGCTAACCAGGTATAGCAAACAGCCTGAAACAGAGCAGGAAATTGTCTGCAGGGTTTACTCAAAGCTTCCCAAAGCACCCAGCTACCTTAACTTTTCCTGACAGGTCATCACACTGACCAAGATATCCCATGTGCTGAAATCCCAGAGGTGCACCTGGCTAAGAGCAAACTGGCAGCAGGTGTCTCAATGGATAAGCCTGCTTGGCATTTAGAAAACACAGATAAATCTGTGAAGTCTTCAAAAGCCCCTGGATAGCACTTTCAGTAGGTGAATAGAGAGAAATGAAAACAGACCCAGGCCAAGTTTCATGGCAGCCCTACATCTCTGCCTCTGGATCACCTTCAGTGCAATACAATGCTTTTAGAGAAGTGAAGTCCATAAGGCTCCAAAGAAGCAATAAGGATTTAATTTATTTGGCTAAAACCTGAGGCCAGCAGCCTACCTGTAATGTTATTTGTCAGGCAATGGTAACAGAGTAGTACAGATTTTTATATCCTGGGCATTGACTCAGTGTCAAATATTTAATGAAAAAAACCAAGAAAAACAAAAAGTAGCTGATCCAAGGACTGGCAGTGGCTATACTCAAGGATCCAGTCCCTCTCTTCCCTCCAGTCCCCTCCTCTCACTTCGCCCCAACTTTCCCCTCCCTCTCTGCCTTTCTCACTTGGAAGATGTTATTGTTTAACATGGCACATTCCCAAGCTGCTAGACCAGGACAGTAAAATTATTCACTGACTTTACTGTACTCTTCTACCAGTCACTCATTTTTTAAGCTTCCAGCTCTCCTTCCCTCCACCCCCGCCTCCTCCATTCCCCAATGAAATTTGCTTTTTTCCCTTCTCTCCCTCCCTTTTTGCTAGGCAGAATCTGGAAAAAAGAAATCAAGGCCAAACTCAACAAAACTACTGCTGCGTAAGAGCAGTCCTTTTTCACACACAGATGGTCAGTCAGAAGAATGAGCGCTTTATAAGACAGACATCGTGCTGGTCTTTGCAATCCCGTTCCCCCGGACCTCAGCAGGAGTTTTTCATCACCTAAGTGGATAATAACTCTGTCAGACACCTCATACACACAGGTATTAATAAAAAAGAAAATACTGCAGTGACTGATTTTACAAGAAACTGGGAATCTTAATGTGATGGTTAAAAACGCGCACGATGATTACGCACAACCAATAGCTGTGTCAACAGGGGTTTATGGCAGGTTGCTAATCAGCAGGGAATGCACTTATGCACACAGCCATGGTTTTGCACTTTATGGACAACATTTCCGTGGCCAAAGCCCGTGTCCCGTTGCATGACCATAAACATGCACGCGTTGTGTGCTTGTAAATGCCCAAGTATCCATAGGCTTCTCCGTGTTTGTGTATGGAAACCCAATTTTCATGGGTAACAGCAGCTTACAGCATCACTGTTGGATGCATAATAAGGTGCCAGCAGGTACCTTTATTTCTCAAATTTGGCCTAATCTACAAATGGGCTTAAACATATTATCTTAAAAGGAAAATCTCATTTTCCCAAGATTGAGTTCTGATGACACAGAAGGTGGATTCCCATCATTGTTAATCAGATTCCAAACCCTCAGCTTTTCTTGTGATAGATCCAAACTATCAAGACCACATCTGAAGGGCACAGACAGCACCAGTATTGGCTAACCCAGAAACACAGCTCCCTTTGTTAAAAATGGAAAAATATCTTCAGAATCTCTACATTTCCCTACAACAGAAGCAACGCTAAAGAAAATCACTGCAGGAAGCTTGAAGCAGGAACTCTGTTCTAACAGCTATCTTTCTTCCACAAGTGGAAATTTATAACACTTTTGTAACCCAGCATTTTCAAATTCAAATAGAATGAAATTATGCATGAACTCTTGCACTCTCGCTTCATTAGTCATTCCCGTCATTAGTCAAATGAGAAGGGGCAGCAGTTAATGCTTCTGCTCATGACAGGAGTTCTCACAATAACATATTTGAGAGCTATTCTGACATTAAAGTTTAAAAAAAAATGTGCTCTGCATTTAATCTGATTCAATAAAGGCAAAGAAGAGAAATGATGTCATCTTGGAAGCTTTAAGATGGTTCTGTTCCCAAACAGAAGCTGATGTGTGACATCCTTTTGTCACCAGCAGATCACTGCTCACCAAGCACTAAACTGCTGTGGTGGATGTGGAAGTACAAATCCCTGCTAAGGAACTGTGCTTTCCACAGGTTAAGCAGTACCCAGTCTCCAAACTTCCATCTCCATTTTTCCTTGAACTCAGTGGTAAGGAATACCCTCTTTTCCTACTCTGACTACCCTATTTCTCCTGGGCCTCCCTTCACCAGTCTCTGTTTCAGAACCATTTCTTCGCATTACTGAGATTTCTGAAAAATAAACACCATGAACAGCATCACACTGATGATTTGTACTCTCCCCTGGGTGCAAAATTAACTCAGGATTTTGTTAAGGAGCTACCAAAGAGCAGCATATTACTTATCATTAAAAGGGATAAAGCTATGAGCGAAGATTGCCAAGAAATGGGCTTTGCTGTGCCCACCTCAGTTTGGTGCTGTCAAGCCTTCAGCTTCATTTTCCAAACGTAATGAAACAAATTAAGTCAGCCTTTTCAGCATCAATCTCATCCATCATAAATTAATTTTCAGGGGCATTTTCCCATGGTTTCCATCCAACTGACCTGAATTCCATGCTTCTCTTTTACACCAGACATAAAAATTAACAATAAATGTTCAAAATGAGATCTCATACATATGGAGCATAGAACAGGATTTAGAGAAGGAAGGTTTAAAGTGTTTACAGACTGGGGGAAGAAAGTTTAAATAGCAAGTCTCTGAAAGCAACAAAGTTATTTGGAACAAATTTGTATTAACACAGCACAAATAGATTAGGTATTTACTCTGAATGCACAAAAATCACATATACTCCTGGTTTTAATCAGTCTTTTCAAACCTGTAGGCACTATTTTTAATTACTATTAGTGACAAGTGCTTGGACTTCAACCACATCAGCAAAATTTTTATTGAAGAGGGTGAGAGGAAAGGAGAAACTTACCATAAAGACAGGCTTTTCAGCAACACATATCTCAGAGACTCCTGAAACCTTCTCTGGCATGGATGGTGCTGACCTCTGCGAAACAGATGGTAGGATTGGGCTGGGGAGGAGGTTATCAGGCCAGTCCCTAAAGTAAGCAAATAAACTTTTTAATACAGGATCTTAAAGAGGGTAAGAAAAAAAATAAAAACCAAACAAACAAATAAAAACCCCAAAAAAATTTTCCTCTACAGAAAAATACATGGAGAAAAGGAAACGTGTATTTCAATGTATATTCTCACTTTCTTTCTCCAGATGCCTCAGTCTGACAATCTGAGTTTCTCCTCCTAAGAGCATCAGCTGCAATGATTACCACAGCAGCAATTTTTTTGATGGCTAAAGAGGAGGAAAGTCTAAAAACAGATACGGTGATGCATCCTCAATCTCCCACTTATCGAGTTTATCAAGCCACCTTTGGATAATTTTATAACACTACATGAGCTGCAGAGAATTTAACAGGGATTTCTATGTTTTCTTAGACAATTTCGTTTTTCCCAGGTTGGGTTTCAAAATGTTTCCACCTTAGCATGAAAATAGGAGAGGGTATAAACCAACCCTGCAGTGCCCTGGCAACCTTGTGCAAGTCAGAAATGTACGTGTGGGAATGATCCGACAGGGGCTGAAACCCCAGGCTCGTAAAACCAGCCAACAGGCTTCAGTGCTCTCAGTGGAGGCAGGATTGATCCCCGGCAATCCAGGATTATTAGAACTGTATTTTTTTAAGCAGAACAGAGAATGTATTTCAGCTGGATTTTGACTCAGGAAAACTGTTCTGATTGTAATGGCATTACTGCCTTTCTAGTTCCCCCTGAGCTCTCTCCCTGCTTAGTTCCCCCTGCCAGGAGCTCCCCACCTTGTCCTCCAGCACACAAAGCTCTTTCTCCATCTCAGCCTCAGTCGCATAAATTGCTCTGAAAGGCAGAATCCCCAGGCTCTCACGAAGCTCCTGCTGAAATTAATGAGACTTGGCACCAGATCATCTTATACAGAATGATTTGCAGGAGCAACACCTTACTATTGCAGACAACACAAAAATCACTTCTCCACTGACAGTTTTCATCCTCAGCTCTAACTTTTACCCAAGTCAGGAATATTTTCTTGCTTTATATCTGACTTGACAGTTACTAATACTGCTGTGAGAACATACCACCTGACTTTATATAGAGAGAGGAGAGAGAGCAAAGATAATAGTTTCATTATAAGTTTTAAGTCTCTGTAAATCTCTCTACATTGAACCATTCCTGATCTCCCAAGAGGGACTCTCCAAACACTGAAGCCATGCCTATTTGGCAAGAGCTGCAGACAGGGATTTCATTTTTAGTCTCCTTCGTCTCTACAGAGGGCAAAAATCTTGGATAGAAAACTTTGGCCCAGAAGCCTTTTTCTTAACTTGCAGCAGCTAGAGGCACAGAGATGGTTTTAATAGAGTTCTGTAATGACTCTACTGCTACTTTTTATGGCCATTTCTTGGAGCAATAAAGAGGCAAGGCAATGATATTGAATCACTAACTTTTCTGCAGTGAAGAAGAGTGCATAATTAGTCCACAAAGTTATTTTCATTCAAAGACCCAATGCATTTCTAGCCCACGCAAAACGCATTAAAAATCCTTCCAGTAAAAATGCTGTGTGCTCCCCTAGTCAACATCAGGAGGTTGCCCAGATACTTGGGGAGTAAATTCAAATGTCCCCTTTGACTTCTGTTTTGTGATATTCCTGCAAGTGTTCCTCAGAGTGCCTGTAACAGAGCTTATCAATGCTCCCTGGACCACCCAAGGATCTCGTGCTCTCAAGGGAAGCACAGCAGAAATGGGCAGCTCCAGAGCCTGGTTTCTCCCACCTGTGCAAGTACAAGGCAGCTCCCTCCTGAATCACGTCCCAAGGGTGAATCAGGGCCCGGGTGGGATGAATTGCCCCCTCTCTCTTCATTGACCTTGGAAAGGGTCAAGGCTCCTAATTTAGATATTTTAATTTGATGGCAAAAGCAGAAGAGGATGTTCTGCTCACACAAGTAGTTTTTCTAATGGCATGGAACTTGCAACATAAAGTGAATACTTTTTCACCACAAATCTTTATAAAAGTGCAGACTGAGACTGAGAGACCTGTACTAGGCTGCAGCATAACACTCAAGTTCCACTGAAGGAAACTGATAAGAGGTTTTTACCAAAGATTTCAATGGCACTGGAATTTCTCCTACTTGTGCCCAAACAGCTAGGTTTTATTAGCATGAGATCCCCCTATCTATTCAGTAGAACCCTTATTAACTTCTCTTTTAGTGTATCTAAAATCACTATCTAAGCCAATCCCAGCTGAATACATGATTCTCATGAACCAAAATCGAATGAGTTTCCTCTACAGTTCAGCTCTTGCTACAGCTGTAGCTGTCACGTGGTTCTGTGTTATGCTGTTCTCTAGTAAGGCATGTCAAAAACGCAAACCAAAAGGGAAAATTATTTCATTTCCAAAATAAATAAATGCGTTTGATCAGTACTAATACATGAAAGGCATGTATTTAAAATTAAGGGACATGCGGGAAATTGGTTCCTCACAAAGCTTCAATTAGCTTCCAAATTATCTCTCACACAGTGTGTACAAATACTCCTAGCCAAACATCACTGAAAAATGGATTCTCAATACATTTATTTACCTAATAGTTAACACAAGGATAACAACACACATGCAAATTTAAAATAAAAACATATGTGGGGATCTTTTGCCCCAAACAAGAATTTGAAACAGATGTGCTCTTTTAACTGTATTTCTTCACCCAATGCTTTTCTCTTCACTGTTTGTATCTTTAATGTATTTTTTTCAAAGATACATAATAATTTATTCCCCCTTTTATCTGACAAGCATGGCTTTCAAATAACATATTCTATCTTTATTTCTTGCTGGCATAACTCATCCATATCAATTGGTGTTTTGCACAAAGGGAGCTGACTGCAGTTCAACTACAAGCTGGGATACTATTTTCATTAGAACTGCATTTAAAAATCAACATAACAATGTTGTAGGATGAAAACATTATAATATTCAATATTGTTTCCACAAGTTTTTTATTCTTAAATGTTCCATTAAACCCATGTTTTTATTGGACACTTCCATTCTACTTCTCTCCGCATGTTTTCAATAGCAGTGCCTAATGTTTAGAGGCAAAAATTAGCTGCAGCAGCTTTTCAGTCCCAGAACCAGAAAATATTGGAAAATATATCTGATCTCTCTTTTTCTCCTCAAAACTTTAACTGTAGCTTTTGCAGAAAAGCACTGAAAATTCAGTAAAGCAAAATTCCCCGGAGTAGGGAAACACAAGAGTCACCTCTCTACCCAATGGACCAAACCTGAACGACTTCTGCGAGACTCATATTGCAGGGTAGGCTCACCCACACTGTAAGTTAGGAAATGTTCCCAAATTTCTATCGGACCTAAGTGGCAGGGTGTGGGTAGCCAGGGAATGCAGGGACTCTGTGTGGAGGAGGTCCAGGGCTGGTCACCACAAGGTCCTGCTGACTGCAACATTGCTGTTGAGCACCTCAAAACTGAAGCTCATTGGTAGAGCTCTGTAATCGAATCAGTAATTACAGTTTTGTGTTAATTGGCAATAAATCCATATAAGCAAAATTCCCCAAGTCAAGCTATTTTACCCACGACAAACTTAATGTTTAGGAAGATCCTTATCTGTCCTTTTCCAGTGTTTTCCTTGAGCCTTTCCAGTGTACTTGTTACATGACAGGACCTTCAGCTGCGTGGCTGCAGACATCCTTCACCACCCAACCCTGCCACACCCTCCACGAGTCATTCAACCATGCCGGAAGAGAAAGTGTCTTCATGTGACAAAGGGCCCTTTTTTTCCTTTTTTACCACCTTTTCTTAAAATCTTCCAGATATCAGAACTGGGACTCGACTTCTCAGTATTTTCAATGGTACTGGTAGCTTCAAAATACGATATCCAAAAGCATTTTACTGCGTAGTACCAAAGAAGACATTATCTTGGTAACAGCTGAGAAAAACTGACTTTTTCAGCACCCAGGAAATGTCAATGCTTCATATAGTTGAGATTTTATAAGCTAAAACATTTCCAAAAAACAGCTAAATTCAGATTTCTATAAAAGGTGATAATTTCATCAAATAAAGTAAGATTCTTCAGGGTGGATGTCAAAAGACTTCTTTCTGGCCCAAAAGCTCAAGATTCTGGCTTTGTCAGGTATCTGATTCATAGCATGTGGCTACAAAAACTTTTTTTATCTTTGTAATACATAAGACTTAAAATATAAACGAAACAGGGTATTTTTTCCTTTTAATTACTCTGAAAAATGCTAGAATATGGTGCTGTAATTTTTTGCCTAAGCAAACACATTCTGCTTGATGCAGACACCTGACAAAATTTAAAGCTAACATTTAAAGTCTGGCAAAGCCAAAGAGACTAAAAAGAGGGTCTTATTTTATGGTGTCTTATAAGAATAGTTTTATGAAAATGGAGAGAAGAGACAGGCAAATTCAGTAACTGGGGAACTTACTAGGACCATGATTAATTGGGATACCAAAGAGTAAATTAGAATATTTTGGGAGCTTTGGCATCCTTGAATAAGTACAGCTTCACAACTATCAGATAGAAGGGGAAAAAAAAAGTATTACCATCCTGCAGACCTGGCACATCTCACTGGAAGTTCACAAGAGAAAACCAAGCTGCAATGGCCCTACACCAATCGAAAAACCTATAAAGACTGAGACAGGAGATGGCACTATAAAAATCATAACCAGACTAAATGAGTTACATGTTGGTCTTTGAGAAGTAAATCAAAACACTCAGCAGAGAAATCCAAGCAGCTTTTGAACACTGACCATTGGAAACTAAGAGCAGCAGCAAGTCTCCGAGATCTTTCCTTTTTTTTAAAGTGAACTCAAGCAAAGCTAGTAAAACTTGGCAATTGTTAACATACCACAATAACTACAGGTTTAATAATGTCCCATAAACGTTAAGAATTTGAAATTCATTCCTGCAGAGCAGCTTATGCATTCGTTTTGCAACACACCCATTTTCACACTCAAAGACATCAGAAAAGCAGATTAAAGTTTATTTTTCTTTTGATAAAGAAGTTAAGCAGATTTTGGCAGCTTGCCATTAATTTGACCCCATCTCCCAACTTCCCCCCTGCTCAAATAGTATAAATTAATCTTAACACTGGTTGAGAAAAAAAAAAAAAATCCCTGAAAAACTTCCAACATTCAAGTCCTTTGGCTGAACCTCTCAGGGGCATATCCCATGGTGACAATCGTTAGTCTTGACTATCTCAGCTGGCCTCTTCCCCAAAACTATGCCAATAGCACAAATTTCCATTTTCTCTTGGTCTAGATGTTACCACGATCAACAATTTCTTATTCATATTCTCCAGAAATACTTACCATGACACTCTTCTTCTGGACTAGCTGCTGGTCTCACAAAAGGACATTCACAGAGTGACCTCACTCAACTGAAGTCAGCCCAGGTTTCCGCAATGAAGCCTAAGGGCAGAGTATGGGCCTGTAAAGTTGGTCCCACAAATCAGCAATTAAATCCAGGAATTATTCAGGGAGGAAAAGGCTTTAGTTGATTTTGACTGCAAGGCAAATTAGATGAAGGTTTTTATAACTTGTCTGCCTAGCAATGAATATACAAAAGAGTGAACATATAATACAATGGCACTCCCACCTTACAGACACGTAAGTGAACCCTACACAGGTCATCCTAGGCTAGTTTTAACATAATGCTAAGAACACTGATATCCCAATCTTCTTTTGGAAAATTTCACCACTTTTCTTCTAATAATAACTCTGCAGTAGTTTCCTACAGTGCTCAATCCCCAGCTTCTTCACTTAGATGAGCAACCAGCTGAAACGATTTTTCAGGACAGATCAAAAATGGAGGAAGATTTCAGAGTTTCTAATAAGTTTCAATTTCATGAAACAGAAAGCTGGTTGTTACATCACTCTATGAAAAAATATTTATATTGGCTCTGGCTTTAAGGTTACATTTCTCAGTTCATACAAGTGGCAGGAAACACTCAGAATCTAATCAAGAGATAGTCCACAAGGCTTGTTAAATGAAATGTTAAATAAAGAGTTCTTATGAAAACAAAAAGATGCAGTTCAGGAAATGAGCTTGGTCATCTCACAACTCTCTGTTGTTCCTCAGCCAAGCATTGGCTAAACATGAGATTATCATTGTAAACAGTACACAGGGAAAAAATTGTTGTCAGGATTTACCCTAAGAGTAAGTCTAAAGAGCACCTAAGTGACTTATGAGCCTCAGCTGTACTTTTTAATCTGACTTAAGAGACTAATTCAAATCTTAATGAAAACCAGAGAATGCAGGTTTTCAAGTCATGCACTTTTAAATAATTTACTTAAAATGTAAAATACAGTTTTATGCACAAGCCAGAAAAACCTGCAAGAAAATGTATTTACAATATGTGAGCTCAAGAAAATCCTTTCACATAGAAGAGTCCTTCTTTGAGAAGGAAACTCTTTCTATTTTTCAGTGCAGAAGGTCGATGTTATTAGAAAATAAATAACATGAAAGAGGCGGAAGAGGACAGGGGAAATTGCTCTGCAGAAGAAAAACAAAGAATAGCAGTCACAAACTTCTCATGAACTCCTGAACTACCAAGTTAACCAAGGTAATCTATTGCTCTCCTCCATACTTCTAGTCCAGCCCTTCTTTCATCTCTCTGGCCTCGATGCTATAACTTGTGTGCATTTTTAAGGGAGAGCTATGCATTAGCACAGTGAACGCAATCACTGGGTTTCCAGTGGGGTTCTCAGACTGGTGCACATCAGCCTCAGGCGAAGCATTTTTTCCAGATTTTACAAGTGTGACAGCAATGTCTAGTATTAATGTCACTGCCTCTGTTTTTATTTGACAGCATGACTGCATTTACATTTCGGGGAAAGCCTGTACAAAGAGATGGCTTTGGAGCTTGGCTCCTGTATGCGCTCTTAGCTCGTAACACGGTGAAATTAATAGCTATTTTTATTTCATCTGGCAGGGAGTTTTGCAGCCGATGTAGCATTGCATCTCCTGTGACCACAGGGTTTCTCAGATTTCCCAACAGTTTAATTGCTCTATGCTTCGTGAGGTTGCATTTTCCGAGAGAGAAGGAGCTATCTCGTACAGCCAGGGCTCTGCAAAGCAGCCAGCATTCCTGAAACACGGTCTTTGTTCAGTGGCTAGTAGGAAAAGAAAATTAGTAACATTTCAGTGGATAAAGAACCACAATCAAATCAAGGTCTTATGCTTAAAAATTACTCTCAGATAAACTAAAGAAGTTTAAAGCAAAAACTTGACTATGGAATGATTTAAGTACTTTCATTTCTGATACTAAAATTCTATAACCCCTTGATTTCTAGAAGGGGAAAAGGGGGGAAGCGAAAAAAAGGAAGAGACAACTAAGTGAGTTGGATGTCTGGACAATCAATGAAACATGGACAATCAATGAAAATTCTTGGTTTGTTTTTACTTTCCTCTCTTCCTGAATGAATTAATGAAACTCTTGAACTCTGTCCTCTTTTTCAGGCTAGAGCAGCAAGGAGTCTGCCTGACTTAATATCCCCCACAACCCACAGCAATGCTGATGGAAGATTTTAATGTGAGAACACTGTGTGCTCGTTTGGCATTGCATTCCCTAGAGGGAATATGGTAGACAGTGTATAGGCTAAATTTAGCTAGGTTTGGACATTAAGACACAATACTTGGTGCCTTGATATAAAAGATAAGAGAGGTCACTCTATATGTGGTTTTCCTTGTAGGTTTATAATGGTTTTGCCTTTCTCATTCCTTTTTCCTTTTTACGGCATTGTTGTTGCATAGCAGACTGCCATTCCATCTTTCCTAGTAATGCTGGTTATACATTATAGGAAGCTTGGGTCAGGAGAATAATCAGGATTCTCTGAAGTACTCAAAGTCCTTCCAGCATGCCTCATAATTTCAAGTCTGATGAAAAGTCAGGCCCTGTGACACAGTTTTCCTTCAGCTTCAAAATCAGAGAAAAATTCCTGCCATAGGAAAACCACAACTTCCATGTCTGAAAGGAGATTTTTCTTGGATTTTCTAGTTTTACATGATATGCCACTATTCAGTAGGTATCCTCAGCACTGCACCAGCTAATAACAACACAGCTATAGTTGTCTGCAGCCACTGCCTTGCAGACAATAAAAAGACTCCCTTTTAAAGAGCGGTGCCAACAACAGTTTCAGGTCATTTCCCCACTGGCTTTTCCTGTCTGGAATGCCTTCAGAGTTTTGGCTCTGTTGACACTGCAGGTTAAATGAAACAAAAAAATCCAAATAGAAGCCACAAAACTCAGCAACTCAGTCTTTTTGATCTACCTAAGTGTTTTTAAGCCTGCTTATCAGCATGAGATCCAAGTGTCCCTTTTCACATTTTAGTGTTTCCAAAAGGATCAAGTCATGGTAAGACCATAATACTTGAGTGGCTGTTTTAAGAAAAGATTGCTTTAGAGAAGAAACAAGTCCACCTCCCTAGAAATAACCCTGAACAAGACAAATTAGAGGTGGAATAGGAGAGAAAGTAAAAGGGCTGTCTTTTCTTGGCAAAAAGATTAGTAGAGTTGGCAACATATGGAGTTGTAAAGAGTTGGAAGAAAATGCTTTCCTCTAACCTTCAAATGCAAAGAGGTCACAGTTCTTTCTAAGAGCTTCCCTTGGGATAATGTGAATATGGATTGTCCCATACTTCACGGATTGAATAACCATCTGAAAGGAGAATAATTTGAGATAAACTGAGATTAGTTTCTTGCATTGACATCTGCTTGGAAAATCTAGTGCAAGGGTCATTTGGCTTGCTATGCTAATGATAATACTGCCAACAACCAGTATCAAAACACTAAGAAATTTGTAAGGATCTGGCACATTACATCCTGCTTAATAAATTCAAATATTTGAACATGACAGCATATTGTAATGTAGTAATATAATACAGTAAATTTGCGGAGCCAGAGTCAACCCATAAGGATACCCAACATGGATTTCAATTCACATGCTTAGCGCAATCTGAATAAATTATTTGAATACATACTTAGCTGAATACATACTTACAGCAATATATGTGGAATGAAGAAAAGTTGTGCTCCTTTTTTCTCTGTATGATCTGCAATTGGGAGAAAAAAGTATTTTTTCATACATATTTGTAATATGTATGAAATATAGATTTTTGCAGTAAGAAAAATATACATTTGAATGCAAGGCAAGATTAGCTGTTAAGAAGACCTGGCTGGCACGCTTTACTTAACATAAGTTAACAAAAGCACAGTCACTCCAAAGGAGGTAGAGTAACCTTTTTGACGAAAGGAAAGCAGTCAAATCAAAGAGATCTGCGTGAGTCACCCAATACAGACAAATCAGTCAGGAGACAGGATAACCACCAAGCATCAGCTTGGGAGAGGCAAGTTAGTACTGGTTTCTTGATTCACCCCCAGCAAATGAAGAGACTGATCACCCACTGGAGTGCCTGAAAAACAGCTCCCTGACTGTCTTAGATTTGTTATGTGGGGAATAAAAATGGACACCCAGGACAAAAATCCTCATTCCGGAAGTTCCATTGGCAAAGTTTTATCATACATCTTCCCAGAAAGAGGAAAGTTTTCAATTATCAGAGATTAGTCATGGTATTTCTGCTGAGATAGGCTAACCACCACTGTCATCTTTTCCCTCCTACAGAACACCTGATGAGAAGACCGGGGACAGAGGAGGAATGCAGATGGAACAGCCACAGGCTGGGCATAACACTGGACAGTCTCTATGCTTCCACAAGATAGAAATGGAGAGGCATAAAAGAAATGGCCATAGACTAAAAATTCCCGTTCTTGTTCCAAAAATGGTGCTGTGTGAAGAGACAAAATTTTCTGTAACAACTAAGTTCCTCTGTCAGTAGCAAACATGAGAGAAGTGACGCAGTGCTATTTTGTTATCCAAGACACAAGCATACCTCTAAGGCCACATAGAGAGAGCTGGTGGAGGCAGAGGGGGAAGCTGGGCAGTGTGGAGAGATGGCTCGCTAATCCTGTCAGGAGAAAAAGTGTTTCGCGTCACTCAACAGCATCTCCACAGGGCAGTCACAGGAGAAGCGCTGACAGCCCCTGAAAGGAATCACAGTCGGTCATCCTCCAACAGGAAGAGGTCGACTTTGGCACGAAGCTTATAGGGTGGGGGAGACGAAAGTGTGGGGGAGGGACATCTGGGCTCCATGTAGGATTTCACCTTCCTCTGCCCCACGAGCAGTCCCGCCTGCTTCCAGCCAGACTGTCCTTTCTGACTCCTTCACTAAGCAGTTCTGTAGCTCTCTCACTCCCCAGCTTTCGAAATTTAAACTTGCCAACCCTGCTGCCAAAAGTAAAGACAGAAATAGCACCCGACTTGAAAGCAATTTCATCACAAGACCTGTAGGGGCAGACCAGGGATTCTCGCCACATGTGACACAGAGTACCTACCGTACTACAGCACACACTGGTAAGCACATTTAGCAACCAATTTTACAGACTTATCCTGCTTTTCTTTAGAAAATGTTTAGTCAGGCTCTTTCAGTCAGTGGTGCACTTGAATGATTCTCAGTAGGAGAAGCAGTAAATAAGTGTAGACAAAGAGGTGGAACATCTACAGAAGGGATGAAGTCACCCAAGACATCAACAGGATTAAATAAGAAGGCACTTTAATCACACCATAAATGTCTGTATTGGTACAGAATTACCACCTCCAATATACAAATCAGAAATCATACAAAATAAATGTAATCTACATTCTGCCTGAGAGCCACAAATCCTCACTGAGTTCATGGGATTCATCATCCCCCCACCATGACAGAGCACTCCAAGGGACAGGGTGTTCAGCTGTGGCCAAGGACCTAAATCTCTCTCCCTGAAGATACCTCATGTTTTTAAAACACAAAGGTGCCTGGGTTACAGATGGGCATCAGGGTTTTTACACAAGATGTTCCTCTGTCTAGGAGGCTTTTACAGCAGCACACTGCCTACTTTCTGCCATTCCCTCTATGGCAGCAGCCACACATCCCTTTCAGAGACCCTTGTCTTTCTCTTCTAGGCCTTCAGAACCCCTTGAAAGAGACAATAATTCTTGCCTCAAAAAGCTAGTGAAAACATCTTTTTTTTCTGATACTTGACATTGTATGAGGCAGCCCCTCGTCCATCAG
The DNA here is from genome assembly GCA_013397935.1 of Dasyornis broadbenti. Taxonomy (NCBI): domain Eukaryota; kingdom Metazoa; phylum Chordata; class Aves; order Passeriformes; family Dasyornithidae; genus Dasyornis; species Dasyornis broadbenti. Next base: position 2,588,732 of record VZRN01003941.1, read on the forward strand.
TGGGGAATAAAATTCAGAGGTCTGGCTCCTCCTCTGCTTCAGCTGCACTTCAACATCACGTTTTCCCTGCTTTGGTGGATTAAAGCTGAAAGGCTTTACAGGAGATATGTCTGTTACAGGGATGTAAACAATGAATAATAATAGGAAAGAGAAAGAAAGACTGATTTATTGAAGACTATTCATTTCAATAAAGTAAATAACTGAACTTTCAATTTAAGTGGACATTTTTACTGCCAAATAAATCTCCTTGCAGAGATATGAGAAGAGACTTCATGTAATGCACAGAAAAGGAAAAGTTAGAGAAATTCAGATAGCACCAGTGAGCAGACAGGGCCAGACTCTTGATAGATGCTGCTGGTTTAGACCAGCCTAGGATTGTTTATATACTCATCTGCCACTGAATGACAATGTTGTACAGTAAGATACAGCAGACATAAACAAATTGCTGTTGAGTAAGGGGGAAACAGCCTATCCAGCAGCCTTCACATCATGAAAACTGCAAAGCCCTTAATAATTGTTTTGCCCAAATATGGACCACAGGACTTTTGAAATGAGCTCCTAAAGTTAGGTACTGCATCTATTTTTATGCTTTTAAAATACCTTCCTTTGAAAAACATTTGAGTATCCAGCAGTTCCACTGGAGCACAAAGAGAAGTGGCAACTTTCAGCACTAGGTCACTGATGTACCTTTGTGGATTCTGATGGAGATGGGTCTGTGGACTGATACACATATCCAGAAACAGAGTTCAGGAATGTTCAGTCTTGGCCAGTACCTGCCTTGTTGTGAAAGTTCTCCCAAAGCACCAGAGGTCAAACTGTGGTTACTGGACAGAGAAGCCCACTGTAAATGAGAACAGACTGATAGATCTGATGGGCCACCACAAGAACAATATTTGCTCTTGGTTTATTACATGAATCAGGTGCTACATTTGGACACATCCAGTTTCTAGTAAAAATGAACGTGACCCGAGTTTCGTATCACTTCTGAGAAATGTTCAGGCCAAAACCTCAGGTCTTAATATCCTTTGCTGATTTCTGCTCTGCAGTTTCTATACAGTGCAGTGGTAGGAATAACACCATTTTCTCGGTCTGTGTGGATTATTTCAACAACCAAGAGAATTTAAAACCCACCCTCCTTAATTTTCACCAGCTACTCTCTCTAACTGTCCTTTTCCAATGAACCAAATATTATTTCATTTTGATCTCATTTCCCCCAAAGTCAAAGTACAGTTGACACTCCCTGAAGTAACATAACAGATATGGTTATATCTAAAACATGTGAACTCAGGAGAGATTTGGAAAGTTTTATGTATGTGAAATAATTGAATTCACACACCACTGACTTTTATCTCAGAGGATGGCCACACAAAATGCTAAGCGTGATTCCTAAGTGGTGAGATACTACTGCACTCATTAGATTTCCATCTGATCTGATAGACAGTCTTAACAATTTTATGGAATGTGATATATCCCTCAGGCTTAGAGTGAACTCTGACAAGTCGTAATTTTAAAGCTCCACAACATGAATTTGTGGGAGAGATTTGCAAATCTAAAAAAAATTTGTGTATGAACAAAACCAGAGAATAAGACAACTATGGGAGAGAGGCAGGGAGAAGAAATACAGTCTGCGTAATTTTTTGTATTTGTTTTACTGTTATATTTCATTTTATTTTCAGTTAGTCTACCTCTGAGGCTTCTTCTATTTGCTTCCTTAAAAATTAGTAATCCTTACTTTAGCAGTAAAGAGCTGGTTAAGATTATTTTTCATCCAGGTGCAAATGCAATGGATCTTCCAAAATACATAGTAGACTGTTTTAGTCGTGGCTGGTGAATTTCAAGAGCTCCCCCTGTTTTGTGTCCACATACAAGAAACTCACATTTCCGTAGTCAAATCAAGTAGATTGCAAACTTTTCTCTAGACTTGGAGCAGGCTTTCAAGTCAGAGACTCAAAGTGATGAAATTAAAATGCAATAGGACATTAGTTCACTGAGTTCATGTACCAGCAAAAATCTGTTTCAAGATTTGAAACTGAAGTTAAAAGCACAATAAAGATACAAATTCCTGCTAATCTGAAACTTTCTCTTTCTCACCTTGTCATAAAAGCCCTTTGTGCCTGTAGCCACAGTCCCTTATCTATCCTCCAGACTCTGCCAAAAGGAAGCTGACACCTCATCAGAAGATATCTGGGGAGAATGGTACTGCTTGAATCCTGCCTCTATCTTCACAATGATATTTCAGTCTATAAGGGATGGCAAAGGATTTCCACAGGCAGATGAATCATCAGAAAATGTAAGCGAACAGCTCATAAAGAACATGTCCTCCTCATAACCAGCTAGTTGGTTTTGAGTTTCATGTTCCAACTTCTAAAAATTAAAAATTCAGCTGTAACTGTATCTTTGCCTCATGCCTCTGAAATTGATTTCCCTAAGTGCTACCCTGGAATTAGAACTGATTTAATAATTTTTATAAATGCAAATAGTCATTACAAATGCTGAGTGTGAGAGAGTTAAGCCTGCTCAGCTTCCGTGTGGTGTCTGCAGTGCCTGTAAGACCTTGCAGGGTAAGAATTAGCCGGCACCAGTTAAGTGGCACTAAAAATATGCCCTTTTGAAGTAAAAACACACACATAACCACTTCGTTCCTCCTTTCTTATTCATTAGCAATATTTCCTTTCTTTTCCCGCATGTGTTTACATGGCATCTTTAAGATTTTTTGCTCAGTCACTGGTTTTGACCACTTGTATATCAAAGTGCAACTTTTCATAGATGCCCCTTTACTACAGCTTGTGATTCAAGATAAACAGTTCAGCAGAAACCCAGGTAATGATGAATATAGAATAACAGAAGGTGAATGACAGGTAATGCTGATCTTTATCCAAGAGCATCTTTTATTCTGCATGGCACAGTCATTAAAAATATTGTTCTCCTAAATACTCAGGAAAAATGAGACTTGCAGACCTCAGCAAACCCTTTAAGTGTGTGCTTACCTTTAAGCCTGAAGAAAGTCTTACAAATGTTAACTGGAGTAGTCACATGCCTGGAGTTAAGCATGCTTAGAAATACTTCAGTGGACTCAGAGCCAAAATCTGTTTGCATTATGGTTTGGGAATAGCAAAGGACAGAGAGCAAAAGGAACAGTTATTCAGAATTTGGACAAATAGCTGTAAATACATTTTTTGGTGTTATTAAGTCAATATTGGCTCTGCTTAGCATGCACTGGCTGAACACACAATCCTAACAATCACAGCTGAAAAACACAGACCATGGACGTTTATTGATTTAGACAAGATCACTCCTCACAGGAGAGCGAGCCTCTAGTTTTACAGACCTTTTAATTCCCTGTACACCATTCCTTTCCCTTTTACAAATCTCCTGCTGTGAAACTCTAATACACTCTTGAGACACTAGAAATCATGGAACTACCTCTGCAAATTGTCCATCAGCCAAAAGAGGAAGCAACTCCCAAGTTTAAGGAGTTTATTTGTTGCTATCCATGCTCTGTTTTTGTCAAAAAATAAAGCAACAGTCACCACATACCAAAAACTGAAATGCTGTTGCAAAAGATATAATAGCTGCATTTCATTGCTTTTCTGTTATTGTTACTCCTTAGCCACCTCTCAGTCCCCCGCAAAAAGGTACCTAGTATCTGGGGTGTCTACGGATAAAACCCATAATTTCTTACTTTAAGCAGATCCAACATTCCATGCAAATGGAAGTAATTTCTGCAATACAAAAAGTCCTTTCAGAAAATGCTGAACTAATTAGTATTATGGAAAAGTGGAACTAATTACTCTAGTGATATTAAAAAAAAAAAAAATTAAAGCCATCCAGTTATTGTGAAAAATAATGGTGTATTTCCCACATACGCAGCCTTTATGCAACTCAGTAAAAGGTATGAGCAAGATAACCACAAATCTCCCTAACCCATAAATTCAGGTCTCTTTGCAAATCCTTAAGGGCCAGGAGTGTATCAAAAGCCTGCACAAAACGTTCACGCCCAGGTTCAATTACTATTCAGGAACTCCCCAAAAGGGCCAGTTTACTCCCTAAAGATGAGGTTCACCAGCACAAACCTTATCTGTTCTTCCAATCCCATGCAAGCTCAAGGTGGAGACCTTTCGCTGGCCCTTCACTCCATGGTAAATGTCACCTTTAGAAAACAGAGGCCACGGGCTTGTCTGAACAACACGTGCCCCTTTTTATTTGAAAGAAGACTGTCAAGGCTACAGAGCCAACTCATTAACCTATCCCCCAGCAGTTCCATCTGGATGGTCTTATCTGTAGGAATCTGGCCTTTCATTTATTTTTTCAACCACCATTTGTGACAGAGTTTCTTAAAAAACAGACTCATGGCTTATTATTAGCACATGGGCAGGTCAGCACACAGGTTTATTTGCTGTTAACCAACATCCTAACATGCTGTGTTTAAAATTTCCAAAGGGACTATGAATTGGCCGTAAAAGTAGGAGGTTGAATTCCTGAAGGTAAGAGTTTGTGATAGGACCACTGTCAAAGCAACTCATATTTTCCTCTGATAACCCCTGAAAATCACTACGCAAAGACATATAGTTCAAACATATGTGAGTTCCTGACAATCCCCTTTCTTAAAGGCACTTTGATGACCGGCCTGTAACACTTTCAGCCCGCCACTTACGGAATAATGGGAAGAAAATAAAGCTTTAAACTTTAAAAATGTGCAGTCCATCCCGAAAAGGTAAAAGAGGGAGAGAAGCTAAGATCAGGAGATAAAGGAAGGGAAAAAGGTAAGAGAAAAAGGAAATATTCCCACAAAAGCATATGCAGCACAATGCCTGCAGGCTATTACGGAGAATAAATACTCCCGTCACTCTTGTCAGGGGCAAGCCCTAAGACCAGGGGTGCAACCAGTTGGACACTGGGGATGATGCTTGGAAGGCAAGATCCATTTTCTACCTGGGATGTCTATCAGATCTCAGGCCATTCAGAGCTTGACCACTGGAGACACTGTCCCAAGTACCCATGTCCCTTACTTTCGGTATATCACACATGTACTCAGCTGGACACCACATCCCAGGAAATTATTCCTAGTGGAAGAAAAAAATACAGCATCACCTCTAGAAAAGATTATCCACTCACTGGCTTTTATCTTGTGCAGAGCACTGAAAAGTCTGGAGAGAGATAAATGTCTGTTACACAGGGATTTACACATTTCATCCAGACAATTGACTTAAATTTCAAGCATGAGGCCAGAATTGATCATTTATCAAGTTAATCTTCATGATATATTTAGTGTCTAACCATAATACCTTCAATTGCATTCACAGTCAGCAGAGACTAGGCAGGGAGAGAGCACCTGTTAAGAATCAAGAACAGAAAAAGAGCTATGCAGTAGTTTGGAGTGATAAATACTGGCCTCAATCCTGCAAACTCCTGGCATCCACAGAGAACCAATGGGAATGAAGCTACAACTGGCTGCCTTAGTGGTCTGATAATTGTCTACCTGTTTTAAGCAGGGTCCATCTTCCTAACTCATTGTGAGGCAGGGAAAAGGATTAAACGCTCAGCCATGGTCCACTGTTTCTATCCTCATGAAATGAAGGAGTAAAAGAAGGTAATTTGATTACAGCAGTGACTTAAATTATTAGGATATCCAGCAGCTTCCTTTCACCACTAGTGTCTTGAAGTTTAATCATCACTAAGAAACTTCGGGTTTGATTCTCACTTATTGTATAGCTCCTGCCAAAAGCAAGTATTAAAGTATATTCATATAATCATTGATTATTCATTAATCATTGATGAATCCCTCCACTCTCATTTACTAGATAGCTTTTCTATATCATGGGCTCTTTCAGCCTATTAAGGGTCAGAATCTTACTTTCTTTCTTGAAGGAATGAAAGCATAGTTTTGCAAGTAATATCACTAGCTAAAACTGTGAAACCTTGGACCAAAACTGAGGATTTAGTAAGTAAATATCTTTGAAACTAAATCAGTTATTTCCCAAAGTTCTGCATCTTAAAATTCAAAGCAAAGCATTTTAAATTATTTTTATCTTTGCTTAACTGAAATACCATAGAAAATACTCCAGACTCTATATGGGGCTTAGAATTTAAATCCTGCTCATTTTTGATAAAATCTGTGCTCCTAAATCTCTTGAGCGTATTTTCGACAAAGCTTTGTCTGTTTTATAAATGGCCACTGTTAATTTTTAATATTTGCTCTGCTTTTCAGGCTATCCTTCCTATATATGTCCTCTAATTTTATTTTCACTGAATTGTGCCTCTAGGTCAGTTTAACTGTAAACAAAGAGGGTAAACTGTTCATTCTTAAAATCCAAGGGTCCTGTGTCTGCCATCATAAGTCTAGAAAAGTATGTGTAGGCCAGTTTCTTGGCTGTCCGTAATCATCACACATCAATAAGTGCTGACTTACAACGATGCAACATGCTGGGGGAAAAAAATGACCCCTTAGATCTCTAATTAAATCACCATCTTCCCTCCCTGTAGCTCTACCCTTTCATTTGAAGGCCACTTCCAGAACCAGTGGGAGGCGGGAGGCAGCTACGGGGACTGAGCAGAGGAATGGAGAAGGCTTCATGGGTTGTTTTCCAACCCTCATGTCATAAAATGTGGTTTTTCATTCTGGTTTTGTGCAACACCTCGACACCACAGAACCCTGGAAAGAGACAGGGTTTTTCAGCACTCCTGTAATTTAATTACCAGTCTTGGAGGCCACTGAAGTTATTTTTTAGCATCATCATGTGAAGATTTGGGGGGCTGTAGCTCTATAGTCACAGTTCCAGAGTAACACAATTATTTCCATTCCAGACTTCAAATATTGGCTTTGATATAGTGACCAGTTTCAATGGAATGTTTTAATTACCCAGATGAATGAGATACTCACATTCAAAATCATTGCTGCATGGATTGTCTAAACTGTACTTAAACATGACATTTTGCCTTCAGTTCAGTAAGCCCAAGCACAGATCACTAACGTGAAAATCAGACACTGCAGAGGGACCAAACCTGTAAATTTGCATTTGTACATTTTTTTAACTCTCTGGGGTTAGTTCTGGATTACCTCTAGTATTAAAAAAAAAAAAAAAAAAAAGTCAAAAAAAAAGAATAATGATGTTAGGGTGAAAATTCACACATGTGGGTAGCAGTGAAACAATGCTGTTTTGTCCATTCATACTCAGGAATGGATTTTATTTCAAAATGGAGGAAAATATACAGGATCTGCATTAATTATGAGCAATCCGAAAAATAACAAGTACAAACGAGACTACGCAAGGTGGATGAAAGCTACTTTGGTCTGACTTTTGCTTTCTTTTCTGAACTGCTGCTTCCCTAAGTGGCAAGCAGTGGAGGTCAGAGGCCAAGCGAAAAGGATAAGCGTCAATGGGAGGCCCTGTGGTGTGACACAAGTGCATAGTGGTATATTGTCCACAGCCCATGAAGAACTTGTCAACAGCTCAGTGAGACTCCCTCAAAGGAGCGTCTACAGTTTCATTGCATCCTGCTCCCTGGAGGCAGCGGCAGATGCCCAGGGAAGGAGCAGCTATATAAGCAAGATGGCTCTCTAGGAGCCCTGCTGTCCTGTAGTATCTGTTTTCATATGTTGGCAAAAAAGGATCATCAGTAGAAAAGGCTTCCAAATAACTGGGAAGTTCTATGCAAGCAAGAACGGCTAGATTAAAAATTAATTATGCTCTAGAAAGTTAGATGTGAACAATACAAATAATATTTGCTAAACTGGCTCATGCTTAAGTCCCTGCAAAATCTTCTTGTGACACCCCAATGCCCAGACTTTCATTCTCCTGTGAATCATGAACTTACCTAAGCAGCACATCAGGCTTTGATGAACCCAGATTTCCTACAAGTGAAATAAATAAGACATAGTGTCCTTTTCATGAAAAATTAAATATCAAATTATCCTCTGAAACTCAGCCTCTTGCAACAGGCAAGCTCTATTTAATTCCTTTTCCCCGCTGCAGTTATCAAGGATAGTATGAAGAGCATCTACCATTAAATGATCATAGTCCTGTTTTTCAATCCTGGTATAAAGCTAATGGAGTTGAGCAGAAGAGAATTTGTCTTATAGTTAAGGAGAAATTCTGCCTTTCTAGAATAATCAGTTCAAAAGTATGCAACAGCACACACATTGCCATTGTTCTGGTTTTATATAGCTCCTGGAACAATTGAGTAAGGGCCCAGGAAAGGGCTTTTAGGCCTAACATCATGCAAGTAATAAATCATCATCCTGATTCTATTTTGAAAAGAAACCAGGAAATAAGCTTGAACTGAATTCTGTCTGTAACAATACAGACAATAAAGAGGTTCACCAGAAAAAGAAACCAGAAGAAATTAAACATAACCTGTTTGGTGGATGAGCACAGAAGTGTTGAGGATGGACGTGCAGCCAGGTTTATTCAGAAGGAAACAGGACTAATCAGAGAGTGAAAGTATGGGAGGGTAAAAAGTGAAAGAAAGCAAGATTTTTGTTCTCTTGGCAGTAGATTTTAAAGAAACTGCACCTTGTGTTTCTGCAGAATGGGTAAGAAATGGGTTTGGGGCTGCAAAGCACATTTTCATGGATCTCTCCTGTCTCTTAATGATTCAAGCATTCTGTATTTTCTGCCTTACTCTCCAGCTCTCTCTTAATCATCATTTTAAACACAATAAAATATGCAAGAAATGAGTATGGATCCCAGTATCCCAGTCACGTAACTTTAATGCAGTGAAGGAATTTTTGCCATCTGAGAGGCTGAGTCAGATTTCTATATTACTTTTAACCATTTGTAGTGGCCTACCGGCATTTTTGTCAACTTTTCTGACTTTCAGCTGCATTACTGCAGATCAGCTGTGGTGAAATAAATGGGGTTATGGCAGCATAAACTGAAACACAGAGATGAACCAGACCCTGGCACTGTAAACATGATGCCATTTGTGAGATGAAATGTCGCGTGTTTACATCCACTGCTCCCAAAGCCAGAAGAGCTCAGACTGTCTCACTGAGCATAGAGAGCAACAAGTTTTTGGAGAATTGACTGGCAAGGAACCAAACAATAACTCATAAATATTAGAAGATGGGTCGAGCTCCTCTGAATGAAACACTGCCCAAGTCATAATAAAATAAATACCTTACGATTGTTAATAACAACAGTAATGTACAGTTGTTTAAACTTCTGAGGGGTCTTCATAATGCTGGCAAATATCAGCCAGCCAAGCCTGAGAGTATCCCACACCTTCAAGAGACATTCAGAGACACCAGAAGCAGCATTTTCAACTGCAAGTTGAAACCCAGGGTATCCAACTTCAATTAAGTCTCGCTACTCAGCAATACTGGCACCTGCATCTCCTGTCAGTTCTAGCAGGAGCTGTGACTGCTTCAAATCTATGAAAATCTGGGTTTCAGACGAGGCCAAAAGCTGCCACAGGAGCACAGCCTCTCTGCTCCAAGCAAGATATTTGCACGCTTACGTCAGAGCTGAGTAGACAATGTCCACCAGGAGTTCCAGCACTTAGACTGATGGGTCATCACTTCTGTCTGTGGAGCCTGCCACAACTGAGTTTACAACTTAGCCTTACAAGCACTCGAAAAACCCCAGCACTTCATTGCACATAGCTATAACGCAAGCCCACTCTTAATACTAAACTTCCCTCAAAGCAGCCTGCCCAGACAGCAGCTGCCTGCTGAGAGCTGCTTGTTCAGGGAAGAGGAGCGACATGGCAAGTGGGCTCACCAGGAAGCACAGCCCTGCATTCAGCCATGCTGCTGCTGCTGCTGCTGCTGCCACAGGGGAGCAACTTCATTTGGGCACATGGGAAGGTCATTGTGCTCTCTGCACAAAGCCACGCTTTGATCAGCTGCCTTTAGAAACCTGGAGGAAGCCCCTTTTAAATACAGTATTGGAATGCTTGGCAATAGGAACCTTTTTAGCCTTCTTGTCTGAAAGTTTCCCAGTAGGATATAAATGCTTAGGAAATCACAGCTACGCTCACCCTCAGAGGCCACCTTTACTGGTTTTGTCTTGTGAGCTCATTCCCCATTAATACCAACAGGAGATGGATGTGGAAGCTGAAGACCTTAAGGAACCACTCTACTTCTCATCCCTTAAGGCTCAAAGCATCTAAATTAGCTAGACATAGCTTTCAAAGCCACTTTCAAAACTGACTGGTCCTGTTCCCTGCACCCCCTTTGAAGTCAAAATTGACTTCAGCTTGTGCAAGCAGAATTAGGCTGTTTGTCCATCCCCACAAGGATAGGATCAGCGCTAAACATGAGTAGTCTGCTCTGGCTGCCACAACACACCAGCACACAATCATTTCTTACAGGTTGTGGTTCTGAACACAGCTGAACTCACTCCCTGGGATATTTGGTGTTAATGGAAGGAAGGAGAAGGAAATCAGAAACTTTTTTCTGCATATCCCACAAAGTATTCCATAGGATTTTCAGAAACGATAGAAAAAGTCACTCACAAACCCCATCAACTGTTAAGGCATCACAACACAGAAACAATAAACTCTTCAGAGTTCTTTGTGAAAAATGGGTGAGAACAGTCTTTTGAACAAAAGCATAATCATCTGGCCTCACAACATGGGAGGCTGGCTGACTTGAGAGAAAGCCAAGCAACTTAAAGATGCTGCTAAACTTCTGCTCCTCTGTCCAGCCAAGACTACCCAGCAAAAAGTCAATCCTGCATTACTACAGGCAACTGGAATTTGTTGGATGATAGGCACTGTATGGAGATGCAGAACAGAAAGAAACTAAGCAGAAAGAAAATAAAATTTACCTGAGTTTTATTCACAAACTCACCAATCCCTGGAAAATTGTAGTGTAGGAAGACAGAATAATGCACTGACCTCTAAAGATGAAAATCATGTTGAAAGGACTAAACGTCACTGCAGAATTATAAGATAAACAGAACCTTTCCCTTCAACAGCACCAGTACTATGCGACTTTTAATAAATTATGTGAAAACAGATTTACAGGCTCATGCCCTAAACTTATGCCTCCTTTGATAAGAAAACATGCAAACACAATGATCTGGAGAAGCAAATTAAATTCCCAGGACTGGATCATATTCAGAATAAAAACAAAGAGGTTCTTCAAAAGCTAATCTCTCAGAAGTCTCAGCACAACATGATACTCTCTCGAGGTGCAGATTTCTCTACCTTGCTGCTTGAGTATGCTTTACTATGCAGAGCATAACAATAAAGAGTTTTTTTAAAAAATTCAGTTAAAAGGTAACAAATTATCTTAAGTGACAAAAGAAGAGAAACAAGACCCTAAACCATGAAATTAGAAGTTGTAGGAATCAGATTCTCAGACAGAGATGTCACTCTGCTTATTGGCTATTAGATTCATTTAATTTACTAAAATCTAGCATAGTGTTTTCTTTATCAGCTATGTCAGGCACTTCTGAATAAATATATTCAGATATCCAAAGCAACACCTGCAATGAAAGGAAATGAACTTTATCATTACACTGACCTGTAAACAAAGCAAACTGCCAAGGGTGTTCCAGGGAGCATCACCCTAATGAAACTGGAGCTGGCAGTTGCCTCCCTACTAATTTCTCAAAATCCAAAATATGAACCCACAGGATATAGAGACCCCCCTCCCCAAAGCCTACCACTCACACCCTTTCCCACAGAATTTTCCTGCAGAAAGAACCAGCACCACAAAACGGGAAGCACACCCCATTGCAAGAAGTCGCCTGTGGAGCCTGAGGTCTGGTCCAGTTAAAGTTGCCACCATGGAAATGCTGTACAGGAGCCCCAGTGGCAACAAACCTGCTGACTGGGTTTAGTCAGATTGGGACTTCAGGGCTGGTAGTGAAGACAGAGCTGTGAATGTCTTATGTTCAAATAAACCAAAGGAGCTTCAATTTCATATCCCTCCAAGCAGGGTTAACTTCCATGGCACAGAGAGCATGAGAGCTGCTCTGGAGGAGGTCTCTCATATATTGCCTGTTTACTACACCATTTCTGGGATCTTTGGTGCGGAAATTTTGCCTACCCCTCCACCTCTTGCCTCTCAGGTATCACCTGTCCCAGTAAAGGACCAGCCCTGTGAAGTGCTGAGAATATTAAATACCTTTCAGCTTGGTTCCTCAGGCATTCATTGAGTAAAGGGGCTGTCCTGGAAGCTTCTTGAATCAAGATCTAAACACACAGTTTGTTGTCTTTCCCACAGCGTTTCTTTGAACCATCCAACATTGTCTCCAAAAGGCCACAACAGGAGCTTTAAAAAAATCAAGAAAATATTAAATACCTGGTTCCCTGACTAGCTTCTTCCTACAAATTTCTCTGCAGAGCAATCCCAGTTTCTGAATCAGTGAGAAAGACTTACAGAGGTATATCTTGCATTCTAGGGACATCAGGTCAAGCACATGACTGATCTTACTCCAGCTGGTCACTTTAGACCAGTTACAAAAGCACCAACAAAATTTACTTGAACAAGAAAGAATTTCTACAGGGTAGAAACACACGTCTTTAAACACACTCACATTCTTTTTCCTAAAACCTGTGGAAAACTTAAGGAGATGTAAAATACCTGCAAGATGATATCCCAGCAGCCCACCCAGCTCCTGGTTTTTCTACATTCAGATTGATCTTCAGGCTGTAATGACTAAAATTAAGTGTTCAAAGTACCAAAACTTGGGTAACTGGTAAAAAGCATGAATCTAGAAATGCTTAAATTCCTTACTGTGTTGTGTTAGTTGCATAGATATGTGGCTACAAAGGGGGACACTTAGGTTTATTTTACTTTTTTAATGAAAGATCATTTTCTCACATCACGTCACTTATATGTACATGTACCAAAACTTTCTCTGTCCTGGGACACACTGAGGACTGTTCTTCAACTCACCTGCAAAAGTTCAAATTGGTTTTTGGCATTTTCATATCAAAGTAGTACATTCACTGGTAATAGTCTTGCATTGTTCTAAGGAGTTTCCCAAATAATCAAACATGACTTAAAAATAGACTAATACTGCTTTTATTGCTTTAAAACCAAATGTGCTTACACATGATGCAAAAACTATATTAAGTAATCCAGTGTAATCTGGATAATTATTTTAAATGCATACTGCAAACCCCCGAATGTGTCAGCCTACAAGTCCACTTCCTATGTTTTCCTGTCTGCAAGATCTGCAAGTAATTTAGTCTTGTTTTCACAGAGCGCAAAGACATTCCATTTGTTTACACTGGAGACAAATTTTACTCAATTGACGCAATTCCATTGATTAAATAATGGCTTTCTTCCTCATTTCAGACAATTTTGGCCTTATATCATGACATAAAAGAGGTAAGTGATTGTCATCTGTGCTCATATTATGTGACAGGCAGATTATCAGGTATGAGCCTCACTGCCCAGTGACAGGACCTTTTCAAGGACTGATTTAAGTCTGAATGCTCATAACCTGTTCTGAAAACTAGGCAGATGATTAAATAAGTCAACAAAGGGTCAACTGTAGGCCAACTGCAGGTGATTTAACTGGAGGGACCTCTGGTAGGTCAAGTGAAATAAAGCAGATATAATTTATCCAATTTCTGCATTAAAAATACCGTCGAAGACCAGCTTCTGTGTATCTGCCATCTTTGTGATAACACTTCTTTAACAAGTTTATTGGACATTCGGGTCCTCTTTGCAGACAGAAGTCTGCATATTCTGTATCAGCATGGAGTTTTGTCTTAGAATCAAATGCAGAATCAGCTGTTGCCTTTGAAAGATAAGGAAAATAAAACCCTTAGCAGTCCAAGTGAATAGAGCACTGTTGAAATGCTTTCACAAAGAGAGAGGCAATTGTTCAAATGTGCGTGCACAGTGCGAATCCCAAAAACATTCCTGTACCCGTCCACAGGCTCTCTAAAATCTCAGCATGTAGCACAGTCCAATTTTTGAGCCTTAAGCTTGCGGGAGGAATTAGCCAGCACACACAAGCCCAGGATGGCACCGTTCCTTGGGTCAACACGGTGTCCCGCGGAGTGAGAGGCAGCACAAGCCCTGGCACAGGAGTGGGGCTGAGAAGGGTGCAAGCACCGGGACGGTGCCCACTTGCACTCTATCTCTCTTTAACTACCTACCAGAAAAGGCTTTTTCAGTCTTATTTCAGTGAAGTACCAGTGACATCTAGCGGGCAGCTCTTCTACAGTCGTGCATCTAACGGGACAAATTCCATTAACTTTCCAATTTCTTTGAGGGAGGCTGCAGAGCAAGGCTCAGACAGAGAATGGTAGATTTAAAAGGAAAGTTTAAAGTTTTCATCTCCCTGCTCTAATGCAGAACCAACTACAGCATGAGATAGTGATAAGTCAAGGAGTATTGGCTATAGATTGAAAGAGGGTAGGTTTTGATTAGATATTAGGAAGAAGTTCATCACAATGAGGGTAGCAAGACACTGGAACAGGTTGCCTGTCCCTGGGCATGTTCAAGGCCAGGTTGGATGGGGCTTTGAGCAACCTGGTCTAGTGGAAGGTGTCCCTGCCCATGGCAGAGGGTTGAAACCAGATGATCTTTAAGGTCTCTTTCAACCCAGGCTATTCTATGATTCTCTAATACTTGCTTTGTTCTTAACAAGAGCTCATGCAAACAGACCTTAAAACCTTTCTGTGATGTAGCCACAGCCACACAGACCACACTTCTTCCTGAGCACTCCAGCAACAAGCTGGGCAGTGAGTTACTTGCTGCACTATGACATACTTTCTTTCCCCTCTTGTCCTACTCACAACAAACACGGAAAAGAGTGCTTGTAATTTACCTAGTTACCTGGATGAGCAATTGCAGTAGCAGGATATATAAATGGTCCAGGCAGGTTGGTTACGTGCCTAGCTGGTCAACTCTGCAACACACACATCCTCACTTTCTCGCAAATGCATTGTGGTTTATCCAAAACGGTGTGAAAATTCACAGATGCAGCAAACAAACAAAAAAAGTGCATATAACTAATGACCCAACCAAACTGCAGTACTTCATTCCTAAAGGAAAAGCGCAATCCCTCATTTCTCATTTTCAGCAATAGTTTCAAAAATAGCCTACTCAAAGTGCTCTGCTCACACCGAAGTTTTTAGGTCCATAAGCTAAGGTTTAGCACACGTGCAACAGCAGCAGGGATTTTAGAAGGGACAGAATCAGGCAGCTGCAGCTCTAAGTAGGACTTACCTGTATTTGCCTGTATATAATGTATCAGCAGCTAACCTTTCCTAAATAACACTGCCCGAATGATATTTCATTTCTTAAAACATGGTACAGACTTGTGAGGTTTCAGCAGTAATTCCAAACACTAAAACCAGCTAAAAGCTGTAAAAACAACAGTAATTTATTTTCTGAATAAGATTCTACATAAGCACTTTATAGACACTCCTGAAACTTGTTTGAATAACACAAGGATTTTTTCTTCCTAAGCCAGTATCCAGACCTTGGCGGTTTCAGCTGCTGTGTGTGCTTCACACCACACAGCAACATCTGCTAGCAGTTAATTTGGAAAATGGGAGACTGTCACCACAAAACGTAGACCTTTTAAAATAAACACAAGAAAAATATTACCAAGCAAAAATAAAACTGCATAATAAATATAAGTGGGTGGTAGCTACACACTGGTAGAGAGGATTTTATAATAGATCAAGCAAATCACCAGACTGAAACTGCCCTCCAAAGTGCTGGTTTCAAGAGACTGATGTTATCAGGCTGAGATCTGGAACTCTCTCTCATCTTCCTTTGTCATTTCTTCCCCCAGGAAAAAAAAGAAAAGTCCTAATCATCTTTCAAGGTATGGTAATATTAAAAAAATAAACCTCCAAACCTAAATTTCCAAAGTACTCTGTCATCAAGAAAAGCTTGGTCTTTCTCCTTGATGAACTCTAACTTACAGAGGAGCAAAGAAGTACACTCCCTCCCAACATCAGATGAAATATGGCTGAAGAACAAAGTCAGAACTCAGTTACTAGACCTCGGTGGAAGTGCTGTTCTCATATGGACAAAACTATGTTTGTAGTAAATAATGGGGGTTGGGAAAAAAAGCAAAGTTTTTCCTTATGTCTTTATATTCCTCACTATGAACAAAATCAGAATAATTTTGCAATTTTCAAAAAGAAAAAAAACAATACCGTGAATAGTTAGTTTTAAAATATAGGGGGAAAATATTCAGTGGTCCAGGAGGTATCAACTGGCAGAAGTTATTTTGTGATCCTTGTCAAATGGAGCTTAGCAGATGTTATTATCAGGATCATATTGAAAGAAATATCCTCCTCTCCTATGCCACTAAAACTCAGTCAGGAGTCACAAGCCTTCTTCTGTTTCCATTCAACTGGGAAGCCCATTGGCAAAACGAAATTTTCAGCTACAGCTATTGATGGAATGTCCTGTACTGACTTTTCTCCCAGTTTTCTGCTCTTAGGGAGTCTCCCTCAAGTTTTCAGAAACACTGTGGCATCTTTAGTCAGACAGCATGTTCCCTCACATGAGCCAGGTTTGTGCTTGGCTCCAGCAGTTCAGAGCTGCTGACTGATCCCATGGGAGTCTTACACACAAATGCTTAGAGAGAAGGTCTTTGTGCAAAGCTTCCCAGGAATCACACTATAAAGAATACCTGTTAAAAATAAAGTCAGAGCATTAAGGCTCTCAGCTGGAGCACTCAGAGTGTTTTGGTGCACGAAACTATTTGGATTTGGCCAGTAGGTTTGATAAAGTTGCAGCTGAAACTGGGAGAAAAAAATACTTGTACTATCATAAGTGGGGCAGAATAGAATCCGTGTTGAACATCAACACTGCTGGGGAGAATTTAAAAAAAAAAAATAAAACCCACAGTGATCAACTACTTATTTACCATTCACAGATATTTACACCTCTGTTGCGTTTTTCCTCCTTCCTTTTTTTTTCTGGGAAAACCAGAAGGTAAAAAGTGAGTGCAGGGAGAGCCACTTTCATGGCTCCTACACATGAATGCTGCCCTAAACAATTCAAGTCTATTTCTGAAAAACGGAGTGCTTTCAGGTGGCCCCAGGCAGCTCAGGCAGTGCCAGCTCCTCACACATCACCAGTTCTAGGTGTCTCACCTGGAGGCGAGAGTCTGAACTGGATTTGTCTACAGTGCTAATCTCTCATAAAACCAGCCGAAATTATTGGAGGCTCCCAACATCCCTGCTGCAGTCTAAAATCCCCTCTACCACCGGTTTGGGTCATTCCCACCCCTCTCAGGAGCAGAGTAAAAATTAATGCACTGATATGAAAGTCTCAGGTAACTTCACAATCAGCACCATAGAAACTCCACAAAAAGAGAGAGCTTTATAAGTAAAGGACTCTTTGGAAACATATATGACCCAAAAAGAGCTGGCAAAAAAACATGGAATAATGAAGTGAGATTCTGAATTGTTCCGAGTTGTTCATTCGTGGAGTGTTATCCATCCAGTCCCCTGTGTAAGGCTGAGCAGTCCCTTAAGGTGCAAGATACGTACAGGTAGAGAGGGCCCCTTCTACAGTGGAAAAAGGTGTTTTGGACAGTTTCAAGGAGAGAGCCCTGCACATGATTTGTCTGGCCCCTCAGGTCTGCCAGGGGCTACAGGAAATGGTATTCCCTCCAGCAAAAAGCTGGCTTTTGTAGGCAACTGAATGTGCTGCAACTGATAGTAGTCAGGTCAGATGTCAGAGGAGTTCTGGTGCCAGAAGGGTGATATATGGCTGGCACGAAGGGGCTTGGGGCGTCACCATCACCTTCCATCTGAAGATATCAAAGACACACTCGGACATGAACAGATAACATCCACTCACACTTGGGAAAACAGGAATTCCAGTGCTTCCAAATATTTCTATCCCCAAGGTAGTCCCAATGAATTAACCCCTGTAGAACTTATAAGTATGCAAGGACAAATGGTTATCAAGATAGAAACAGAGAAATGGGAAGAAAAGATTTCAACAAGCAATTTCACGTGTGCCAAGTGACTGATTTTGCTGTTTGATCTGAAGAGGTGTGCTAGCCTAGGGTTCCTCTTCCTTCAGCATGGATACATTCTGCACACAAAGCTACACTTGCTGTGGGGAGTGAAAGCTGTTACTGCCACCCTCCCTGCCCTGAGGCTGTCTCTATACCCCAGACAGCCCTTGGCTAACCCAGGCTGCTAACCACATTAGACCTACGCTGTTTCTCCCAGTTTTCTGTTGTAGTTCATCTCCATCCTTTTGCTGTCAGTGGGGTGAGGTCAGCACACAATGACCCCTTGGGTCCCACAGCACTGGAAGTGTTTCCACGCAGGAATCACTCTGTGCTGTCAAACCAAACTGGACTAGAGCTCGCTTGTCTGAGAGTCTTGTGTCTTTTTCACAGCGGTGATTTTGAAACTAGGTCTGTTCACGTGGGAAATATGCTGTGTGTTAGCTGCGACTTCGCCCATGATCCATAGGAATCACAGATTGGGAATAGCACATCATCTGACACTGGAGGTTCTCACTACCCTTTTATTACTGCAATATAAAGATACAGTCTGGCATTTAACTTTAATGATCTAATTATAATTGTCTGAGGGGCTCAGCACTTTCTCACTGAGCATAGACGTCTCACATCCGTACCGAGGACTAGGAATCTTCCCAATATGGTACAAGCGAATCCCTGGTGGCTAATCTGCCTTACAGGCTGTTACAGCTCAGATCTCCACATCCCTGTGCTGCACTGTTTCTCCAGAAACTGCACTAAAAGTTTCAGAGTTGTAAGTCATGTTCCACGTTTCAGTCATTCAGAGCAGCCAGCTCTCCTGAGAAGCATTTCAAGTGCTCCACTGACACAGCCTGGTTTGAAACCGGCAGGCGATGATGAAGACACACACGAGTCGGAGCAGCTTTTGCTCACACACTTGATTTGCTGTTTGGATTCCAGAGCCGGTTTTTACGTCTGTCACAGGGTGTCTGTCATCACTTCTTTTCAGAAGCCCAGCAGGGTATCCCAAACAATACCAGCTTTGCAATGGGGAAGGAAGGTTCCTTTCTTCCCAAGGTTTTAGCGGCAAAATCTCAACCAACAGAGTGAAACAGTGTGTGTCCGAGCCCAAACTGGAGAAATTTTAAAAAACCAAACCAAGAAAAAAAAAAAAAGCTTTTTCCGCCCACCCATCTTTCCTGTGAGCCCAAACTCTCCCTGCCTTATGGCAAGCACCCTGGAAAATATAAGGTTTTTCCAAATTAGAAGACCATATGTCCCAACCACAGTTCCTTTCCAGGGATAATCATAGAAAGGCCTCCTGCATTCATAGTCTACTCCAGTGGGAACCAGAAATTCTTGCTTACCCTCTGTCCTGGGATCCTATGGGAAGAATGAACAGGGAGCGGTTTCAAGGAGGACTATGTGGTACTAAGCTCCAAATATCCCCAGCACCACAAACTTATAAGCAGATGCCTTGAAATCAGTTACATTCTGCTACCTTCTCTCTGCAAAAAGAAAAGAAAATGTGAGTTTTTCTCAGTTTCAGACTTCCCTCTCAGCTCAGGACATGCACCACCACACTTTTGGGCTCCTCTCATCTGATGCTCTTGTCCCAGCTCCTGGTCCCTCTGTTACTGCCATCCCAGTATCCCAAGAACCAGAGGGCCACAGGCACCCATATCCTCAGCACACAGCTGTGAGCACAGGACC
Source organism: Dasyornis broadbenti (assembly GCA_013397935.1). Lineage (NCBI taxonomy): Eukaryota > Metazoa > Chordata > Aves > Passeriformes > Dasyornithidae > Dasyornis > Dasyornis broadbenti. The sequence goes on from VZRN01003941.1 coordinate 2,608,333, forward strand.
AGTTGAACATCAGCTGAGCCTGCACATCAACCACTTCCTTCAACCCACTTCCATCTGACAGATCCTCCTGGTGGGACCTGTCCAACATGAAATCAAAACCGGTAGCGCAGTCATGAAGAGGCCACCACTGCAGAAGCCACCACACGGGCCAGAGGACACAGGAGCCACAAGCAAGTGGCTCCTCAGGCCACGGTGCACACTTCAGCCAAGGACCACGCTGGGATCCCTTCTCAGAGAGCCACAGCACACCTTCACTCCCTCTGCTGCAGCTCTGGGAGCAAGATACAGGTAACTTCCAGAAGATTTTTCAACCAGTCGCCCATGTAGAATCCATTTAAAGTCCCCTTGTACCATTCCTTAATCACACCAAATATGTGCTGCATTGTGCCTGGGAATTGAATTCTGAATTCTAAATGATGTCTTTGCCCTGATTTAAGGTTGTCCCAGCAAAGCTTTGTTGTTTTTTTTCCAGGGAGATTGAGGAACATCATATTCATCTGTGGGCTCCTAATCCCTTCAGACTAAAGACTACTTTAAAGAGTTCTTTTCAAATTACTTTCAACTCCTTTGGTTAGATCTTACAGGAAAGAATCCACAGAAGATCTTATCTGAACCCTGACATGCAATGACCTCTTTGCTCCATTTCATCACTGGTTCTACAGTCATGTTATTAGGGATAATACTGGGAATTATAGGATTATTTCAGGCTTTCAGATACATTTTACATTGACTAATTTATTCTGTCTGTCCTTTCATGAATGCCTGATGTAATATCTGAGACAGAGGGTTCATAAGACTAAAGGTATTAAGCTTTCACCTTATCCCTACTGTTTGTGGTCTTATGGAACCTTAGCCTGATCTGCGCCTGGGTGTTACCAGCGTGTGACCCCAGACATGTGATGGTGCATTAAAAGTGCTATTAAAGTATCTGGTTAGCATATCCATGGATGGAAAGTTAATGAACTGGTACTCTGTGTCTGCCGTTGTGCATGTAAGCCAGATCTGGCTGCCATGTGTGCCCAGAAGCAGTTCTTTCTTGGGGTATGCTGAAAAGCTCTGTCACCACAAGTCAGGCGCACCCTTGATACTTTTCATAAGGCTCCAGAGGAAATTAATGTTGGTTCTTCCAGGTTGTAGTTTTTATATGGTAAAAAACCCTAGACCAGCTGCATCATTTGGGAAACAGAAACGGATCAGAACACAGACAGGTAACACAATCCACACACAACTGATAATTCGAGTACAGGCCTGATGTTCAGCATCTGACAGAACGATAGATGAGGCCAGAGTTGTTTCCCTCCTTAAAACATTCAATATCAGTGGGAGAAACAAAAGCAACACCAAAATGTGGTGCAGCCTGATTGACTGAAGGTGAGCTGTAAAAAGGGAGTAATAGTTACTGAAGGTGACCTTTCAGTCTGTAGTAAGCCCCAAGTAATTTCAGCGTGCTTTTCACTAGGACATATGTGACCAATCCCCAGGCATCAAGAGATTTTCTGCAGCCCACCAAGCTCTGAATGCTTTGGTCCTGAAGACGGGAGTGGATATACAGTAGCAAAACACGCTCTGCCCTTGTTAGCGTTGCCCGCACAGGACTGAAAAGAACTCAGTTACTAAGACACCTGGATGGTTAAAAACTGCCCTGCTGAGACACAGAGATAAAAAGCTCAGAGGTCACTCAGTCCCATGGTGATACATCAATATAAAACCCGAATGATGCAGCAGTAAGGCAAACCAAGGACGTACCAATCAACCAATGTGAGGGCTCATTTCCTGGCGCGCTGCAGGTGAGATATGGGAGAGCTTCAAAGCAAACCCTCCAGACAGCATTTTGGGTGAACTATCCCTTCTGCCATTTAGTTCTCCATTTGCAGACCCTTTCTGTGGAATAAGGAAAGATGAATTATATGTACAGAGACAGACTGTCTTTTATGGGAACAGAGGAGGTGTGCTCATAGCAAACTACATCTTGCGCCCAAAACTCAGCATCAAATTTTTCAGTAATTATCTGTACTCGCAGCTTGCAAAAGCACCCTTTAGACTTTAACTCAAATATTTGAGTTAAAAATATTTGAGTATAGCTGCACCGAAATGGACATTGTCCACACAAGAATTGCTCTCCAGAATCCATCATTACTCCTCTATCCTAATTTGCTGTTTTCACTCTCTCTGGATTTGCCTCATCAGAAGAATTCTTCTTTTTACCTGGTTTCAAGGTCTATCTTCATTAGCACACAATTTATCACAGAGGGAATGAAGCTTTACATCTTTTCTGCCTGAAACAAGAAATAATCTACCAACTTAGCTCAGCATGTCTGCAGCTGCAAAGTCACTGGGGCTCACAGTCCACTAACACAAGAAGGATCTTGGTTACAGAGAGGATCCCACACTTTGCCAAATTTATAAACTTTAGAGGTCTAATTTTTCATGGCTGAGCTGCTTTACCCATACAAAACTAAGGCCTTGAACCAGGGCTGCACTATTGCAAACAACAAATGAATTGTAGTTCTTTGATACCACAGCAACAAGCACAGTACATACACCTGGCTTGGTATGTAGGAGGCAGGTAACAAAATTTAAAGTCCCATTCTTTTGCTTTTGGGCTGTTTGCTGTCACCCAGTGCATTCCAGCTTGAACCTTCTTCCACAGCCACGACACAAGTGACCCAGCTTGGCCAAAAGGAGACCCAGGCAAACAGCATTTGCCTTTCACAAGCCACCAGACTGCTGTGCAGGCAGGTCCTCAGTGCCAGAGCAGAAGCCAGTTCCTTTTTCTTTCCCATTCCCATTCCTTTCTCTGCTAAGCAAAGGAAAGGGTAGAACTAAAAATAACGTATCAGATTTATGCCTGGCCTGACGCATGCTTTCCTAGCTTGTAAATGCATTACATGTGGCATCTAGGAGTAAAGTGCTCAGCTTCAAAAAGGAAGGGGAAAGACATACAAATGAAACTTTGTGTGGGAATGGTCGGTGCTCTTCTGCCCTGCTTAGCAGGCTGAAAATGCTGCTTCAGCTGAGGCTATGTTTTCTCAACTTTAGCTGCACTATGACCTCAGATGACCCAGCCTGCTATGAATCTGGCCACTGTACATTTGATCCAGAACACTGAACAACCGGTGTCATTTGCAGCCAGTGCTAAATCCAATCTGACCTGGATTGAAAACCCTTACATCCCATCTCTAATCCCTTCGGTTCCATCCAAGCAGCGAGGCCGATGAGCAAACACAGCACACGAACTTTAAGAAAAGCAGGCAAACAAATCAAGTTTCACAGAAATCTAAAAACTCAGACTTCAGGAATTCAACCCCAGTAAAACTCTCCATATTCTCCAGAATAATATTTCTCTGTATTGCTCACTTTCAGACCATTCTGTGACAGTGAATGCATTTTATCTTTCTTCAGTCTCTCTCTCTCTAAAGATCAGACTGAAGCAACAAAATACTCATTACCTCCTTCTGGCCTTCTGAAAAGGTACATCTTGCATGAATCTTGCAGGAAGTTTAAATACAAAAAAAACAAAAAAAAAAACCAAAAAAACAGTTACAATTTTAAAACATTTTGTTTCAACATGCCAAACATTCCATTTCACATTTTTTTCCCATAAAATCACGATTCTCAGCCACAGCCACTTCATCAATATAGAAATAGCTGATTTTCCCACAGTCTTTCCAAAAAGTCAGACAGCAAACCTGCACTAAGATGGTTCGATTTCATTGGAGTCAGCACCTACTGAGCAATGTGGTTTTGGTTTCTTTTAAGCATTCAAGAACTTTTCTCGTAACAATGCCAGATGGCCTTGCAATCAAAACCTTTGCATTCAGCCCATCACCTCCAAATTCACTGCTGATAGTCTGTGGACTAGGGTTTGAATACGAATACACAGAAGCTGTTTCAGATTTTTTTAAAAAAGTAAAACAAATTACCTCTGGAATAAGTAAGCTTCCAACTGCATTAACTGTTCCCTGGCTTTCACATGCCTTTTCAAACATTATGTGAAAAAATGAGAAAGAGGGAAACGAAAGAAAATTTCTTGACTACCATCACAAAAGAAATTGTTCCTTAATTACACCCTTAAGCTTAGAAGTGAAGATAAGGGCAATCTATATGACCTTTCCCCATCATTTTGTTTTGAAGTATGGGGTTAGCAGAACCAATTGATATGAGCAGATTTAGTTAGATAAACACCAATGGCAGCTTTTTATATTTAACAGCATCAGGCCTTCTCCAGGACAAAGAGTGAGAATGAGAATACTTGTAATATACTCTTGCAAAATGTACTGTGTATTTAAAAAGAAAATATTTGCTTATCAGTTGCTGCTGTATAATGTCAAACATACGGTAGCTACATGATATTTTAACCTTACCCCCAAGCTACAAGGAAATTGAGTAGATAGTTGGTTTTCTAGTGTCTTTAAAGTAACTAAACATGAAACTAAACATGAAAGGTCAGACTTAGGCAGAACAGTAGATAAGCTGCCCAACAAGGCCAGCAGAGCTGAGGAAACATGCTCATGTGCAATGGATATCCCAATGTTTGCTTAGAAACATGTCATAAATGTAACATTTAGTGAAGGTTTAAAGCACTGCACATGAGTAAGTAGTGGAATTTACACAGGAAAGAAAAGGGCATCAAAGGCCTGATTCGGAGACTAGAGAGATGGCTGTGTCTTAGACCAGATGGAACACTCTTAGACCAATTTCAATTAACTTTGTATGATACTATCATAGTTGCTGGTCTTACGGTCATGCACCAGAGTTGATCATATTTCCCACAGATGGCCTGCACTGAGACACTCAGCCTCAGAACAGTATCCTGGACATATTTTTTGCCACAGTGTATTAGCCCTTTGTGATGACAAAATGATGAAATGGGAAAAATGTTCCTGGACCCGCCTGGGATAGACCCTGTCCCCAGTCATGCTCCAAAGTTCTTCTGAGACTTTTCCATGTGTCATCTCAGTCAGGCAACATTCATGGGGACACAGGCATGGGATTCGTGGGACAGAAACATCATGTGCCTTCCTTTGGCCATCATCCTGAGCTAAAGCTTGGGCTACACTTCAAACAAACTGGCAAATGGATGTTGGAAAATCACTGCTTTAATGGAGGTGCAAGTTCCAATTTCAATGAACCCTGTTTCATCTGATATTCCCCACTGTAGACTTGTGATACTGCACTTTGCCTTATTTTTTATGAAATTTTATTTAACTGAAGTTTTAAGTGCTCCCCCTGACTTCCATAAGTTTGGGGTTTATTGTACACCAGTCAGTTCTCTCACACACAGCATACAGTGCCCGAAAATTTCAGGTTAATTAACTCACATCTGGTTTTTCACAAACAGAAATACTGTGTTCTGCTGCCAACTACTATTGCTAGCTAAAGTGCTTTGTGCTCTCTCTTGTTTGGGGATGAAACCAGTGCATCTTTGATTTTTAAATCTATATTCTGCACGTCTGATACCTTGTTAGAAAGCCAAGGGTTATTAATTTCAAAAACAGAAGGTAGAGTTTAATGAATAATGAATAGCAGCTGTTGGAAGCAAATCTTTGTAGCCCTGGGACCGTCTTTCCCTGTGTTACAATTACACTGTGATTGACCTCAACAATAACTAACAAGCACGCCCAGCTGGATCATAAACCGAGTATATACTATGTCCAGATATGGTGTAAAATTTCACATCAATGAAACACTCACTGTCAGTCTTATTTCATCCCATCATATGTCAATCAGACTTACAAATAAACTTACTAGAGCTGGGACATGGTATTTTCCTAGGGAAAAAGGAGTTTTTTACCTGGCAATGAATGAACAGTTTAGAAGGCGGTTCAAAGCGTTTAGCCATGACAGACGTGTGGGGCTTGTTCACTGTGCAAATATTCAGGGGCTTTAAGAAGGAGAGGCAGATTTCCAGGTTGCCTAAAAGAGCTATATCCCCATAGTGGGGAGGCTGAAAGCAGAAGATGAAGTTTGGGCTGATCAAGCAGCTGACATATTTTCTCTATGAAGGAATGAGCTGCACTGGGACCTGGTGCTTTCAGGGGTCTGTGGGTGGGAGGCCCATGGAGGTCACTGGGGATGCAGTACCTCTCACCTGTGGATAACCACATAGTGCAACACCTAAATTTGAGATCTGTCTAAACAAATGGGAATTAAAATGCAGGGACAAACTGTTTATACACACAAAACCAGAAAAATCTGGCCTGTGCTGTTCAGTGGATGGATTACTCACAGCTTTACATCCTGTCTTGTCAGATAGGAACTTTGGTCTATAGCCAGACAATACTAGGGATGAGCCACTGGTGAATAAAACACTCTAGTCTCTGGATTTATATATACTCTCAGCTTTCTAACACTTTATCCTCCCTCTCCTGACAGTTCCTGGTGAAATAGAGAAGATCTTTCTCTCATTAAGTCATTGGATTCTCCACTTAAAACAGTTACATATTATTAGCATATATTATTATTATTTGTATTATTATTTATACTGCTAAACAAAACTAATTGTCATAATTTCTTCCTGTCCATGAACTTCATTATTACAGACCCAAAAGTGCTGTTACAGGCACTTTCTCAAAGGGCACAGTACAGCCATGCAAAATTACTTAGATACTTAAATATCCCAGCTTTGGTTTCCCATTTTAATTTCCTTAATGTGCTCTGTGAGACCCTGTCACGGCACCTCACACAATCTGCGCTGAGGAAGAGCTTGCACGTCGTGTTTTCTGCCCCACAGAGCTGTAACTGCACGTGTCGCCTCTCTTCATCAGAAATCAAGGTCAAGCACATCCCAACCCCTTGCATCTTCCCCTCTTCTGCACCTCGTTTAACAAGCTGAGAATAAAACAGATCCCATAACAAACACCAGCACGGATTTTACTCCCTATAGTGTTGCCTGTCTTTGCTTTGCTTTCTCCAGCCGACATTGCTGCTCCATAATGGCTCATCGCTGCTGTCAGTCTTAAAGAGATGCCCTCTTATCAGGATGAGTGTTTCCTCATTTCATCCATCTTTATGTAGAACTTCTTCATAGATTCCTATCTGACCTCAAATGTCTTTCTCGGGGGAATAAATCCTACCATACCAGGTATGAGTTGCACACACCCACCGATTTTGACAGAAGCAGAAATGTAATTAATTGAAAGGCAGTTGGCACTTGGCAATGTCTCGGTTCCCAGTACATGGCTGCAGGTATGAACTGTAGCTGTGGTTTCCTTTCAAAAAGAAATATACTGTTCTTTCTAGCACAAAGAGGAAGGGGGATGTGGGAAATAAACAAACTACTCACCAGCAGGTAAAATTACACACCACCACCAGGAATAAAGCAAATTCCCAGTACCTCACACCAGCCCCTACCACGTCATCGGGCACGACAGGCTGAGCTTGCAGCACACGCTAACTTTTGACAGACCCCAGCCCAGGTGGGTAGATGGGGGAAGTGAATTCCAAAGCCAAGGCTAGCTGTCTCTGTCTGATCCCAAATGCAAGTGCTACAGGAAGAGAAGCAGCCTCCTGAGTAACCTTTTGGGGCTTTATAGGTTCAACCTAACACCTTGAATTCTGCCTAGGAACTTATTAACAACAAGCAAAGCTGATCTCAAGTGTTCTTGGCATGGAGCTCCACATTGTTCACCAGCTCCAGTTTCCCTGGGTCTCAGCACTCAGCTCCATATGGAGTGCACGGCGATAACATAATCCAGTGTCAAGGTGTCAAAGACATGGAGAACTATGTCAAGGTTTCTCCACTGGACATAAAAGACCCATTTTTCTTAATAGTAGCATAAGGGGGGAAAGACATGGATATTTTGTCAAAGACTTTTCTCAGAGTGTTTTTATGCCCTGGACACCACTAATCTTGGAGCCCTCATAAAAGATTGATTATCGATGTGGTCTGTGCTTTGAGAATTTCCTGACCTCACCCTGATGAAATTAATGAAGTCACCTATGTGTGAAAGCAGCATGGGAGGTCACAGCAGCCCCAAAACTCCTCAGGTGTGAAGATTAACTAGGATATACTTAGGAAACTTTAGTGGATAAAATGTCCGTCTCTGTTCTCCAAGAGTTTATTTCTGCTGCGCCCTACTGAAGGTTTAGTCAGTTAATTTCTCCACATTCTCAATGCAGGACTGAGCTGTACCAACCAGTATATATGTATATATATTTAATCTATTTAAAGTCATATATAATTGAGCTGATTTTCTCAACATTCTTTCTTTTGCTACTTGCTTTCTGACTGTAATTACACAAAAAATTTCTACGTACTTTAGGACTGAAGAAGAATCTAAATACTTCCTTTGGTTCTAACAGACTTGCTAGACCAAGGGCAGATATAAACAAATACTGCTGAGTAGATTCCTACACACATAGTGGCAATTTGAATCTCAGATAGTACAGCCACGCATCTCCAGCACAGAGCTGGGGGCACAAGCTCTGGCACACACAGACTGTCTCTGTCACCGATTTATGAGCAATAACATGCAGTAGGGGTGCCAATTACTCTGGAGCAAACTAATAAATGGAATTAAGTTACTAGACAGGCAAAGCAAAGAATTATTTTAGTTTCTTGCCCAGCCTGCAAGTCTATAACAATTTCTTCTATGATTGAACTGATACAGCACATTATAGATACAGGCCCTGTGCTGAATTACCAGGAATGCATCAGGGTGCTTGCAGTTAAGTGTCTTCCTCATAAGTGATGAGTCAACAACATGAGGCTCCTGGGCCGAGTAACAAAGCTGGCTGAAAACTAGACATCAAAAGACCACTTCAGTTAAAAAGCTTTCTAAGAGAAAGGGGTCATGGGAGCTATCTAGGGAGACAGACTGACAGAAAGAGTGAGTGAAAGATTAAGGAGTGGGAAAGATTCCTTCTCCACAATATTACAAACAGCAACGATTAAGGAAAATGCAAGCACTTTGGTACCTTTAAGAAACAACAAACCAACTTGTTTCTGAAGCAAAAGAATTTTAAAGTAATCATATCTTCAAAAATATCTCTCTAAAAGCCATTTACTCTACACTGCTTGGCTAGAAGGGAACTTCAGGTCATTCTTCTCTTGGAAAGAAGGAAAATGAAGAAGTAAAGTTCCAAATTGTTCCCACAGAAATGGCTGCACTTAGAGCTCAATATACAGCAAGGAGATGATCTGAATGTCAGAAAAATGTGTGATTAAAGGGTTCTTCCATGTTTTTTCCCATGCCTGGAAAGGAGTGAGTTGGAGCCTATTTTCAAACCCTTGTTTTCTCTGAATTTTCAATTCAAAGAGAAATTCTAGACACAGAGAACTGCAAAACTAGAGTGTGCAAGGCAAATCCTTAAGGATTTACCAGTTATTACTATGCAATAGGTAAGAGAACGCCAATATGTTCATTCAGAACTGGTAATTTCAAACAGTATCAATCATATTCACAAGTTCCCAGAGTCTCAACTCGGAGGCTTTAGAGGAATGAGAATGGGAACAGAGAAACTCCCACAAAACAGCACCATTGAAGGCTATGTTAGCAAAGGTAACATGCTTCACGTAGTATAAACGTTATTCCAGCAAATCTGCAGACAGATCATCCTTAAAAAGGTGAATGGTCAGATTCTACTAAAGTGATCTCCAGCTCTATGAAAATTATAGTGAAAGCAGTGAAGAACTTAAAAAAGTTCAACACCATCCAGTCTCAAAATCTCTGCACAGCAGTGACCATTTGTTTAGGGCTTCACTCTAAGAGAGACAAAAAATTTTAATACATCATCTGAAAGCCCTAAGAACATAGGAAAGTAAAGCCTTTTTCACGTTGCTGTTCACCACCAAGAGCACAGACATTAGGAAACAAGAGGTGCCTACATGCATCACAACCAAACCTTACAAAACTCACACAGAATTTACATTAAATGTATCCATGAATCTGAATGTCCTTTTCTTAAGATTTATCCCATTTTTATTGTGACAGGTAAGTACTTGTTCCTAAGTCTATTTTTACTTCGGGGTTTTTTAAATAAGTAAGATCCCCTATCTTAGTCAACAGATGTGGAGACAATCTAAACATAAAATTTCTGTCCTACAAATCCTAATGTGTCTTGCACCAGCACATATTCTACCTCCACTGTAGGAAGCAAACATACAACTAATTCGGGTTGGATTTGGCAGGACTGAAAATAAACTATAAAAATACCACTGAGATTAACCAGTCAAACGGCACTGAAGTCCAGAAACATTGATCCAGCCAGAAGTTTCCAGTCGACAAAGAATAATTCCCTGTATCAAACCCTGTTGAGATGCACCTTACAGATACAGCCACAACAAAAACGCACGTGGATGTTCATTTTGTAATTGTAGCTCCACTTCAGAAGCACCCTGATTTTAACTGGGACTGACAGAAGTCCAAAACAAGGAGGTGTAAGAAATACTTGCTGTAAAGTTGAAATCTTTCCTCCACTGCCAGCAGCAAACATTTTTACATTATTCAGTTTTCAGTATTCATGGGCTTATCAAAAATATTGGTATTTACTCCAGTCACTAGAAAAAAAACTAAAAAACCTGCAGGAAATGCAACCTCATACTACTGAAATATCTTGAAAGTATGCTTCAAATAAAAAAAATTCAAAACTCCTACGAGCTATCTCCATGTTAAAAGAAATCAGAGGTCAGATGTGAATCTAAAGAATAGCAAGTTAATAAAGTATCCTCCTCTGAGCTTCCAGGAGAAGAAAAACAGAAGGGGGTGTTAAATCTTTGAATAAATCTCCAGTAAAGACAGCCAGAAATTATGCTGCCTTTAGCCACATGAAAGAGAATAGAAGGATTTCTCTTTTTAAATTAGTCTTTATTGTCTGCTTCATAAATCGTGTTCACATGTGGTATTCATTACAATGAAATTTTCTTGTTGCTGTAGCTCTCTTGCTTGCATTTGGTGCTTTCTGTTTATTTTAAAAAGAAAAACGTCCAGAATTCCTTCAGTTCTGTGACTGAAATTTTATGGTGGTGCACATGCCAGAGGGTCACAGCAACAACCAAGGAGCCCATCTAAAATATAATACACACGTTTTTAAGGTGAGATTCAAAGCAGTAGAAAAGAATCTAGATCCCGTTATCCCATCTCTCCATTTCATCCTCATACAGATATCTTTTTATAGGTAGGATGGGAATTGAAGTCTAACAAGATTTTTCTGTGCCTGTGTAACTTCAGGACTTGCACTCCTTATTCTAAAGCCCACCAGAACCATCCCATTAGGAACTATTATTTAAGACCTTCTACAACTGACGTTACAAGCTCGCCAAACAGGCAAAGCCAATTCACAGATTGACACAAATTCACCTCCCCACTGAGGCCACATATATTAAGCTAAAGAGAGACACTGATATGACCACGGATAAACACATTCCTCGCATTTTTTTTTTCCAGTTGGAAATTGACCCACGTTTGGTTTGAATTAAAGATTCGTTGCACTGAAACAAATAACTAAATGGAAAGATATGAGTCCCTTTGAAGAGCGTGCAAATCAAATTTAGGTGATAATTAGCAGCAGACAATTGGAACCTACTGTTTATTTGCACAGAACCTGATGTTACTGAAACACGGCTTGAATTCAGGCACACTGCAAAACGAGGGACTGAGTTTTCAGGAATTAATTTAACAGTTGAATATCTGAGGTAGAAACAACCATGCTTTGAACAAAATGAGACAAATTTACATGGGCTCAGACCCTTCACTCCAGCTACTGTCCCTTCCTGTACAGTTACTGCGCTTTCAAGGCTTTATATGCCGTAATTTGTTTTTCCCCAGAATATTCCTCTCTTGGGAAAGTGATGCATAGGGATGCCATAATTGGAAAGAAGAATAAGCAGCTCATAGTCGAGTTATAATGAAGTATTACCTCCTATAACGTCTGCCCAACTTAGTCCCTGTTTGTTTGACTTAGTTTGCCAGGGAGCATAAATACACGTGTCATCAGCTGCATGTTTGGCAAACCAAGCAGTTTTTTCTCAGGATGTGCTTGGCCTCAGCATAAGAGGAAGCACAGTTTTGCAGCACAAGTGAAGATGAGAGTAATGTCTCTCCAGCACAGAGCAGTCTAGAGTAGCAACTCCCATAAGATAGATTTGGCCAGAGCATTGAAGTGAAATTTTGGTGTATTTTTCACTTCACCACGTGTTTTATAGATTGGGTTTTTTTCCAGTCAGCCTGAGCCACCAGCAAATAGAAGAATGATGATAAAGACTTTCAAAATATTAGAAATTATAGAATCTTTGTGACAAAGGGAAATAGCAATCAGAGTAATGAGTCCCACAGGAAAAACAATTGCAAGCCATAAGACACACATATGTCCCTTTCTCAGGAGACTGGTCCCAGTCTGAGCTACTAAAGCCTTCACTCCAAAAGGAAGAGACAGTGTCCATTTCACACTCACTTGTATCTGCTGGAGTTAGGACCTGTGACAGTAAAATTTGATTCCTATAGATTGCTATCACCTCATTGTATAGCAATCTTCCATTACAACAGGGTTGGAGGGATGGCCATGAGTGGGCAGCGAAGGGAACAGCTCTCCCATGCAGCTCTGCCAGCAAGGGAGCAAGAGCAGCATCCCAGGCTGTTCATGCTGGAGACTGCTGGGTCATTTTAAGAAGCACCAAGGGCACCCAGTGAGTGTTTCCAGCCCTGGGCATGGCTCAGCAAGGGGCCATCACTCACCAAAGAGAGCTCCTTGGTCTGGTCCTTGCTCCAGCCTGACCCTATAGGGAAGCCACAGAGCATTCTCTGTAGCTCCTCGTGGTATTTTGCTCTGAATCTGCTGTTGCTAGATAATTTAAGGCAGTCCCTCTCCTCATCACTCAGAGAGAAAACTCATCACTGAAAGAGTGAAGTTTTAAGTAGGCTGCTGTCCCACCCTGCTAAGTGTGACCTGCTTCCCAGATAGGTATTACACAACCTGAGTCCTGTATCAAAAATAAAATAGCAAAGGCAACATATGCATTCAGGACTGTAGGGATAGGTTTTGCCTCTTTGGGGACAGGTAACTCACACAATTTAGCACAGCTCCAGAGATCAGCTATCTCTGGCCAAGTTTATGTACTTCAGAAGAAATGTGGTTTTTCTTCAAGTAATTTGTAGGGTGTTCCCATACACTTAGCCCTCCATCCAGAGAAAGCATATTCTCATTAAATTTCCATTATTACCAATGCAGAATGATTTCTGTTAAAGCTAAGATTTTATTAATCGTAACTATGGTCACCTGAATTTTAAGCCTCTCAAGAGGAATTGGGGCCCGGTCATCTGACTGATTTACCACACTAATAGATTGCTATTAATCAATTGAGTCTTCAGTAACAAAACATTGTTTTAGGTGTCACAGAAGCTGGCAAAGCTCAACTCCTGTAAACCTTTTTCAGAAAGGTTTATGTTAACATTATTTAGCTTGTCAGAAGGTTAACATATGTAAAGGAAGAGAGACCAAATCTCACCTGAAGTACAGATCCAAGCTGTTAGAAATTTCAAAGTCCTGGCTATGAGCGAGATGAGTTACTATCATAGCTGCATCAGTCACAAGCAAAAAGAAATTATGGCTCTAACTGGTGAAGCTATGCTGGAAGAAGACCTCATGTATTTTGGGAAAAAAAAAAAAAAAGTTGTTTATTTCCTTTAAGGAAGTGGCACAAATAATACCAGTAGAGGGAAAAAAAAAAATCCCAAAAAGAAAACAAATAAACCAAGTATCAACTAAACCAACCAACAATTTGCCCTTCCCCTAGAAAATAAAAGCTTTGGGACATAGTAGAATACACTCCTTCCTACATTTAAGAACATCTTCATGGATATTTTCCCTGATACAACACTATTTATGAAGTCCACATCTTCCTCACAACCCACTTCACCTTTAACCTCACACTGCAGCTCTCAGATGCTTCATTTATGGCAACGCAATGCTTCTGGAAACACAGAAACAAGCAGCTCCTAGAAAATGCTTGGGCTAAAAGGAGGCAAAACCACCTTTTGTGTAAGCTCACAGCAGCAACCTTCTACAGACTTCTGCCAAAAACATGACAGGCATAGAACAGGCACAGGAGAGGCACATATTGAAGATGAAATGGCTTCTCAAGACCCCTTTCCAGCCTTCTTTCCAAGCAATTCACTATCTCAGTCTGCAGTTCACTTACTGCACATCACCTTAATAACACCCCATTCCAGTGACTTTCTATCTTGATGCAATTGAGTTAGCCCTGTGAAGAGCTGGAACAACCTTATTGTGGCTGCAAGCACACTTTAATGCCTTGATAAGTAAACCAAGTGATCTGCCCTAAGATGATAAGTTAAAACAGAAGCAGTGTTGTATCATTCATATAGGAGTATTAACAGAGTTTGGGGTTTTTTCAACAGAAATTCACTGAAACAAATTTTAAAACTAATATTTTCTGTTTAGGGCTGACATGTTTCATCACAGCAATAAATAAAAATCAATTGGGTGAGGGTTTCAGACAAGGAAAGGAAATTACAAATGAAATGGAGTTTGATTTTTAGGGACTGCAAAGACTGAAAACACGGGACTCTGCAACAGACAAGTTTGGGGATAATTGTGCCAGGCGAGTCCTTCCAAACCCCACCACAGTCAACAGAAAACCTGAAACACTGTTCACAAACCAACACCCTTAGCAGAAATCTAGTATAAGTTACAACATTTTTAATTACAGACAGCAGCTGGTTTTTTTCCTACTTGTACTTTATCCCTAAACAGCAGCAGTTTTACAGCGAAACAGCCCTCTAGGACTGAATACACTGCAGCACACCAAATCTCAGGGTACCAGGTTTATCTGCCAGCCCGGCCATCCCCTGGCTGTGTGACCACGGACAGGCAGCACCCAGTTGTGGGACTGAGCTCTTCCCATCACAAGCACATCATCATCCTTCATGCTTGGACAGCGCTCTCAGGCGCATGGTGTGATTCTTGGGGATGCCCTGTGCAGGGCCAGGAGCTGGATTTCGATTATACTTGTGGGTCCCTTCCAACTCAACATATTCCATGATTCCGTGCAGCCCTTAGAGACCTCCTGATGAATCGCAATATTGAAATCCCCATTACCATTCTTAAAAGGAGCAAACCAGCAAGAAACGCTTCAAAGCCCATCCTTACATCCTCCTCCATGGAGTGGGAGGGTGTGGGTGCTGACAGTGGGGAAGGAGGGCAGCAGGAGCCCGGCACAGCCACCCGCAGCCCCTTCCCACACCACAGCCCAAATCATAAGCTGCTTCCTCCACCTCGTGGAGAATCATGAGAATGATCTGCAAACCACAGCTACCAGAAATCGATAAAATACACAATACCTAAATCCAGAAAAATTCCCTTTCCTGGCCCAGAATGTTCCACAATTTTTGGAAATAGTTTCCTGTTCCTTCTGATCTATCATAAGTGCTTAAAAACTTCCTATTTTTTAAATTAGTGTCGATCATCATTAAATAAAGAGATTCAGAGAAGCAACTTAGAGATCACTACTGAGGAGGTGTGATCAGATCTTAAACTATCTTGGAAGTTATAACAGACATGAATTGTTTTATCATTACAAAGTGGGGAGAATCTCCTCAGTCAGGGTGGGTTTTTTCATCTCACTGTGCTCTAGGTTTTAAAAATTTGTACCAGTAAATACCATTCTTATTACACAAGACAGTAACTTTTTTACTACTATTCTGGAACGGTTATATTCTTAATAAAAATGGTTTTACCTCATTGATGCTTATCTTTGTTTCATCAGCTGTCTCATTCTCCTGTATTTCAAGTTTACATGATAGTATCAGATTCATCTTCTCTTGATCAGCCACTGTTTGTCAGGTTCTACTTTATCTGATCTCTTTTAAAAATGTTTCTGTGGGTTTAGAATTTTCTGCATTTCAACTCTTTTTGCTATGTTTTTTGGTTAGTTTGGGGTTTTTCTTGTATAACAGAAATGAACACTTCACTCAAATAAATTTTGATAGAATTGCAATACGACCAGCTTTTCCTGGTGTATTCTTGCTTTCATTGCCTCAGCTTTTGTTTGCTCTTTGACTGCTCACTTACCTTACAAAGATGTTTTGATTGAAGTGTCCATACTGACACCCACCCCAAAGCAAAGTATGGTAGCACACAGCTGAACTAACCAAATGTATTCACTGTGCGCTAATTGCATAGCAAGCAGCAGTGAAATTAGGTTTTAAAATCAACACTCCATTAAGACAGCCGGAAGAAATTCACACTTTGCAGTGCTATTGTGTCTGTCTGCCTACAGAATCCATACATGCTATTCCTTCTGAAAGGTAGTCAAAATGTAGGATAAAAATGCTCTGCAGAGCAAATTTCAGCTTTTACCCAGATTCTAGTGTTTACCTGTTCCCAATTTCTTCTTCCTTCTCCTGGGGGGCGGGGGGGGGGG
>VZRN01003941.1:2624738-2665832 GCA_013397935.1 Dasyornis broadbenti
AGAAAGAGAGTTAAAATGACTCAACAAAATAAATACCAAAAACAGAACAAAAAACCCCAAAAAACAACAAAAAAAAAAGAACAAAAACCACCACACTCCTAAGGAACTCTTTATCCAGAAGTACCAGTGATTTCAGCCTAAACTCACTCACCTGGCTGAGGGCAAAGGAGGCCAGAGCCCTGCATCAGGCTCAGTGCAGTCATGCATCCCCACAGTCATGGCAGGCTCTAACATCCACACCCAGCTACACGTCCCTGCTTTGTGAGGGCCCTGACCCTGGAGGTTCTATACATTCCTACATGCAGGAGAGGCAACAGGAGTGCACAGTCTGCATTATATTTTTTAGCAAGGATGTGCACCCAAACTACCCATCACTGTAAATGGCTGTTACCAATTACCAGGGCTGGCTAACACTTTCACTGCCACCTTTACAGGCAGCAGTTCCCAGTTAGATTTATCCTTTTCCTTGCTGTGGCTGTTCCCTGCCTAGGCAGCTGCATGGCAGATTGGCCCCTGGCTGGATCCCTTACAGCACAAAGGCACTAAATAAGTAATGATGGTTTTGTCACAAAGATTGATTCCAAGGGACAGAAAAAGCAGAGGCTCAAGTGTCTGAAAAAGGACTAAGCTTGCCATCTGTGCTCAGAGAGCAGCTGCCAGCACTGCTTTCACCAGGAGCTGAAGAGATCAGGACTGTTCTCCAGTGGGGAGCTGGCAGCTACTGCAGCAGTGGGTGACAGATCAGGCAAAAGAGATTTTGGATGAGGACACAGAATCTTTTTAACGGTGAAAAGAGACAAGACGTTAAAATCAAGAGCATTCACGACATTCAGTGAACACTTTATGAATGCCTGCCTGGAGTTACCAGCTACAGCATGTAGGAGACTGCCCAGCAGTGGCTAAGTAGCTGCTGGCATTTGGTGAATATTTGAGACAGCTCTGCTAAAGATGACACCTACTTTATTGACAATTGTTATTTTGGCTTCACAAAGGTTTCTACTGAGAGCATCCAGGGAGATGGGCACTCTCTTCCCAGCAGTCAGAGGAGGAGATTTGGCTTTCAGAGGAAGCTAAGGAGGTGGAAATTGATGCTAAGCATTTTACCAGGGAACAGACTCGACTATAAAATGGAGATGCTGTTCAGATGGGGCTCTGGCCTCATTAGGCTTGGTTTAGCTTTACAAAGCACGCTGACAAGCCTTCAGATAGACCTGACTAAAGTACAAGACACCTGTGCTGTCCTGTGCACTGAGACAAGCACCTGTGTAAGAACAGCAAGCAGCCATGTAATTAAAAAGCTGTCTGATTACCAAGGATGATTGCAGGTCCAAAAGGTCGGTGGTGAATGCGGGTAAGCATGTGAACGCTTTCTATGCCATGTGCACCAGGGCAGTGTTAACATGTTCTCAGCACCTAATCTGTGAGAACATAAAAATTAAAAATATGCTCCCTTGAGCAGGATAAATAGTCATACAGGCTATCACACCTGCAATTTTTTTTTCTCTAAAATACTAACCATTTGACTGGTAACAATCTTTTAACATGTTTCTGACAGTATATTCTCTTTCCAAGTCATAAAAAGCTGAAACCAATGTATTTTTCAATACACCCCATCTCCTATGTGACCCCATAAAGTTCAATTCAGAAATGCAGCCAGTGAAACCAAAGTTACTTTTATGACTGCACACTTAAATAACCTTTCTACACAATGTTTACTGAATATTATTAGCACAGAGTCATTTAGGATGGACGGGACAATTGGAGGTCACCCTGTCTAAGGCCCTGCTCAAGCAGGGTGACCTAGAGCATGTTTCCCAGGACAATGTCCACATGACACAGTATTGCAGGATTTCCAGGGCATTACTTGACATCTTAGTCAATCACTCCATCAGACACGTCTTAAACAGCCTCATTTCCTCCCTACAGGCGTATAGATTTTAGTAGATGCTTTTGCAGAAGGAAAGGCATGAGACCATTATTTCAATGCCCTCAGAGACTGTTTGCTGCATCACTACAGACAGAGAAATAAACACACTCTGCCTATAAAGATTAAAAGGAAAATTACTGCAGTACAAAAAACGTCTGTGTGAAAGACCAACTGATCTGATGTTGGGTAAGGAAAATAATATCCGGGGTGAAAAGTCTTCACAATGAGATTGGGTTACATCTGTACAAAGTTAAAACTTCCCCTCATTACTCAAAGCCCACCAGAACCACCCCCTTTGGCACAATTATTTAAGACCTTTTACAACTGACCACACCCTTTACAAACTTGCCAAACAGGCAAAGCCAATCCACAGATAGACACAAATTCACCTCCCTACTGAGGCCATGAATCACACATACATTAAACTAAAATTAAACTGATATGACTGTGGATAAATACATTCCTTGGGGTTTTTTTATTTTTCCAGTAGGAGACTGACCCACGTTTGGTTTGAATTAAAGATTCATTGCACTGAAACAAACAACTAAATGGAAAGATATGAGTCCCTTTGAAGAGCGTGCAAATCAAATTTAGGTGATAATTAGCAGCAGACAATTGGAACCTACTGTTTATTTGCACAGAACCTGATGTTACTGAGCTACCTCTGGAATAGACAAATAGAGCTGCATATTCTGCTTTCCACCCTGCTTCTCTTTTTAAAACCTTTTACAGAACATTGTTAACTCACCAATGTCAAAGCTCCTGCAACTTTATTAAGTAAAAGAGGGGAAGGAAGAAACAAGTGAAAATCCTCTTATTTTTCTGTTCTAAAAAACAATGGACATTTAAAAATTTACATCTGCTCCTTCTCCTCTTCCTCTCCATCCCTAGAGCAAAATTGGATTTCAAGATAAATATTGCTTTTGGGTTGCAGTACAAACAAACAGGTCTGTATTTGAGTATAAGGCTTTGAGACTCCTGCTCACACCATTTGTGGCACTGTTTATTCCAATCTTCAGTCTCAAATACTTTCAATGCCTGCGCCCTGGTACCGGAGCCATAAAACTGCTATTAACACCTTGAAGTCTGAAAGAGCATGGCAGATTAAAAAAAAAAAAAAAAAGTAAATAAATTCAGTTTTCTCTGTTATCAATAATCTCACTCTGGTATTTATTTCTACCAAACCAGCCAGATAAGGAAGAAAATAAGTCTAAAGAAGAAAAGAATTCTAATTGGAGTAGATGTTAAACACATCTGCATGCAAATAGCACAGGGAGCTTCTTAGCTAGAGAGTTTACAAATTGAAGACAGAAGCATCAATTCCCCCAAAAGTTATGGGAAACTTATGGAAAATGGGAGCACAGGTAAAATATGTCGATTTTTTGGTAGGATCCTGCTTGATAACAATGGCTGTGAAACAAACAATGCAGCCTCTTGAGAGAACACTACTACAGAAACTGGTCAAAGTGACTTAGGACTAGAAGTACCCAAGAATGCTTTATTATTTAGATTAAAGTTTGATTGCCAAAGGACAAACAAAACAAAATCAGAGTGGGATGGTATCTCCCTTTTGGCTTTAACAAAATCAAATGTGGTATAATTTCATTTTTAAAAAAGCAAGTCTTTCTCCCTGGGAAATAAGTTTTAACTCTCAGACTGGTTGTCACAGAATTAAAACTGCCCTCAATAGATGGGAGTAACATAATGCATTTTCATAAATGGAATTCTAATTATTACAGATATCTTAAGGTTGCATATTGTTTTCACAAAAAGCTCAAAAATACTCAAATCAATGGGGAAAATGTAACCTCAGGGAAAAAAACAGTGTTGTAGCAAATAGATTCCATACCTTCTTTACCTCCTCAGTAAAGACTCATAAATGATACTCATCCAGTAGCATGAGAATAACCTCCCCCATTCCACAGTATTTTGGAACTGACTCAGCGTTTTTAGCAATGTTCTTGCTCAAATTAACATCAAACCCTGCATACTAGATACATGCTTTCAAACAGCTTTCAAACTGTGTGTGAGCCCATCCTTGCTATTGTTAAGACACACAAATCCTCATCTGAGTAAAACATATACTAAATTCATTCTTCACCCAGGTGCAAAGGGGAAAATGAGCAGTATGTTTAAGTATGTTAATTATGTTATCTAATACATAAACAGATACAATACTGCACAACCTCCTGTATCTCCCGTGTTTTTAAAATCAAGTTTAAGTCATTAAAATCTCCAAGGTCCCCAAAAAAATCTATTCCACACACACCTATTCACCTTCCTGCTCATCTCTTCCAAACCCTGGAGCCTCATCTCCTTCAGCCTCATCTGAATTTCCCTGTCTGTACACAAAGGTTTCCAAGTCCCTGTTCCTGAGCACTCGGTATCTACTATCTGCCCTTGCTAACAGAAGCCTTCAAAATCCCTGATTAACTTTACCATGAAAGCAAGGTGAAATTGTTCAACCTCTGTATTAACTACATGCATTTTTATCCTGTTGGCCATTTGTCAGCCCCAGATACACCCAGCAAGGCCACGCTGTGAAATGAGCTACAGTAGGTTTCCAGTGATGGTGACTCCACTCCCTTGGCAGTCCATTCCAGTGATGAACATGAACAACCCTTTCAGTGAAGAAATTCCTCCTATATCCAGCCTGAACCTCCCCAGCACAGCTTGAGTCTGTCTTTTTTCTCCCGTCACTAGCCGCCTGGGAGGTCAATCACCACCTTGCATATACATACATATATATATGTATATGTATATACACACATATAGATATATGTACATATAAGTCTCTCTGTGTGTATACATATATAAATATATAAACAAAATATAGAAGAGCCTTAAATTCTGATGTAGCCAGTTCCTCCATTCATAAAATACCTTTCCCTTAAAAAATAAGATATAATCTCTAGAAAAAATATAAAATGGGCTTTATCCTCAGCACACAGCAGGGCAACTTTAAAGGTTTTTGCTTTTACACCAGAAACATTGGTTCAGCTGGACACTTTTATGTCCTTTGATGGTTTTCTTCCCTAGTACAGGAAGCTCCCTCAAGCTTGCTTGGTATTTACCCCTTGCAACTTATTATGCACACATTTTTTTCCATGTCCAATACAATGACCAGCTGCAAGATTAACTGCACACACAAATGCCAGTCCATAAATCACAAACAAGTTACTCAGTACACCCACCACTACTGCAATCTGAAATCTGTACATGAATTGCACCTGTGCACCAGAGCTGTTATGATCAGATGTTCACCAGAACTTGCTTATTTTCTACAGTGACTTTCTTTAACCAAAGTGAGAGCCGACCGCCAGTCACAAAGAGTTTCTCCCATTTCTTGAAGCTGTCTGACAAATGCATTGCTGTGAAAACTCCAAGGAAACGTGTATGGTTTTAGAGGAAAAGTTCAAGGGCTTATATAAAAAACACTTCCTGAAGAAGAGAGGAATTTCTCTAAGTTTTGAAATTATTTACTTACCTTTCTTTATGCCAAGCTTATTCTGGCTTTTTTCTTCATTCAGATCCTAAAAATGAATGGTGTGCTGACTTTCTTAAATAAGCTACGCATTAACACACATGCCCAAACCCTCAGAAATTCCGCCCCATAAGTTGGAATAAACATAACAAGCTCCAGCATAAAGATGCTATTAAAAGGCAATTAAAAAAAAACATCACGTTCCCATAACATATTCTCAGGTGAAGACAGCTGCACACTAAACCGTACATAAAATGTTTAGCAATGTAAAAGGTTTGCCTGGTGATTCTACAGGGATATGACAAAAAGGAAAAAAAAAAAATCCAAAAAAAAACCAAGACGCTTAGCCATCCTAACCCAAACAAGAGATTAAAATAATATATAACTGATTTCATTTTGTTACCGTCTGAATCCACATGGGAAGCATTCAAAAGGCGTGTTTATTTTGTCTCATTGACAAAATAACAAATACTAACCATGAAGATTTCTACCTTTCAACACTGCAGGCCGTACTCCAAGTTGAGAGGCAGTGCCCTTCACCAATGCTCCACTTCCATAGCCTCCAAAAATAAAGTGAGGAAGTTCCAGGCTTAAGAACTTTACTAGATCAGAGTTCCAGGATACTTTCTGGAAAACTGAATCACAGTAAGAAAAGGTTTATCACCCCTCTAATAAAAGTAGAGAAATTCATCGTTGTCACCTGCAATTGCAGTATCTTCTCATAGCCAGAAGGAAGGAATGGGAAATACCCAAACACAGGTATCTATAACCAAATGCAGCCGACATGAGTCAAACCTGCAGCGTGGATGTCATGGCCACTTGACTGACAAAAGCCCTCTCTTACCTTCCATCTCCTGGAGGTATCGGGAAGATGATTCCTCTGCCTTGTGAAAATACACCAGAGAAGGAGAGCGTGTCTCAAGGACCTCACTGTGGCGATACTTCTAATACCAATAAGGCAGGACCATTGGCTGGCTCTCTTGTAATTTGGAGCTTAACATTATTGTACGTAGTTATAATGTCACATGAACAAAATCCTAATAGTGTATGTTCAGAAAGATGCATAAAGTGTATGGAAAGTTGGCCTACTAAGTATATTACAACAGAGCTCATGAAAAGCAGAGGAGTAAGATATTTTTGTAGTCATATTACTTAAAACTGAGACCAATCCTCTCTTGGAAATGTAAATATTCAACTTGGTTAAATCAAGACAATCACAGATAGACATTTTTTCCCAAATCTTTGGCTGTATTGCAATGGTTGTTTCAATTTGTAATCTCCAACTAAACATTTCCTATCCATGGATTAACAATATATTTACTGACTTGTGTCTTTTAACAGTATTTATCCAACATAACAAAATAAACTGCAATTTGTTATACTTTTTTTTTTACAAAACATTTTATAAATATTTTTACAAAATGTATACAAAGCAATTTCAAGTGAGACATACTTTACAAATGAAGGTATTTAAGCAAATAAAGTCCATACCACACTGACAATAAGTGACACATCCTCTTTAAGTGAAGTCAGTCTGTAAGGCCTCCCTACTCTAACAGATAAATTATACTAAAATCTTCAAAATGAACATAGTTTTCTTAATTGCCAGTTTAAAATTTGTTTTAATATTAGGCAGTATTAAATAACATTGAAATCACAATGCTGATCCAGCAAAATAATGAAAACATGTTTAAAGTCATGCACATTCACAATACTTTGCTGGACTTGAGCCCATATGATTAATAAACTTTTTATTAAGCACCACAAAAATACAATTCTTTCATTTACTGCTTCACCACGTACCAGAATTCCTTTAGAATTGAATTCAAAGGAGTGAACAACAGAACATTAACAATCTAAGATCAATCTTACTAGGATTGTTCAATGGGTTCCTCTCATCAGCAGTTCAGAGAAATGTGTCTGACCAAATCAACCACAATTACGTTTTGTAATTTGTAATTTTTTTTATATGTCATTGTTCCCCCTTCCCAAATCAGACTCAACAGAAGACACATAGCCTGATACTTCAGTTATATATTTGCTGTAGAGAGGCTGGAAACCCCATACCCATTTCAAGGTGGTACAAAAAGCAAAGGGATTGATGAATGTGCAACCTACTTTCTTTCTCAATAAAAGAAAGATTTAACTTGTTAACATACAGCTGTGTAATGGTTAAATTTCCAAAACGATAAAATAAAATATGCATCAGGATACACAGCCATGAGAATATTATTTAATCTAAAAAGGCAATAGGTGAAGACTATCTTGTCAGTTTTGCCAATAAGAAAACAACTAACTGCCTCAGAGTCTATTCTCTGGACATCCAACTAAAAATTTAAAACTGGCAATACTTATTAATATTTTATACAACACTTGGGAATGTTGGATTTTTACAAACATGTACTTTAAAATTGGCACAATTTTTTTAAATGGCAATTAGTAACATACAAAACCAGTACTTCCATTCACGTTGAAGGGGAGATGAATTTTAAGGAAGTTTATCTTTCTCACATTGCTTTCTAGATTTGGTTTCCTTTAGTGGTCAGACAGTGGACTGTAGCTCAATACTGAGTTGCGTTGTAATGTTCTACTATCCCAAGGATCTAATTCTGCTTCTTCCTGTGCCATTCAGATGGACTGAACTACACACCAGCAAAACCTTTTGGTTTCTCTCCTGGCAATCTGACTGACAACCACAGCTAGTCACAATGAGCCTCTCTATCACGAAAATCATAATCAGCAAGTCTGGAAAATGGCTAGTAATGTTTCTGAGCAATGGTGGAGAAGTTCTGGGGGAGAATATGAGCATACCTTAGAAACCACAAAAGCTGTATCCTCCTGAGCAGACATATGTACTACACACACGTGACGAACGTCAGCGCGCTTATGTGCATAAAAGCACTCATGACCAAAGTAAACGAGAACAAAGCAGCATGGGCAGCAAAAAAAAAAAGTCATAGATTAAAATAAATAAATAAAATAATAAGATTCTATCTTAACAACATGACAATAAGCCAAATACAAACCATGCAATGGTTTCACTTGGCTTTACAATATGAATTAATAATTACACATTTTTTGATATGTTTAAACAATGGGATTGCTGATCAACTTTGGTCTGTACATATCTTGATAATTATGACTGCTACGGTGGATGATTTAACATTCTCTGACAGCAAAAGCAAAAAAAAAAATCAAAAATAAACACTGGCCTTTAAATTTAATCAGAGTAAGGCTAACGTCCTCTTAAAATATAAGCTACAAATACAGTTTTCAAATAAAAGTGCTTCTGACAACTGGTCTAAAAAAAAAAAACCAAACAACAAACAAAAGAAAACATTTATACCACTTCAGAAAGACTCAAGGCTGACTACATCCAATTATAAAATGCAAAATCTTTTCCTCAAGAGATAACATATATATGTATTATATATATAAATTCATGGCTCTATCATGGCCTCATCCTGTACACTTTGCTATTTACTGGCTTCCATTCTACCCTCCTTAGTCAAGCATTTATTACTTCATATCATGCCACTGTGACTAAGATCATATAATATCATCCCACAGACTAAAGTTACCCACTACAAATATATCATCAAGTACTAGTTTCTGCTCAGAAAGCAATAGAAAAGCACTTAAAGTTTAA
Source organism: Dasyornis broadbenti (assembly GCA_013397935.1). NCBI lineage: Eukaryota > Metazoa > Chordata > Aves > Passeriformes > Dasyornithidae > Dasyornis > Dasyornis broadbenti. The sequence goes on from VZRN01003941.1 coordinate 2,633,799, forward strand.
ATTATGAAGCCTTGTAAACACACTGATGATTTCCTTCCAACTTAAGAATCCTAGAATACAGATTCATTAACAAAGCAAATAATCACTTCTGAATAGAGGTACAGTGGGTTTTCCAGAAAAACTAAAAATTTGATGATTTGTGGAAGAGAAGGGTAGGGGAGAATTGTTGCTTCCATCACTCTTTAAAAACATCTTCTTAATAAATATATCCTTTCAAATGACTGTGATTGTCAGTATATTACCATATTATATAGGGCCTAACAACCTGCAACCTTGTTATGTTGCAGTACTGCTCAATTATCAAAAGCACTATCATAATAATACTTGAAACAGTAAGGCCCTAACAGACTGCATTCTAACAAGGATTAACTTTACTTGGATATCTCACTGTAACCACAATGAGTATTGCTCTCAAACACAGAACAGAATCTAGTTTAGAAAGGTTAACCTTAAATGCATGTCAGGCTGTACTTGTGGTGTCATTCACATTTGCTTCTGCTAAGAGAAACATAACTTGTCCATGGTACTGTAACTATTAACACTCTAAGATACTATTTACAGCTGCTTCTAAAATAGAATCAGTTTCTACAACACTTTCACTGTGGTCTGGAATAAATTTTTCCAGGCAGTTCTCTTGTGAAGCAATAGGTGAAAAAGTAGGAAACTCTAATTCAACCGAGCCACTACTTGCTGCCTCATTTTGTGGCTGTCTCCCAGCTTTTTTAAGTTCCAAGATGTTTTTAAATGTAGTTTCTAAACTCTTACTGAGCAGTAAGTCTTGCTGGGGTTCACCAGAGCCTTTCCTGTTATCAGGATGCAAAATCTCATTCTTTGGAGAGCTCCTCACAGTTTTGTCTTGAAGTGAATTATTACACGTTACCTTTGAGAAAGATTGAACTGTGTTCCTTGATATTTTATTGTGTGTTCCGTGACTGCCTCTTGACACAATTTTTGACAAGTCTTCAGAACTCAAAGAATTCTCAGTGGACTTTGTAAGATCTTTCCCAGTCATCCTTTCTTCAGAAAGTGCCACGTATTGGCTTTCAGAAGAACAATTAGCTTTTTCAAACTTTAAAGCTTTAGTGAGGCTCTCAGACTTTTTAGTAGATGATTTTCCTTCTTGTGGTGTCAGAATGTTGTTAGGCACTAGAGGAAGTTTACTGTGATTTGTGGACTCTGCTGAGCTGGATTTTGGTCGGTCTCTGGCTTGGGTTTTGGTAGTCTGACTTCGAGAAGGTAAAGTTTTGCTAGATTGATGGTCACTTTTGCTGGGCTGTGCTTCTTCAGCTGTTTTCTCAAATTGTTTGGCAGAGCAACAAAAATCAGCCTGATAACCATCTGAAAATTAAACAGCAACACTTTACTAAAATTACCTACACATCAAAATAACTGACACTCCAACATAATTTGTAAATACTGAAATTCAAATAACATCCACAGCTTACAGACCTGGGTCTTTAAGAGACGTTCATATGCTTAAGTGTTCTGCTGCGTACAGTGCAGGAGATTATCACTAAATTAATCAGCACACTACGCACGTATGTGCACTGTAAAACCAGATTAAGGGCATTTCCCAGCATTCTAAATATGCAAATATGGTCTCTGAAGACTAATACTTTCTACAACACAACCAGTGAATAACTTTTAAAATATGCAGATCATGCAGAACCTTTAAACAAAGAGTAGCTGTAATCTCACACAAATAATGTATTTCCAGGTGCTATGTTCAACAACATTCCGGTTAAAAATGCTGCCATTTAAATGGCCATGACACTCCAAAAGCAACACTTCATTAAGATGAACAAGAGTATATTCATGCTTCAAACAGTGGTGTTCTTTCTGGCTGCAAGCAAACTCACAGATTCTTCCCTGCTAGAATGGAGACACTGCAGGAGTCATGACTGCTGTCAAACTCAGAAACATTTCTCTGCCAAACAGGTAAATTTTGTTTTTTCCACAAATAACTGCTTCAACCTTACAGTGTCTCTGGATTGTTGAATTTTGGAGTTATAAAAACTTACCTTGCAACTGCTTTTTCAGTATTTCAATTACTGGAATCCACAACAATCAGTGCCTCACTGTGGCCACAACTATTTTTAAACACTCTACACTTAGTTTAGAAGTTAAGCATTACTTACCAGGATCCACAAGTGCAAGACGCTTATCCCGGGTCAGAGATGCTCTTTCCTCCTGGTTAAACATCCTATCAATCATAACCATTTCTGCAGAGGGATTTATCCGCTGTAGGAAAAGGAAAAAAGAATCAATCTCTGTAGTGACTCATATGTTGGTGGCAAATCAAAACATTTATAGCTTAGTTACTCTTCAGATAAAAAGAAATTCTTTTATTACATATTTGTGAAGAATACTCGCAGTTCAAAATTCTTGACTCTGACCCAACCACTACTGAAACTCAATCATAAAACATTACATTGTATGGCAAATTTTATTTGGTAAAGATTTTAAAACAGGGAATTACTTCCAGTTGTATGAATTGTACTCTTTTGGGACTGAGTAGGTTTACTATTGTATACCACAATTTTTTTTACATCATACAGTATCTTTCTCTTTTAGAGGAACAACCAGCAAAAATCTTGAAATGGGACCAACCCTATCAGCTTCCCTGCAATTCTCTCCCATCCTTGTAACTTGCTGGTGCAGAGCTGCATTTTGCTGACAATGCTGTCAAGCCAATTGGATCCATCCGTCACAGAAAAAGTTCACTGCACTAGGCCACAACACAGGCTACTAGTTTCAAAACTGAATGCTGTGTGAAATAAACCCTTCAAAATTACTAAACGGGATTTGCCATACAACATACCAGATGCTAAAAGAACAAATCACAACCTTCATCCTCTCTCTGCACCTGCAAATACTTGGAAATATTTGATGGCTAGGATCTTTTACAATGGAACCGCTAGTTTTAAAAACCGTATTAATTCTAACACTTATATTACGTATTCTTGTCTCTAAATATCTAAATGTCTATTATACTCAAAATCAAAACTTTTCCAGGCCTGAAAACTAGCATGTCTGAAGTCACTATGGCATTTCCTGATCCTTGTAAAACACATTCTTGAAGTAACTTTGTCAGTTTTATTTTACCTCATACCTGGGACTGTGAAAGCACTTAAATCAGCAGCACTTCTGATGAAAACAAGATGTTCCACCCAGCTTTTAAGAACAAACAATGATTTCCTAAATCGTAATATGATTTGGCTCCAATTATAATATGGCTGGAGGCCTCTAAATGGACACTATCAACACTATTTCAGGTTCCACTAGTCACAGAAATACACAGAAATCACCTTCCTGACTTATCACAGCCTGTTCAGTGGAAGAGCAAAGCAGAAGCAGAGAAGTTCATGTGCCTGTTCTGTAGGTGTATATTTTTTTAACAAACTGAACCCCATCCCATAAACAAAGTGTACCTGGGTTATACACCTTACCATTGCATCTTCTATAAGCAAACATCTGTATTTGTTCAGCATAGCCTGCGTCCTCTTCAAAAGCTGTGTAGCTACAGATTCAAACTCACTGTCCACTAGAAAGACAAAGTACAGTTTCAAACACTGTTCTTAATAACCTGCACAAATTTTAAAATTTTCCTATTCTTACTGCTCTAACTTACATTAAGAACTCTCTCAATACACTGATTACAAACTTACTGCCAATTAAAAAAAAAAGTTTACCTTTTCTTAAATCTTCTTCTGTTGGCAGTGATCCCTGGCACACGTGGTATGAAAGGAGTCTCTGAACTGCATCGTTTAATGATCTGAACCGACTTTTATCTGGTGTCACAGCATGTACCTGATCCTTCTGTAATTGTTGTAGAATACTACAACAAAAATTAATGAGATATAATTAACATATACGGTACAGAGCTTTTACATTGACAAAACTAAAAAATTAAGGTTTCTGCAACAAAATTACAAAGAAAGAATGACTTACAAAGCTCCTTTAGTTAACTGTTTAGCAGCAGGCCTTTTCTGTCCAACTAAATGACCATCCACCTAAGTTCAAAATAAAAGACAAATTACAATGTATCCCCTCATTTGCAAAGCCTTTGTTTCAGTATTTGTTTCTGTCAATTAAGTAGATCACCAACTCTAACTGTAACCACCACATAAGCACCAACACTTTCAACTATCTCCTATTTTCACAGGGCACTGTATCAACAAGAACAAGATAGGGAGGTGACATAAACCAAAGGTCTGAAATACTGTTTGTAGGCAAATTCAGTAAATAACACTGTTGTACATTATACATATTTCACTAGGAAAGAGATGATGAAATTTAGCAGGTGCAAAGAAGGAAAGGTACAACTAAAAACTTTTCCAAATACATCTTTTCTTACAAACTAGCTCTGCATTTCTCAGATATCATCTTGCCTGGTATTGATGGATTAGAGTATCTGTGAGGAAAGCAGGCTAAGGTTGTGCACTTAAGTGCTCAAAAGTCACAGTGTGTGGGGAGGTGGTAAAAGCCATTCTCAGAAATCTATTTCAGTGTCAATGCTACAGATACGTCCATCAGGCAAAGATCTATCTCCTTTTCTTCTTTGCTTAGACATTTATGAAACCAAGATTTTTCCCAGGAGCCCTGTCCTAAGACCTGAGGTTTTCTGAAGGGTTAAAGACTGATGGCAGGCCCACTGTAATGGTACTTGCCTCAAAAAGCTGCCAAATTCAGAGCATAAAAATAGACATCACCAAGCAGAATGAATATCTGACCAACTATTACACACCCAGGCTGAACTCCTAACTGAGCACTATTATACCTTCTGCTGTACTTGCATATCCATAAGACATGGAAAAACATTCCTGTCCTACTACATCGACAAATACATTTACAAACAAAAATTCTAAGTCAGATCCTCTCCAAAAAACGTGGACAATGTTTTTGTACACACTTGTGATATGTATGAGAACCTCTGATGGTAAAAAAAGGATTATGCAGTAAAGAATAAAACGAAGACCAGATGGAATTTTTCTGCCACTCCTCACAAACCAATCTCTCCCAGTCAGCTAGAGAACTGCTGAGTCTCTAAGAAATAATGGTAAGAGTAGGTCTAACTTATGGCCAATTCAATGAAGAATTGCTATGTCATACAAAACTATCTTCAGGGAACAGTACAGTCAGACTCCACTTACTGAATTAATCTCAAAGCAGCATTTCAGTGTATCAATTTGCAAAATAATCAACATTTAATATGTCAAGCTAGAATTTGGCAAGTTTGAGTGAGTTCTAAAAAAACCTGCAAAGATTCCTAGCTTGTTTTTTCACTACCTCTCCCCAGCCCAGTGGGGAGGAGAATGAGAAAAATGTAAACCTTTTAGGTTGAAAAGAACAGTTTGAAAATGGAAACAAAATAAAGTAATATAGTAATGGTAGTTATTATAAAGTTGTTATGAAAAACAGAAAAAGGGGGAATTAAACCTAGGAGAAACAAGTGATGCACAATGCAATTGCTCAGCACCCTCTGACTGATACCCACCCTGTCCCCGAGCAGTGATCGTGGCAGCTCACAGCCAATTCACCCCTTGATATACAGAACATGATGTTCCATAGCATGGAATATTCCTTTGGCCAGTTTGGGCCAGCTGTCCTGGCTCTGCACCCTCCCTTCTTGTACACCTCCTCACTGGCACAGCATGGGGCACTGGAAAGACCTTGACTTACACATTAAGCATTGCTCAGTAACTAAAACACTGGTGCATTATCAACATTAATCTCATACTAAATCCAAAACACAGCACTGTTCCACCTACTAAGAAGAAAATTCACTCCATCCCAGCCAAAACCAGGACAGACAGGGAAATGCAGAAATAAGAGTATTTTCTACCTGTATACTCTGCTGAACTGATGATGATCCAATCACTTTTTCTTGTGGCTGTGCTGTTCCTAGAGATTGTTGTATGATTTTTCCTCCAGAGTCCTGTCCTATAAAAAAAAAAATGTAAAGAAGACTCTTGTCATCCTAAGCAGGAAGAGAATAATTTTGTGTACCTATCGTGATAATTTTACGTGACCTTTTAGGAAAGATGAGTCTCATGCCTATAAAAGCACTAGTGCAACTATCCTGTGGAGAAATCAGCTCATAAAAATGAAACACGACTCATACTTTGTCCTGCAAACCACAAAAATCCTCAGATATAAATCACATCCTACCACAGTACTGCAACATAAGAAATTCAAAAGTATTGTAAGTTCAGTGTCCTAACAATTTACCTGAAATCATACAGTAAATTTATCAAGCTTTTCAATACTAACCCTCCCTCCTCAAGCATATCAATCAAATTTTTCTAGAGCTCCTGGAAGTATTTAGACAGGAAGTATATTTTTTCCCCCTAGATTTTCTAGATAGGCAGACTTCCTCCAAATGCATTGCTCCATAATTCAAACAGTATCTTATCAGTCATGCTATATTACAACCAAAACAAGTAAGAATTTATTAGTTTTTTTTTCCCCAAAGACACCCAGCATTCTGTGCTGATTGTAAAGAGTTGTTTGGACAGCTTACAGTACACAAGGGTAAAAAAAAAAGCAAGGTAGAGTATTGAACCTTATTCAAAAGGGTTACTTATGCACAAAGAGAACAGGAAAGTTACTGCATTTTTCTCTTTGCCTTGAATGTACAGGTTTCGTTCTTTTAGTTGCATGATGCTGCTTGAAAAGCTGCTGTTTTGCCATGAGCAATGCATGAACTAATTTAACTGAAAGTGACACATTCAAGAACAAAGTGAGGGATGACAGCCTGCACATAACCTTGTAATAGCTATTTCTCTTCCCTCTGTATCTGAAGCAGCCACCACATTTGAGAATCTAGAAGTTTCATGGAATTTTAACAGACATCTGTATTTTGAAAATTACTTATTTCTATTTTCCTAAGCTGAAAAAAAAAGAAAAATGAAAGAAAGTACAATTTTGGATTTCATAGAGGGGAGAAATAATTACTAATTGTGAAGATTCAACTTTTCACTCTCGAAAATGAAGTGCCATGGTTGGGAAAAATCAAGCACACATTCAATACTGAAAAAAAATAGCTTGCATTCTTCTAAAAATAGAATTCCAACAACCTGTAGAACCATATGAGCATAAGCCATCAATGTAAGCCTGAAACAGTGAAGAACAAATCTCTGTTGCTGGAGAAAATTAAGAAAATTATGTTAAAAAGACCTTAGTTGACCTGATAGTGTGTTGCTCAGAAGACTTGTTAGCTGAGGCTGCCTCAAATTGTCTTGTGTCTTCGATGTAGAAACTGGTGACGTCTGGTTCACAGCCTTTTTCTGTGTCACATACATAAAATGAAAAATAATTTTTTTAAAAATCACAGTCAAATATTTACTGAAAGCTTTAACAAACACAAGGAAAAGGCACTTAAAATTCATCTCTATGTATACTTTTTGAACTTCAAACTCATCAGTGGTGGAATTCACACATCTCAATCTCTCCAAGTTCAAGAATTTTATGAAGTAAATCAGAGAGGAATACAAATTACACTAACAGCACAAATAAATAGCAGTTGCATTCCACAAGACCCCTGATTTACCACTACAAGTAGCCCTCAGAAAGCTCAGCTTCTGAGACTCCCAAAACTGAAAGATGATGAAGTTGCTTTCACAACAAAAAAACCCAAAAAAACCACGGAACAAACCATCCGCTGCTTAGCAACTAAATGATACATGGTTTAGTATAAAGTACAATGTTTAAAATGCAAGTACAAACAAACTAAAATATTCTGGCAAATAGTGGCACTTGTTGTCTGTAAGTTCCAATTTACCGCTCTGAAATTTCAGCACAAAACCAAAATGATCTTTTACAGCAATAAGAAAGACTATGCTTTTATAACTGCTGAAAGTCCCTGACCCAGCACATAATCTGCAAACAGGAAGATGCAGAGACACGAAGAGAAAGTCAGACAGGCCTCAAATTACTCATCTGCAAACAACATGTTACAACCTGTGCCAGCAGTTTTGGCAAAGGCTCCAAATGTGTTTCTACAACAAGTTTGTACTGAATTTTTAAATGCATATTATTTTCTAAGACATTATTTCACTGCAGATTTTGGTTTTGCTTAAAAAAGAATCCATCAGACCTTTGGAAAAAGAGAAAGATCTAAGGTAATTAGTGCAAATGCATTCTGAGAGAGTTACCAGTATTTTAAAATTACCAAAAAAAAAAACTCCAACCAGAATTCAAAAATAAGGACAGAAATTGAACAGCTTGTTGCTAACTGTGTGAAAAGTCACGGAGTTAAAATTGGCAGTTCACTCTGGAACTTTATGAAACTTTTGACTGTTTTAAGTTCACTTAAGAAAAGAGAAAAAATTGAGTTGAATATATATTGCAAGTGTATCTACCGGACAAAAAAGACCACATCTCACCTTAAAAGTAAATTCAGATTATTTTTTTTTAACTACTACTAGCTTGACTTCTTAAGATAATTATTTTTAAATGTTATGCTTTTACAAACTGCTTTAAAAGTAATTTCTTTTTAAAGAGTCTAAGAAATACTTCTTGTCTTTGCTTCAAATTTGAAAGCTTCTAACTGCTCTAGACATGCATAACAAAAGCACCAATATCGTAAACAACAAAAGGAAGCCCAAGAAATCCTTCCATCTTCAATTTCAGTAAGTCAGACCTTGAAAATGCATAGGTTTTAGTACGGTCAAAAGACTTTTAAGTGCTAAGAATGTACCTGAGCGTTTACATCTAGCCTATGGTAAGGTTTTCAGGAGAGCTCACAGTTGTATAACCTTACAATGCCCATTCCTTTAAAAAGGAGCAGAAATAGATCAATGCTAAGCACTACAAATCACCAACAAAATCTTTAGAATTAATCAAAGTTACAGAATGACAGATTTAGAAAATACCAAGTGAAATTATGTCTCTGGGTTCCAGTAATTTTCAGCAGTTCCGCAGTATTTGTAACAATACAAACCAGCAAAATTAACATTCTGTGTATTAACAGCAACTTTAAACTTTGCTAACCAGATTTTAGCACAGCTTAGAAGCCTTTCTTTGGCTACATTCTCAGGCAGCTTTCATACCTGACCAAAGGCAAACTGTTGTTGTGTTACTCCAACAGACGTGTGACTAAAGGTGCTGACAGATTTGGAGGAGGATGCTGGAAGACGATGCGATGCACTGACGGCAACTTGAGCTCTGTTCTGGACCAGCTGATCTCCTGTAAAGTTCCCTCCTGATGCGACAGACTGAACTGATGCTCCCAAGCTGGGATGTACTGAACCAGAAGAACTCGCAGCAGCAAATCGATTAGAAGCTGACATATTTGAGACTGTGGACTGCCCAGGTGACATGGTAGTAAAACTCGATCTGCCTTGAGAAACATTAGCTTGGCTGGGTGACAAATGCAACACCGTTGGTGACGCCTGCTGCAGTGGCACCTGTCCACCAACAATTTGGGAAGTTCCATGATTTACTATAACTTGGTTTCCAGGAGCTGTGAACGTCTGGCCGGAAACAAGCTGAACAGCTGTGTTCTGATTATTCAGCATCTGTCCTGAATACGACTGGTTGGCTCTTAGCATGTTTGCAGAGTTCCTGTTGAGCATTACATGCTCAGCAGACACTTGGCCAGGAACCAGCTGGGAAGGCTGAGTCTGAAGAAGTTGTCCATTTATGGCCTGGACATGATGAACTGAATTAGAATTAACAGACAAACTTGTAGGTATGAGAAACTGGTTTTGAGGTGCGTGAGGCTGTCCCATAGGAGAATGGATAACAATACTACCTCCAGCATTGCCAACTGTCTGAGGTGTAACTGATTTTCTTGTGTTTTGTTGGTTAACAATATTAACAGACATATGAGGACCAACTACTGAACTCTGAGGTGAGTTTGCAGAAGCAAATGGAATCCCTTGTTGTACATGATGTTGCTGTATTCCCAAGTTATTCACATTGTAAGCAGTCTGCTGACCCATCTGAATAGGCTTTGGTTGGATATTAATAGGAACTTTGTTAGAGTTTGGTGCCAAACCCCTTTGAATGATGATATTATGAACAGGCAACGAAGTCTGAAAATTTGTGCTGTTAAATGGAACAGTTACAGGTTGTGCTACTGGACTTGAATTTGAGTTACTGAACAGCGAGTTCCCATTTGGAGTTTGTCTATGAACCAAGAGGCCACTGCTCATGTTTGCAGGTGTTTGCTGACCATTGCCTTTCAATATTATCTGAGATCCATCGAGGTTATTGATGGTCATCATGGAAGGTTGATTACTAAATGAACCAATCAGCTGTATCTGCCCAGAACCACTAATCTGGCTGCTATTAGACAAATGCTGGCCAGGAACACTAATTCCGACATGTTGCATAAAGCCATGTTGCACACCAACTGTATTGCTTGCAAAAGATGCTCCAACAGGTTGCTGTACCACTTGAGTAACTCCTATAGGTTGCAACGTCTGACCTGAGTAATTAGAAACATTAGAAGCCTGAGTAAAGGATGCTGATGAAGAAGGATGAAGCTGAGCTTGTGCAAACTGTTGGCTAGAACCTACACTGGCATCCAAATATGCCTCTTCCGCCAAAGTCTGTTCGGTAATATTGGCCTCCTGCAAGGACTTCTGAAGAATATCAAAAGGCTGATCCTCAGTAAGATCAGGTAAAGGAGAAGACACAAGTTCATCTTCAAGAAACTGAAGGCTACTGGACAGCTGCAGTCCATCACTAGGCCCCTCTCCAAGCTGACCACTTACACCTTTTACAGACGACTTAGGATCAGTGTTCTGAAAGGCAAAACAAGAAATAAATCACTTTCAGAAATTCCAGTATCTACCTTGTTTCCTCAGTAAGTTATTTTTCCATGCAAGCAAACTGTCTACACAGAATTATACTCTTCCCATAGCATGTGCAGGGTGATGTTGACGCCATACAGTGAGCCAGCACAAACAGGTCATGGACATCCCGCTCACACCCTCAAACAGACTGCTGGAGATGCTATTCTCCTTTCCCTTATCAAATCTCTCAATACACAGCACTTAGCTCTGCAGCTGCACTGTTTCAAGAGGACATCAAATGCTCTCTAAGTGCCATCTTACCTTCCTCAAGCTGAGCACTCTAGTGACAGAAGGATAAAAGAAAGGAGGAGTGAAAACACCTCCACTGTAATTCAGTTTGGGGCAAGGCTTCAGTAGCAACAGTAGAAGCAGGGGAAAGGCAGGAGGAAAGCTTTCCTTTCACTGACTTCTATCAAATGAGATTGTTCTCCAAAATCCTACCAGCATTTCTATAATCACTTAGCATAAACTAGTGACCATTTCAAAGAGTTAAGGTATTATCCTAATTCCTTGTTTAAAAACAATTCAGAAACAAGGCAGCACGAAAAAAAGATCTTACAGACTTTCTAGTTTATGCTCATAAAAAGATTATTGAGACTATAAACATTGGAACTATCACAAATATTAAGTGGCATCTTTAATTTAAAAATTCTTCAAATCCACATCCATAAATACCATGATAAGGAAAATCAAAACCTATATATTCTGGCCTACTGTCAAGATTTTCCTAAAACAAAGTTCTGTCCAGAAACTCTGGACAACACAAGCATCAGGTTTCTGCAGATAGAATGACAAATTTAAATGCATAATAATACTTGTGATAGTTTTAAGTTAGGCAAAGTACACCTTTCTAAATTGCATAGTCATATCTCAGCTATTCAGAAGCAACAACCAGTTTCTTTTTAGGTCAGGATAAATGGATGTGCAATTATCAGCCACAATCATACTCTGAGCCTTCACCCCTTGAAGGTCACAGACACTTGTTTTCACCTTATGTAAACAGTGTGAAGATGCTGCAAGCCATAATTATCACATGCAATCATGACCCCACCCTAACACCCAAGCAATTTATTCAGAATTTTACCCCAATCTGTTTCTGAAACAACCTGTGTATTTTCTGTAACTTCAGTCATGTTTTAAAATATTTTTTAAAAATTGTAAGATTAGATAAAATATTTTCAAGTTACAACTATAAAACCACAGCAATCTTTTTAAGATTTATGTTAACAGAGGAATTAAACCACTGCTTAAATGTCTCAGCGTCTGAACCTCAAGAACATCTAAAGCTACAAATCAGGTTCTCAACTGTACCTAGCTACCATCAGGCAAAGCAAAAATGAATTACTAACTAGGCCATAATTAGGATTCTTAACTGTCAGGTTCTTGAGGAGAATTCCCTATTGCATCTCTAACTTGTCTCGAAGGACAATGACCAAACTGAAATCTTTTACAAATGTGTAACAGAAATGCCTGACTCCTGCCCACGGACTCATGATTATCAGAAGGATGTCTACAAAGAACAATTAGGAAGTCTAGGCCATGATAAATGCATGTCATACATCGTAATTTTTCCCCAAATCTGGTTTTTCTAGGATGAGACCTCAAACCCCACCTCTGCAAGTGCTGTGTACAGGAAGCTGCTGTCTGCTAATGGCCAACCTGGTACCAAGTTGAAACCACTGCTCCCAATCACCTGAAAATTGGGCATACCCTGTTACTGTTGGCACCCTACTCCCTTACCATTATCTCTCAGTCAGCTTGTCTGTTTCTTCTACAATATTGAATAACTGTCCTGAAAGGCGAAGGACAGGACAAACACTTCCCATTACACTACTGTGCCAACAGAAGAGTCACTAGCTCTCCAAACACAGGTTACCAGTTTTCAGAATTTCTTCATGTCAATTATTTAAGGACCCTACAAACCTGCAAGTATATCCATGTATCTGTTATGAACATGGGACAAGCAGACAAGAGTCACGATAACAGTACAACAGAAAGAGGAATTACCAAGAAAATTCTATTCTATGTATTCAAATAACTTGATTGTGGGATTAAAATTCAATTGTTTCAAAAAACACACCAATGAAACCAAAGCAACATGGGTCTGAAGGGATCTCTAAGCCATCCAGTCCAATGTTCTACTCAAGACTACCACCCACACTAGAACAGATCAGCCTTGAATTTATCACCAAGGATTGGGATTCCACAACCTCGTTGTGTGAAACATGGTCCAAGGCTGCAATACACTCCTGGGAGGAAGGAACACTGAAGAATTCTTGCAACACCTAATGAATTTAAAGTGACTTCCCTAACACTGAAGTTATAGGAAGGACACATCCCAAACTCACATCCTGAGTCCAAAGTAAAAAATATAAAAAACCAACCCATTCATTAATTTTAAAAAAACTGCCATCTCAGAATCTACATAAAATAAGAAACAAAAAGCCATCCTAATGTACACAGGAAACATATGAATGACTAAGCTTCAAGGTCTATCTTTGAACACTACTACACTACTACACCTACAGTCACTAAAGCCATGAGTGCAGTTCACTGAAGAGTTATACCAGAGAGCGTTTTCACTGCTCAGCAAGCTGGTTTACATATTTACAAAACACATTCCAACAGTGTAGTATTTTTCAATTAATTCCCCACTGAAATACTTAAAATGCTAACAGCATAAGATAGTTCTGTGTTAATATTCAGAATTTTCACATGAAAAAAAGTTGAAACTCACATCTGCTTAATTCAGTTTTATAAAAGCCAAGTGAAGCATACAGAAGCATGCAATCTTAATACTAAAATCATTTATCTCCTGACCACTTACATTGGAGTTGGCGAAAATTGAATTTGAGTTGGCTACAGAATATTCTGCATTAGTCAAGTCTTCATTACTCTGTAAAAGACAAAAACCATGTTTAGAAATAATACACTCAATGAAGCTTAACTATGTCTAATACACAGCAATCTGCTACTTACAGATTTACTACTAGGTCCATGTAGAAAATAATTCAGCGCTTGTGGGTCCCTGAAAGGGGAAAAAAAAATAAAGAAAAGAAATTAACACTTTTTGGAAGTCCTTTCTATTAATGAGGCTAATTTAACTAAGCCACATACTGTACTCATATAAATCAGGTTTCTAGTAAAAACACATCTCTCATTGAATCCAATGCAAAGCTGAAAGTTTGTATCATCCGGCAATCTGTGTTTCTGTATTGGCACAACTTCCAGATGTTGATCATATCTGCTGACATTGTAACAAGGCATTTCAAGCAATAAACTATGTTGATCACAAAATTTTAGTTGCACTCTACTTTATTTCCCTTTATGAGGGTGTTACTCATATTCTCTTAAAACACATGGTATTTTACGACAGCACACAATACAAAACCTAAGGAATATACTACCACCAAATCATGTGAGAACTAAAACAGGTACCACCTCTTCTACAGCTAAACTATAATGCCTTGTTTAGCTAGCATCTAATAATAGGGTATTTACAAACCTGATGCTTTGACATGTTTTCTGTCACCTTTAACACAAGTTAATAAAAATTTATGATTGCTAGAGTAACAGTCCCCTCATGAAGAAAAAGTGGCACCTTTTCCAAGTGAAATCAACCATAGAAATAATTGACTAAATATTATGAATTTCAATGTATTTAATTAACTTAGCACTAGTACTAAATAAAACTCATATTGACTATATAGTCTGACAGAACGAGTGTCAAAAATTCAAGCGAATACAAATACATTAATTTAACTGTATGTATAGACCAAATAAAAAGTACAAAAGTTTACGTTACATGGGACTATTCTAATTCAACCATTATACTGCATTTCCCTTAACATAAAGAGTAAACTGACATGAATTTCTTTGATTTTTAAAACATGTTTATTGATTAACAAGTAATTATAAAACATTTTTAGAAGCAGGAAATTCTCATGTAAAAAAGCAGTAATTAAAAATGTCCCCTTCTTGCTTGATGGTCCTAGAAAACAAAGAGGCATAAAGTTAAAGATCTTTCAGGTTCACAACTACCCTTCTGAAAGGACAAACACACCTCTAACTCCTCTGTTTTTTCTTTTAAAAAACAAACTCTGTTCATGTGTTTACAAAAGGCATGTTAGACAATACTTGGCAGGGACTTTATGGTACTATTACACTTACAATATTGAAGTGTTTACATATATTTTAATTTTAAAATGTCATTTTCACAGTAGATTTCACCGAATTCCAAAAATTAAGGAGCATAGAACTCATGATCTCAATAGGATTCTATTATGCTCATGAATTTTATCAGTAAAATAACCAGGCCATTTAATACTAATTACCCTCCCTGTCTTTCAATCATGAAAAATGCAATTAAAAATTAAGAGCACTTCATCACTTTAAATATTGTCTTTAGTAAGGAAGGAATTTTAAAAGGCACTTACCAATCACAGATCAGATGAAAAAAAATTGTTTTCCATTCTTCCTAGATGCTTAAGACAGTAATTGCTGCCAGCAGCAGGAAGAACACTAATTTTTCCCACAAACACTCATCTGTATAGAGAGCACTTCATTTTCTGGACCACCTGTGATCTTGTACCAGGATCCCCATGATACATGTTCATGACAGAGCACTTAATTGTCCCATGATCATCTTTATGTTCCAAGCAGGAAGTGTTTTCATATGGCCACAATCAGTAACCTTGTACAATAGCTACTTCACAGAATATAATGCGAGCCTTTACTGGCACTGCTTTTGCTACAGCATCCAAAGCAACCCTCAAACGACAGCAGCCACTGTGGTGGTGTTTTGGTTTTTCTGAAGTTTAAGCTGTCACTGCTTTTGCTGGAAGATTTCAGGTGTGTGAGAAACATAAAAAGCCTATTTATTTACTATACTTAAGACAGTAAAAAATTCTTGTATGAACTGGAAATGATCTTTTAGCTGCTGCTATGAGACTGATGTCAGACTAACTACTAGCAGAGTTTGAACAAAGTATTGTGCATGAAAAACTCAATTCTCTTCTTGTGTTTTATATGCATTTGTAGCATATTATCTGCTCTTGAATGCTGACATGAATGCCTTCCAAAGGAAGGCAATTTGTCACATATACAATCCATAAAAAACTTGCTCATGCTTCAGCTACAGCTATCTTAATTAGTTTTGGAGATTGCCATATAGAATTATAAAACTCCATATAAGTCTGTTATGGAAATAAGGAGTTGGGGAGGTCAAAAAAAAACCCCAGCAACCCACATGACCATTCAAAATCCCCAATTTTATTAAAACCAAGTATCTTTGACCAAAATGCTGGTAAATTCTTGTTTGTTGTGAATACAAAACAGTACAGAGAGCTATTATTTTTTCTAACATTTAGATTTAAACGTGTATTATTAGTAGAAATGACATATTTAAGTATTTATAGTTAAGAAAAAAATAATTGTACTTTTCCCTTAAAATACAAGCATAGTATTAACAAATTATCTAGTTCCATTTCTCAAAAAAATTGAGATCTTTGGGTTTTTAATTAAAAACAAGGTATTTGCAGTGAAGTTTGTACTAACATCCCTAGTAACATGCAACAACACTGATCTGATATTCCCACTACCTGAGAAGAGAATCCATTCTCTATGAACACACATTCCTTAGCCTCTCCTGAGGACAATGTCAGCAAGTGGACTGTCAGCTAGTATCCACTGGGATTAAAAGCTCTGCAATCCACACATCTCCATGTGAAAGAAGTGAAGTATGTCTGCTCATTTCCTTGCAAGTCACCTTATCTTTAGACAATACTAAGATAGAATCATCTTCTAGAAGACAATTTTGCAAAATTATGATTCCCAACTTTTCTGCAGTAATTGCTTATGGAAAACTTACCCAATAAGATCAAGGAGACAGGATTCATCATCATCATCATCCATGACAACTAGAATAAAAGAGAGGATGGATATTTGACATGTATCACACAAAAGTTTGTTTTCAACAACAAAACCAATTTAGAATAACTCAGTATGTTTTGAGCAGCCAAAAAGGCAAATAAACTTAGGTCAGTGTTATGAGGATGCTGCTACAGTCTAGAATCAAAACTACAGCCAAGACATGACAAAGCATTAAAAAGAACATTATTTTCTAACAGACCTTTCTTAGCAATAGCTAAGAGACAATGTGGCCACTTCCAGTTTCTCCTCAACAATATTCAGAAGTGTACTTATAGTTGTGTTTAATAGTACAGAGTTCAGACAGTCCTTTTAACAATGAGTAGGGAGAGAATTTATGTGCACTGCCCCACCTGAGGGCAAGTACCCAATGCAGAGCATTTTTAGCCTCACAATGTCACAACCACCAACTCCCTCACACACTGCCTACTCCGTCAGGTATTGTACCAAACACACTCTCACACTCACTCTCGCCTCCAAGTGCTGCTCCTTCAAAGCTTCTGTTTGTATGTTCTGGGCTCTCCTGTTCATCGTAACTCTCAGAATATCATCTCCCTTGCCCTTGTCAGTAACTCTCAGGACTATCCCATCTAATAGACCAGTTCAATTATCAACTGATGTTAGCATTTCCCAATCTTCTTGGTACCCTGGCTTCCTTTAAGTTATCCAATCTCATCTTCACAGTATTTTCGAAACACATCAGGTTGATCATTGCATTCCATGCTTGTTTTTTCCTCAACTTCACTTAAAAAGTGTGCTGTCATACTTATCACTCAAATGTTTTTAACACTGCTCTCTCTCTTACTTTTTGCCAAGAAGAAACTTACTCTCCCTGACCAGAGATCCACATGAATCATTTCTCATCCTGATCTCCATAATGATAAAAACACTGAAGGGATGGAAGCACCCGCTATACAAGAGGCTGAGAGCACGAGGACTGTTCTGCCTGAGGAATAGAAAACTATGGGAGAATCTTTATCTTGTGTGTAAATACCTGGTAGGAGGGTGTTAAGAACACTGAGCCAAATATTTCTAAGTGGTATCCAGTAAATGAACAAAGAGGCAAGGGGCACAAATCAAAACAAAATAAACCAAAGAGTTTATGCAGACAATAAAAAAAAAAAAACACCACTTTTCTTAAAATTCTGAGGGTAGCTAAAAAGTTTTTCGGCAAAGTATCTCCCTCCTTTGAGATACCTGGAACCCAGCTGGACCATTGCCTTGACCTGCTCTGGCCCTGAGCAGCCTGCTCTGGTTGAGCCTACTGTGAGCAGGACAGGGGATAACATGATCTCCAGACACCCGTTCCGACCTCGGCTGTCCTGTGATTCTGTAACCTCTTTCCTGAAATTCTTCTGTACTCCTCTGATTCTGAAAATAGCTTATACTGTAGAGTAGCAGAGGGTACCGTGTCCTCTATACTGCGCAGCCTTGTTTGGATTTTTTCTTTCTCTGTGCTTTAGCTTATAGTGAGGGTGAAGCAGAAATGGAGCATATGTCAGTGTAAGGATCATTCAGTATCACATCTCTGGGAGAATAGAAAAACAAAGCACAGCTACAGAGAACTACCTCAATGTTGACAAAAATCAGCATTCATGAGATGATTATGCATCTTAAGAAAAGCAGTTTCTCCCATGATTCAGTATTCCATCTGCTTAACTCTTGCATGCAGCAACCAGCTTGAGCACTGTCACTGCAATTTAATGCTAAGCAAATGGCATGACATTGTATGATGTCATGAAATTTAAATGTGAATATGTATTACTAAGAACAAATTAATAAGCAACTAGCATTCTGCTTCAACTGTACTGACAGTACTACTTACAGAAAGCTCTTATTTCCTCTAACAGCTGAAAGCATACCCATGTCTCAAGAGCACATTCCAAAGTCTCCTAGCTAACCGAAAGTAAAAATCTATCGAAAGTCAAAATTATCTTTGTTTTCACACTGCAAACCTCTTTTTGAATATCCCATGCCATGTGGCAATACTGACAGCATTATTTAAACACAACAAAATGCCTTTGCTTTACATAACCAAATATTCTCTGTGATTATAATAAGGATCCACCATAAGCAGAAATGACAACCACAGAACTTTGTTCAATCAATACTCCTGGAGATATTAAGACAACTAATGCAAATTAAGACAGATTTGGTAAGTTCACTGAATTTTCGAAGCCTGCATATAATGATCAGAAGGAAAATAAAACGCATGATAACACTGATGAGAGGAAATCTTACTGGTAACACACAATCTTTAGCATTACACTCTTCAGCTGCACATACACACTGGGCTTTATTAGATAAATGTGATACAAAAAAAATCCACCCAACATACTGTAAACTTCTACCAGTTTACAACAGATGATAAACCCCAAAGAAAACCATTGTATTTTTTATAAACACCAAAAATCGCAACCAGTTCCCTTCAGAAGTGCACCGTCTTAAAAAGTTTTAACATTTTTGTCTCACTGACAATTCTGTAACACATGAAAAAGAAGTATGTCACCATTTCATTTTTTAAGGCTGGTTTACCAAAGAGCTCACCTGTAGAAAAGCAACACCAAGCTTTTATACAGCTGATCAGTGCTCCATCACAGAGCCACTTAACCACACACAGTTCTTGCTACGTTCAAAAGTCATTTCAATCAGCATTCCCTGCCTAAGGGGCTTTCCATGCTCCCACACCTCAAAAACTGCACAAATACACAGACAGATCACTAGCATCTCAATATCCCCCAGATCACCTGTAAACAACACTGCACTAACAAGCTGCTGCATAGCAGTGCTTTTGTGAAGTACCACTGGAGCAACGTGCAATTTAAACAGATTCACGGGGGTATATGGTCTGTGAAAGAACTATCAAGATCACAGCCAAGCCATAAACACACCTGTTTACACTAAATTCTCCTCTTTTTTCACCACACATACCCAAGATTGACATAACCACATAACTGCATGTTGTGGTTTAACATGGCAGGCAGCTGAGTACCACATAGCCATTTGCTCAATTCCTCAAGTGGAACACGGGAGAGAATCAGGAAAAAAAGGGTAAAACTTGAGATAAAGACAGCTTAATGTGACAGAAACATAAAGGGAAAATAATAGCGATGATAAAACAATATTCAAAAGAAGCGATGCACGATGCAATTGCTCACCACCTGCTGACATGCCCAGCTCAATCCAAGCAATGGGCCATCACTGTCCAGCCAATTCCCTCCAGTTTTATTGTTCCACATGATGCCATATGGTATGGGATATCCCTTTGGTCAGCTGGGGTCAGCTCTGATGGCTGTTTCCCTCCCGGCTTCTTTCACACCTCCAGTCTCAGCACTGGTGGGGTGTTGTAAGAAGCTGAAAAGTCCTTGTCTTGGTGCAAACACTGCTCAGTAACAACTAAAACATCAGTGTGTTATCAATGTTATTCTCATCCTAAAGCCAAAACACAGCTACTAGAAAGAAAATTAACTCTACCCCAGTCAAAACTAGGACAATATCCACCTCTTATCCTATACCAACCTCATCATGCTTAGGTCCCACTCTTTCCAATGCATCCCAAATAATCACAACCACCTTTCCTGTCTTTTGATACATACACAGACATAGAGGTCCTTAGGCTACGGGCCACCCCTCTAAGATGTCCACTGAGTTCATTTAGCCCAGGACTTTGGGCTCCATCTGTCATATCACTCCTTCAAGGTGAAAGAGATGATAAGTGGTGTTGGGATTATTACACACTCAAGTCTGGCTCCACCACTGTTGCGCTTGTCTGGTTCTATTATCGCTGCACTTTGCTCAGTTTCATCAGCACTCATTCTTCATTAACCTGAGCAATTCTTACTGCAATACCATCGATGTGGCATAAAGCAACCCGAGGAGTGATGAAGTACAGTATTATACAGCAATTAACGTCATCACTGGTTGTTCTCACCCAAAATCAAATCCCCTTAAGTATATATGGGACTTCCCCATCCATCTCCATTACCCACTAAGTGCACCCAGGTCCTTGAGCAAATGCAATCTCATGGATGGGTATGCCTTTGCCCGAGACAGGAATAAGCCAGATTGCCTTCCACAACGTAATTTTCCATGTGCATGGTAGGAACTTTATCCCCTCCTACAGTATGTGAAAGTTTTGATTGGGCAGGGCCAGCCCATTCAGCAAATCCCTTACAGTTAACTAATCAGATGGCTTTTGCTAAATGTGTACCACAATGTTTGACTCTCCCAGTACCCCTTTAACAGTCCATTGTATTGTTTGATTTTCCAAGAGGCTGATGCATGACAGGGAAGATGATATATCCAACTCTTTGGCCTAGGTGTCTATGAGGTTGTTGTGGAAATGAGTCCTGTATCTTACCTGTGACTTTGATGTGCCAAATCCACAGTCCAATAAACCTGACAGTCAAACCTGGTAGTGCCCTTCCTCCACCAGCTGGAGGCAGGGCCCCTCTAGTCCTGGTCATGGTATTTGTTACTATTTGCAAATACAAATCAGCCCTTACGGGAGGGGCAGTGGGAGAAGCTAGAAAGGCCTTGGCTTAGTGCAAGCACTGCTGTACAACAACTATCATCCTAATGCCGAAACACAGCACTATGATCAGCCACTAGGAAGAAAATCAACTCTATCCCAGCTGAAACCAGGGCACTGCAGGTTTAAATCTTTTTAATTGATGCCTATTTTCAACAAAGATTACCAAACGATTAGTGCCCTGTTAATTTCAGGAGAGCAACAGAGGAAGCAGACAATCAGACAGAGTACTTGCACACCCAAAAGCAAATTCACCCAAAAGTAGTCATTCAGTCTACTTAGAAAAGAGAAATTTGAGCAACACATGACCTTGACACAGATGATCGTTTAAAAGTGTGTTAATAAAAGCAAGCCTGTCCTGTGGAATTTTCCTAAAGCACTTTCTACAGCACAAATGATAGAAAAGTTTGCCACTTTCCTTGCCAGCTATCTTTTTTGGTTTTCTGTCCTCCCCATTGTTTGTTAACATACAGTGGGCCAAAGCAATGAATGATGTATTAAATGGATATAAATCACATTAAGCCAAGAGAGTTTGAAAATAAAACTTGCCACAATTACTAGAATTATGAGTTATGAAGCCTAGACCAGTGGTCTTCAAAGTGGGGTGTGTGCAAGACAATCCAATGGGGGAGAAAGAAGAAAATATTAAAACTTCAGTAATACCTGCATATACTTGCGTATATTAGTAAATACACATATATTAGGAGTGCATGCTCAAAAAACTTACCAATAGTGGTGTGCAATCAAAAATATTTGGAGACCACTGGCCAAGACCCTTAAACATTGACTCACTTGTATATTTGGATCAGTCTTTGGGGACTTCAGCCAGTGGGTAAGAGGTGTGGGTGGAGGTTCCAGGTGTGCCTTGGCTGGGCCACTGGGGCCGATAGATGCATTCAGGGCCCTGCCAAGAGCCCATCCTAGAGACATCTGGGGAAA
Organism: Dasyornis broadbenti; assembly: GCA_013397935.1. Taxonomy (NCBI): domain Eukaryota; kingdom Metazoa; phylum Chordata; class Aves; order Passeriformes; family Dasyornithidae; genus Dasyornis; species Dasyornis broadbenti. The sequence goes on from VZRN01003941.1 coordinate 2,656,002, forward strand.
ATACAGCTTGGGAAGATTCACACAACCGGCTGGAGCACTGTTACAGTGTAGCCTAGCAAATAATTATCAATACTGGCCTACAGTGTATAAAAAAAAAAAAGCCACAAAAAAATCTGCTTGTAAGTAGGTAGTAAGCCAAACTCAGCCCTTCTGGTGCATCCAACTAATTTACCAAGGGCAATCCTCACTAATTAGTCACAACCCAGCACAGATATTCCCTGTAGCTTATTAGCAAAGCTCCTACTGTTTTATTTCATATCTCTGCTACCGCACTAGTGAATATAGCATGTATTTCAACTTGAATCACATGTATTTGTGCAAAAAGCCCTGCCTATCCCTTTTGGGAAATAACCAGAATGCCCTTTATCACATGCTTCCAAACAGAATATAAGGGAAGTTGAAAGTAATAAAACTGACAAGGAAATCCCAGCTATGCAAGCCAGTCCTCTGGGAGATTCTTATTACTTGGCCTTAAAGCCTCTGCCTTCATTTCAACACTCTGACCTACTACAGAGCAAAGAGTAACAAAAGATGAATAGAGCAGTCCTGCCCTCCTCTCATCCACTTTCCCTGGGTCAGCTCAAGGCCTGGAACAAAAAAATGATCTGATAGAATACATTGATCTGTTTCAACTTAGGATGAGCTTCTTGATTGGTTCTGACTTGCCACAGGGCTACAGCACTGCTAGTGCCAGCACAAGAGAGGGAGTAAGAAAGAGCCTAGAGATATGAAGACATGAAGAGAAGGCTAGTTAAACACAGGGGAAGGAAGGCAGCAGTACCACACATGAGAATACAACCACCATGGTCACATTAGCACAGTGCAGGCAGTGGTCCAATGGAGTGATTATTCTCTTTTTATCAACACTTGTGAGCTTCCAGCTGAAATCTGTGCTTGGTTTTTCCATACACACACAGGTCTTGAAAGAAATACAAAACAAAGTGAAGGAGTCCAACAGAGTGCAAGCAAAATCCTGTGGTCCCGTGAAGGAACTGCCTTTCCTCAGCCTGGACAACAGAAGGCAAACCCAGATGCTACCTGCAGCCTGCTAAAAGGGACACTAACATGAGCCAAGCAGGTCTTGTCTCATCAACACACAGCAAGACATGAAGCAACAGCCAAAACATGTAATACAGAAAATCCCAACCAGATGCGAGGAAAAATGTTCACCAACAAGAATGTTCAAGCAAAAGGGTGGTATCTCCGTCTTTGGAAATCTTCAAAACTCAAATGGCCCTGACCAGCCTGTCCTAGCTGCGAAGCTTGTTCTGCTTACAACAGGGGGCAGGGCCAGGTAACCTCCAGTGATCTTTACCAGCCTAAATTTTTAACCAACATGCTACAAATCCACAGTATCATATAAGACATGCAGTGTCTACAACCTGCAATGTCATAACTAGATTTGTCCAGAAACAGTCCAACTACTCACACACACTTCATACGCTATCTGTATTCTAAGAGCTGTAAACACTGGATTTGAAATTTACTCAAGTTATATTCAAGCTTGTCACAAAAGAATTATTTTCCTTTCTCAAAGTCACTTATAATTTCATACAGCCTTAATCGATCACTTCAGATACAAAGCAATAAACCACTATTTTCACTTTCTGTAAAAAGCCCAAGCTAATGGATAGCTTAGAAGAGCAATATTTAGAGCAATAATTTCCAAAAAGTGTGCTATGATCAACATAAAATTTGGTAAGTCACAAGTAAATAAATTTACCTGTAAAACTGCTGGAAAAATCTCGACTTAAAAAGTTTTGTGCAAATACATGGGATCAATCCCTGACTGGCAGCATGACTCCTGAGAGTGAACACTGACCTTTGGAAACTGATGCTTTACAATAAGGTAATAACTGCTGTAGCTAAACTTTTATATTGGGAGATAATCAAATTTGCACACAGTAATATATGTAGTAGTACCTGAAGCAACTACTGTCAGAGTTATGACATACACCCACTAATCCTCACAACTTCAGTATGACTTTGTACACATCTTGTCAGCAGGAATTCTGACAAGCTCTCTTTCATGCTTTATAATGAACCTGTCCTATCAAATCTTTCAAATTGCTCTGTTGCTCTACCATTCTCCATTCAGAGTTTTAATCTACAATCCCAACAGTATCTTCACTATGAAATAGCTGAAGAAATACACTGCCGCTGGAACAGCAATCATCAAAACAACAAAACCAGAATGAATCAATTATTGTAACAGTCACTGCAGAGAATGGTAATGCTGTGAACTGAGTGTGCTATATCAAATTGCTGGCATTTTCATCCCTCACAACCTTTCTGAGCATGGATGTAAGACAACTCTATTAACCCAATCCATCCCTTGCTAAATTACATAAAAGGATTGCAGCAGCATTAAGTGACTCCACACTGACCGCAGAGGTCCAACACCCAGAACTAAAGTACTTCTCTCACACACACTTCCACCACAACTCTTCATTAATTTTCACAGTACTAAGATTTTGCTCAGTGTGCTTCTGAACTAGGGGGACAAAACCTGAGCCATTTTATCACCCTTTGGATAACGTATCCTCTTAGCAGTGTGCACTTCAGGTTGCTAAGGTGCTGTAACCACTGCCTGCCTTACCCTGTCAGTTCTGTCTCAGGTTCCTATCCAATAGGCAGCCCTCGGATTCATTGAAGGAAACTCTTATACAGGAACAACCAGACCTCATTTGCATTCTCTGCAACACAGGAGTGTAAGACAGGCGTTTAAACTTACCAGGATATAGTTTATTCTTAAATTTCAAGTCAATAATACTTTTGAGCAATGTAGTATCTTGCAAAGTGAATTTCAGATTCTTGTAAGTAACCAAGCTTGTGTCTTATAACCAACTTAAGAGCTGCTCAATATGTCACGCCCTCTGTTTTCAAGAAATTGATTTTCACATGGATGGAATACACAAAAAATGTGATATTAAGAGCTATTTCCACTTCCCCCTCTCATTACTGTAAAAAAAATTATATGCTGCACAATAATGACACAATACTCAACGGAAAAGAGGTAAATACTGAAAAATTCATTGCAAGCTAAGAATCTCACTCTCAATTTCAGTCAGGAGAAAAAGAAAGTCATAATAACCAAAAAAACTGTCATTTCAGGACAACAGGAGTAAGGAAACAAAATTAATTTTAAAATGAGCTTTGGAAAACACAAGGACTTCACTCACTTATAAACTATGCTGTACTTATATTCTACAATATGGAATTACTCCTTATGAATACTTTCTTTTCCAGAGTAATCAAAAAAAGCAGCTACTAAACTGTTGCAAAATCTAACAGGAACTGTGCTCTAAAAAACAGCTAACAAAGTAAGAAATTTGGGATTCCAGTCTAGTAACACAGTGCATTACGCAAGTATTAACCTTCTAAATATACAAAAATATGTTTTCATTCCAGGAATCTAAATCTGAGCAGTACTTTCAAGATTAATTTACAACACTTGAAATTAGCTGTGGAACTGAATCATCAATGTTTCAAAGACATCTGTATGCAACAGAGTATGAGGAAAAAAATGGTGATTTTAAATATTCAAAAGAATTATGAACAACCTTTCTAAGCAAAACTACTCCAAAAAGCAGCAATTATTCGGGAATCAGAAAAATAGCAACAAGAAAAGAAACACAAAAGTGCTTCCTCTCATGAATTACTAGGCACAACATCATGGCTCTTTGTGGTTTCTAGGATCTGAACTCCTAAGAGTACAGGCAGGATCCTTACACAGTTGTGAAATACCAGCTTCACACACAGAAGGGCAAATAAAAACCACACACTAAAACACAGACAACCTACAATAGGCTCTTTATCCAACTCTTACATACAATTTTCCTTTAGTATGCCATAAAAATACTGAGTTTGCCAAATGTGGTAACTTATCAAACTTCCAAAAACCACAGTGATATTTTAGTATGTTAAGAAAAAAAAAGGAAATGTGCAGTTAAACTAACAGTATGTATGACAATAAAGGCTAGTCCAGTTACAGTCAACACATCAAGTACACATGTGAATTCCCAGTATGGCTGTCTCCAGTCTGGTTTCCCTCAGATACACATGTTCAGCACTGAATTTCTAATTTATCCAACATCACTTTTCTCCTACTGCATCCAGAGCTGCTTTCGGCAACACTAAAATCTTGACAAAACTTTCATCAGGAAACAGATTTTTTAAACCACATAGAGAAAATCCAGAATAACCTTAGTCTGGATGTTAGGATGCTTCCCTATCCCATGGGATTCCCTAGGCTACAGGCTGGGCTCAGACCTTTCCCCCAGCAGTGACTAACCTCACCACTATGCTATGGCCTGTTTTGGGCTCTGTCTTCCAAGCTGCTCCAGCGCATACAGAGTCCTTCAGGAATTTCAGTATTCATAAAACATTTTGAAAGGTCCTGGTTTCATCCCAAAAGAGGCAAAGGAGGTGTGATCTCAACAGTTCCTTAGGGAGGAAGCAGCCACCTGCCCAAAGGATACTAGCTACTGGTAGTTCTACAAACTACCGTATGCAGTATTGCAGACTCTTAGCATATGCTATTTGTGCAAAACAATATTTCAAGGAATGCTGAGTCAGTCCCTTGGATATTTTTACCTTGTTTCTACTCAAGAATACTCGAGTATCATACATATCATTCTGTGCATATAGTTTTCAAAGACTCTGCAGTCCCAGAAGGTAACTTCTTTATGAACTGATCATTTCTCAGTTGATTTATAAACCGATGCCCAATTAATACCTTTTCATTGCCACTCTAGTCTATCCTAGTTTAAAAACCAAACCTTGCCACAAGCACAGTTCACACAAGCTAGTAAGTGCTAACAACTGCCAATAATTAGCTGAACAGCCATTTATACTCCTCTCAGTTTTTATGTTTGGGAAATCTACTGAAAATTGAATAGGATAAATTGACAGAGGTGTAACTACTTCAGTGCAGTCCATATCAACACCCCCAAATCCAGGCTGAAAATCCTCCACGCTACTCATCCTGTCCTTCTTGAAGCCAATGCCTTGGTGAAGGCCAATCGAGATTTCGCCACTTATTTCAGTGGAGCCAATTTCCCTAGTTGACTTATCTTAATAAATTCAAGCTTCAACACCAGATCTTGAAATTCCACACCTGAATCACGTTCACAGTAAAACTACTGCAAGTTCCACCTGAGACAAGGCATAAGATCAGACTTTGCAAAACACAATCAATTAGTCTCTTGCAACGAAGTTAAATCTTTCTCCCCAGACCTCCCCTCTCTTCACTTCATCACCCTTTCTTAATACCTTCAATGAGAGCAAGGTTACTGTGTTACATTTTTACAGTGATTTTGCCTGCTTTCTTTCTATTTCTTTTGGTAAGGGCTCCTTTAGCTCTAAAACATTTTAAACTAGTGCAAGAAAATAATGGAATAAAAAAAACTTGATAGTCTCTTTGTGCTAGTTAATGCTGGTAATTTTTATTTTGTCTAAAACCTCAACGACTTTCAAAGAAAGCAAAAGTAACACTGACAAGAGTAGTTGAGGTTTTTCTCAACAAGGAAAGCAAGAGCAAATGAACATTTGAAAATAAAGATACATCTATTCATTTAACTATGTGACAACCTTGAGAAAACCTCAGTTCAGGTTGGTGCTTATGCATTTTTATGTTGGTGTAACAAGAGCCTTACCAAAACTCCTCACTCTGACTTTCAAACTAAAACAGTGGCAAGTCACAATGAATGTTACAACAGTTTATTATTGTTGCTGCTTTTCCTCTACAGAATAAGAAAGAAAAACACACTTGTTTTTGTAGCCAATCCCCATGTCTATGCTGGGCCGAGTATATGACAATAAAAAACACGTTTCAAGTACAGATGTAGCTTATTCCAGGAGAACTACTGTGAGAAATTCTGCCAGCTCTCTGAACAGAGTGACTGTGTTATCAAAGAGGCTCTTATGCCTGCTCTGCAGCCACTACTTTGACAGGAATGACACACTTTCACGCTCTCCCTGCTACATCTACGCTAAAAAGCACCAGCCATTAGATTTACCACAAGCCTAATGCAGCATGAAAAGTAGCGACCATTGACCATTACAGCCTCATTGTGAAATCTAACTGCAGTTATGCAGATACAACTTTCCTGGAACCCGTGTAGAAGTACAAAACTCCATGCACCATACCCAGGCATCCATGACTGCAAAGCTCTTCAGCTCTAGACTATGGACTTAACCTCTGCTGCAAAACTTCACAAATACAGAAAGGGTCTTTTGAGGAAACTGGAAATGCAGCACTCATATTAGCAGAACTTTGGGGTTTTCCTCTCAGTACAATTAAACTAATTTTATAAACTATACTGAAAAAGGAGCTGGGGCATGAAAACCGCACATCCATAAGGTAATGCAATAAATAAATAAATAAATACTCAGCTGCAAGAGAACCATCTCTGTAGGACTGAGCTCAACTGAGTCCGCACATTTACCAAGAGCATTTTCAACTCAAGAATACAGGTATGATACACAAAACAAGCACTCAAAGTATGAACAAAACAAGAACACACCTGAACACACAAGTATCACACTAGTGAGTAAGCCAAGGTGTACCAATGGAAGCACAACCAGCCTACTGGATCAACATGGGGAGCTTTGCACTTCTCCAGCAACGTACCCAATATAAAGTGCTACGTGCAACAACATGAAGAAAGAACTTTTAAACTCAGACAGACAAAATTACAGCTTAAAAGAACAGGTCTGGAATATTTAAGTACTAGCCAACAAGGATCTCAACTCAAGGTGACAATACACTGTGTTTTAACGCAAGTAAGCCAGTGTGCAGATCATATATGTAGCCTTTTGGCAAGGATTATGCTCTGAGAAAATATAAACCAGTCCTTTTTATCCCATATTTGCCATTTCTTCACCATTTTCACAAATTAATGACAAAAAACCCACACACAATCTTCCAGACATTAGGGCATAAGAAACATTATTATAAGAAAATGCACTACCATTAAAAGAAAGATTTCACTATCTTGATCCCAAGATTCCTGTTAACAAAAATGTAAAATAACCACTTCAAGAAGCAGTAACTTTAATGAAGTAAGATTTCTGAAATATGTGAATAAATATTGTACTCCCACACTCAAAATATTGGTGAACAATTGAAGTTTTATAGCTAGTTTTATAGTGGGGTTTTTTTAAAGTTAAAATGTTAACTTTGTTAAGTTTGTCCCCATGAAAGTCTTTTAAAAAGACAGTTTATATCCAGACAATTTTTTAGTATATTCCAAGCAGTAAGTGGATTTCACAGAAATGTTATTTAAAACCCTTCAACTTCAACAGGCAAAAAATTTAAACAGCCTTAAAATATTCCTGAATTTTAAAAGATCTCCCACGTCCATCAGGAATCAGCAATGGGAATGGGGAAACCTTCCTCTGATGTGTCAAAAAACATAAACCCAAGAACTACACAACAAGCATTCCACACTCCTTAGTGGGCACAGCATAAGCTGATCTGGCAGCACACTTTGCTCTTCCCAGGTACAGGTGATATTGGTATTAAACTCAAGCCTCATGAGCTTTGAGCAGATCATACAAAAATATTAAAACAAACAAAAGGTGGGTTGGGGGGGGAGGTATTTTCAGTGCTCTTCCTAAAAACAGCACGAAATCAAAACTTTAAAACTATATTAAGATGAAACTGCCAAATGTAGTAATTCAAGTAATTTGGAAAAGACAGCTTCCTGTAAGACATAAAGGAGTGATAAACACTTGAAAACATGCTAATCCCTTACCAAAAAAAAAAAGAAAAAACCAAAGAGTAACAGCAACAAAATGAGCAACCTACCGACCAAAAAGTTACCTATGCTTTCATTTTTGCAAGCACTTGTAGAGGTACTGAAGCCTTTTCAATGAAGAATACCTTGCCCTATGCACTACACCAGATCATTTTTTAAAGGCGGATTTCTTTTTTAATGTCATGTTTTATTTTTTGGTCATTGTTCAGAAGGTGTTTAAATATTTTTTTTTTTTTTAATTCCTATACTCTGAATGACAAGAAACACGTATTTTAGAGGTAAGACAACAAGCTTGGAAGAGATGTTGGCAGGCTTGAAGCTGCGAGCACAGGCCCCTGTGAGCCAAGCCTCCTTAAACCCCCCCCTCAAGACGGTGACCAAGGGCTAGGAAGGGAGTGTGGGGTGCGGGAAAGAAGCAAGGCTTTTAGGATTTCGAGGGGAGGCTCCCAAAGCCTAGGACGGGAACGCTTCCCAGACAAGACACAGAAATACGGCCCGAGTCGGGCGCGACGGCACCGCCCCACACGGCGCGGCGACAGCAGAAAGGACCTTAAAATGGCGCCCGTGGGGGAGGAGAGCGAGTGAAACTGCGCAACAAACGCTGGCAGGGAGCCAGGCAGCGCCATCTTTCCCGCTCCCCCACGCAGCCGGTGCTGCCGGCCCGCCGAGCCCGGGCACGGCCAGGGCCGCCTCCGGAGCCGCTCTCCGCTCTCCACTGCAGTCCCTCGGCCACCCCGCGCTGCCGAGCACCGGGGAGTAAAGGAGCGAGGAGCAGGCAATGGCGAAAGGCACAGGCCGCCACATCGCCACATCTCCTTCCTCCCCGCAGTGATTAGGAACAGCTCTAAGGAAATACAGACGTCGTTCGATTTTGACCGGTTTTTAACACCTGTATACCTGTTTTGTGCCATTATCTGTAACTGAATTTTGCAATTAATACCAAAAAGCAAAATATAATTTACATACTGAATACCGCCCATAACTCGCTACATGTAAACAGCATTACAGAAAACCCCCTCCACGACCGATTACTGTTTTAAGGCACAAGTAAAAAAATCTATTTAGAAAACATTCTTTTACAGAAAATAATCCCAGCAGCACAAAGGATTGGATTCACATCCACCCTACAGCGAAGCCAAACGTGTCACTCCAGAAAGAGACGCTTTATTGTTGTGTTAAAGAGGCATTACAATTAAATATTTTCTCTCTCCAAAAGAAAACGAAAAATTTAAATAAATAAAACAAAAGGCACATCGAAAAACTCGGTCCCGAAAAGGCGAAAAAAAGCGCATTAGCCCAAACCTACCGCCCGAGCATTTCGCGCACCCACAAAAAGCGGCACCGTTTCCATTCCTCGGTTAAAAGCAGGAGGCACGGAGCGATTCGGAGGAAATTGAAAATAAAGAACCAAACAAATCAAATCAAATCTAGTGGCGACATCGAAAACGAGGAAACGAGTGAAAAATAAATCCCCAGAAGGTACAAATCTGAGCCACAAGCTCAAAGAAAAGGCAAGATTAGGGTGGCGGCGAGTGCACGGGGGAAAGGGAAAAATCGAGCCATGAGTGAAAAAGGAAAAAAGAAAAGAAAAATCCTTCCCAGCTGCACAGCCAGGAGAGAGACGAAGTGTCTCCATTTTCCCGACGAGGAGGAAGAAAAGAGTGTTTCACAGACCACAGAGCTTTAGAGAAAAGCAAAGAAACGAGGGGGGAAAAAAAAGAGGGAGGAGATTTGAAAAGATTATTTTTCTTTCTCCCTCACACACTCTCTCTATCCCCCTCTCTCCCTCTCACTCTCTCTCTCACACTCACACATACACACCCACAACACTCTCTCTCCCTCCTCTCCTCTTTCCATCCCTCTCTTGATGTCCATCAAGGGGGCGGAAAATAAAAAAAAAAAAAAAAAAAAAGACAACAACAACAACTAATTTTAAACCGGCTCAATCAATGAGTCATTAAAAGAGATTTTTCTTCCCTCCTCTCCTGAATTTGCATGGCATCAGCAAGGGAAAAAAAAAAAAAACCCACCCCAAACCTCTCCCCTCTTTGCAGCTATCACCCTGGCC
>VZRN01003941.1:2665871-2676308 GCA_013397935.1 Dasyornis broadbenti
TAAGAAACAACTTTTTTTTTAAGTGCCCTCAGCAGCCACCACCACCAGCCTCGCGGAAAAAAAAAAATTAATATATATAGTTCATTTCCATGTGAATCCACATCTGCCCAAACAACAGCCACCCACAAAATATCCCTCTTCTTCCTCCTCGTCTCCCCTCTCGCTCGCTCTCTCTCTAGATATATATTTATATACATAGCCCCAGAGCCAATAGCTCTCTGGGCTGAAACCTAATATCCTGGTTTTGGCAACTCCTGGTTGTTAATTTGCTCCTCTTTCTTTTCTGTCTGTCTGGAGATAGATTTCCCCCCTCTCTTTTCCCTCCCCGAAGGAAGGGAGGAAGGAGGTTGTGTGTTTTTTTTTTCCTTGAAATTTTTATCACAAAATTATAATACACTCAAAGGGAAACTCACCGTCATGAAAAAGCAGTGCCTTNCACCTTCATGAAAAAGCAGTGCCTTGTCAACGGGGTTTCTTCGCGATCACATCAGGGGCTGGCAGTGTAGGAGAGAGAGAGGGAGAGCGAGAGAGCGAGGGAGGGAGGGGGGAGAGCGAGCGGGAGAGCGAGCGAGCGAGAGAGGGGGAAAGAGAAAGCGAGCGGGAGGAGAGCGCGGCTCCGCTCGGCTCCGCTCCGCGCCCGCACCACCACCGGCACCGCACCGCCGGGCCCGGCGCGGCCGCGCAGCTCCGCNGAAGGAGGTTGTGTGTTTTTTTTTTCCTTGAAATTTTTATCACAAAATTATAATACACTCAAAGGGAAACTCACCGTCATGAAAAAGCAGTGCCTTGTCAACGGGGTTTCTTCGCCATCACATCAGGGGCTGGCAGTGTAGGAGAGAGAGAGGGAGAGCGAGAGAGCGAGGGAGGGAGGGGGGAGAGCGAGCGGGAGAGCGAGCGAGCGAGAGAGGGGGAAAGAGAAAGCGAGCGGGAGGAGAGCGCGGCTCCGCTCGGCTCCGCTCCGCGCCCGCACCACCACCGGCACCGCACCGCCGGGCCCGGCGCGGCCGCGCAGCTCCGCCGGGACACAACGCCGCAGACCAGCGCCCGGGCACACGCACCGCCGCCCTGGCATGATGAGTCCCCAGCCCCAGCGCGAGCCTCGCTCTGCGTTTTTACAGCCAGGCCCTTTAAAAACTTTAGTTCGTTTTTTCCTTTGTGGTTTTTTTTGGGTTTTTTGTTTTGTTTTGGGGTTTTTTTGTGGGGGGGTGGTTGTTTCTGAGAAAGCCGGGGGTCTGGCGACATAACCTGAGCTGCTGGCTTTATGTTGAAAGTTGGGGTGTGTTTGGGGTTACAGGAAAGTAAAACAAAGTTTTTATTCTATTAAAATTAACGTTAATTTCAACAATTTGGTTGATTTCCTTCATATTAAAGCTGTAAACCACTATAAGTTTTGTGGATGGGAGGGGGTCCCCAGAAAAATAAATGCAAGGGCAGTAGGCTCCCCAGAAAAATAAATGCAAGGTCACCTTGAAAAAGATAAGATTTGATCCCCTGACAACCTACAACATTTTAAGTATTTTTAGATACGTTCTTACCAGCCTTACTGGAAACAAATTACATGAATTTCAACTACTTTTTTAAAAAAAGGTTTGGGGTAACCTAAAAATGTTAATTTGAAGTCAAAGGTTATAGCATTGAGAGTTCATTGATGGCTATTCCGCAGTTCACTTTAGCTAAAAGCATTAATAACTCTATTCAAAACTTTTACGTTATAGAAAACTAATCCAACTCACACTACTCCATTCATTCATTGAAAACAAATAATTCTAAAAAACTAATTATTTTTGCAGATAATTCAGAGAAGCCTGGTTATTTTAAAAAAACACACTTTGATTGAAAACAGATTCTTAGCATGCATATGTATGATAATGCTTTTAAAACAACAAAAAAAAAGAATCTCTTTAAGACCCTTTTTCTGCTAGTAATGGTAATTCCCAAGGACTTCTCTATTTTATTCCTAAGTAACTTTGTTAAAACTCCTCGGAGACAAGGATTTGAAGACTTTATTTAGTAGCACATTCTTCTTTATTAGCTTAGCTTAAAAAAAGTCTTAAAAGGTTTTAGTTTTTAAATACAACTATATCAAAATGGTTATGGGCAGCATACGAAATGGACCTTCTCAAAGAAGTGAGCCAGATTTCTAATCTTAAAAGAAAAAAACCTCAGCACCTCGGCATTCTTTTTCAGTTAGAATCTGGTTATATTATTTTTTTAAGTAATCAACCAATCCTAAACTTTTGCCAAAGCCAAGATCACCTACAAATCGTGTTTCCAAGTGTGCCCTCAGTAGAAAATGGAGGCAAAGTTTCAAATTGCTCCCTAAGTGGGCCCAAGCAAACAAGCCTTAGCACAAGTCCAGCAGATCCTTTGTGCAGCCCAGACACACTGAACCCGCACATGGCAATGCCTCAGCCATCAGCCAGACCATCAATTGCACAGTTCATGAATACAGCAAGGACCCCAACAGCCACAGTATGGCCAGAAACACCACATGCCAAAGAGCTCTGGAAGAACTGTAAGCCTATACTCCTGACACCAACATTAGAAAATTCAAAATGCCAAACTTCAAAGTCCTTAACTTGAGCAAATTCTTCACAGCCAAATTCTGTCCTGAATTCAAGCCTACTCAGCATCACTGACTTTAGAGAGTATTGCTCAAGTGAGGACTTGTATGGAGGGACACCACAAGCATTCTTCTGATTTCGTTAACAGGAAGGAACTTTGTTTCAGAGGTTACAAGACAGAACATCTGATCAGTATGCTATTATTATTACTCTCCCAGTCCTACAGAAACCACAAATAGGAAGTAGGCAATAAGATACAAAGAAGGAACTGGAGAAAGGAAGACAAATGATTTTGAATGGATTCTGTTATCATAAGAAACACAAGGAATCGTACATAAATTTTCCATGATGGTACCATAACTTATACTTACTTTCCCTTAAGGATGTTTCAAAGCAGCATTGTCAATAGCATTACTAAGCAGGTACAGTACAAAAACAGAAGGAGAGTTAACATCATATATACAATGAAGCACCCTGCAGCACCTATATTTCTCCATATCTACACACATTTGCTGATTTGTTCACAAACAAAACTGGCTCAGACAGAAATGGTTACCAAAAAAAAAAAATCAAGGGTTGGATGTAACTTTATAGGTCATATTGAAGTATGCCCTTAATGTTTCCTTCAGTACTAAGAGGTCTGAATGCAGTCATCAGCTGTAATGTTACCACTTTCTACAGAATTTTCTACACCATGTCTTTAAAGAAATACTGCTTTTTGCTGGCAGGTACTCGTGCTTTTTTAAGAGTATCACGTGGTGTTTCAGAACTGGGTGTCATTGCCCCAAGAGGTTGCCCCTCTTCTTACTGCCTTACTGCATTAATACAAAAGACTCTCACATGTCAACATTCTTCTACCTCAAGGTCACCTGCTTGGAGCTGTCATCTTCAACCAGAGTCCTATTCTCCAAATGACGTACAATGCATAATCTGTTGCTGTCTTTCTTTAGCTTTTACAATCACATTAATACATTTTCCTGTAGCAGCTTCATATGGAGCAAGGGGAACTAAGCACACGAAGAAAGGCAAGACCAGTGTCAAAAAGGAATAAGAGAAATCTTCAGGAGATAGATGGTGGTGTAAAAACAGCTACTGAGAACATCATGTGCACCCATCACACAACAAACTGCTTGGCTGTATTTTGACACCAGCTGTCAAACTGTGACCATGCTATTTAACAAATACCATTCTCATAGGTGTGTGAAGACACCAAGTGACATTTGGAGTGATCTGAGATACATCGCCCTGAAATGACAGACTGTGAAGGACTGAAAACTATACTTAGATATTGAGAGGGAGAAAATAAGGGGGTACAAAACACCCTCATTCATTCTGTCTCCAGGTTTCTCCTACATCAAGTCACTTTGTTGTTACTCAGCCCATTTTTCCAGGTCTGCATCACAAGGATTCCAGTTCTTGTGCATTCATAAATTAGTAACCCAAAAAATGATAAAGCAGCAGTAGATTCATAATGTAGAATTTAAGGCCTAAGCTAGTGCATTAGAGGAATTAATGCCACAGCCATCCCAAGATTCTTGCATGAATAGATGGTCTGTAACCTCAACTCACTGCATCCTTTTAGAGGTGTTATTGGATGGAAAAGAATGCCATTTATTCCACTGTAGCCTTGCTTCCTTAGACTGAATGCTTCAGCTCTACTCATGGCATTTCTTCCTCCCATGCTTCTTTCTCTCTCCATCCCTTAACGTGTTCCTTGTGTCAGCTCATCACCAGTCTGTTTATCTAGCTACATACTGCTTTATTAATTAATTATTTAAATAAGAGTAAATAACTTTAAGCTTGAAGGCACAGAAACAAATGTCATCATTAAAGGGTACAAGCAATACAGAGGTAGAGGTCACTTGAAAAGTAGGGCACCCACATAAAGTGGCATGAAGACAGACAAGGACTTCTTTAACTTGGAATATAAATGTAACATATCACATGAAAAAATCAGCTCAATATTCATATTAACCACCAAATTTTGAATAATTGCCACCCATATTTTCATGATGCACCAGTAAAAATTACCTAAACGTTACAATGTTCAACTTGATACCATGCCTTACTTATACAAAACAGTACTTACAAAACCTGGGTTATAATTGCATGATGGAATTTGTAAAGCTGTATGACTCCAGTATCAATCATCATACCAAAGACAGGACTGCCTAACCAAAGGCATCTTAAGGGGTGATTGGTAAGGATGTATGTAGTAAGAGGAGGTAATGAAGAGTGAACCTCAGAACAAGGGATTTACACCAATAACAGAAGACAGACAAGTTTCTATGACTGGAAATTGTGTGAAGGCCAGCAAGGCTGGTCTGTGGTGAATCTAAAGAGCAGATTTTGGAGAACTGTGCTTCTTTGAGATGGAGATCTCACATACAGCAGACAAGTAAAGCCAGAGAAATTATGGTGACTGGAGCTCCCACTGAAACAAATGACAATTCAAAATTATTACTGGAACAGATCAAGAATAACTGTATCATTCTCTAGGTTATTTAAATATAGTCTCATATTCTTCAGCTTAGAGTACCTTAAAAAGGAGAATTAAGTTTGAAAGATTAATAGTTCTCACTTCCAAGTTAGAATAATCTTAAGATATTCAGCCACTGAAATGTATCAGAAAAAAAAACTCCTCACCTCTGGAGACAGAACACTACAGAAGTAATGGAAAAGTAATCTTCCACAACTAACACTGCCAAAATTTATATAAAAATTTAAACTAAAAATGATGGCAGAAATTGGGACAGCCTTCTATCATATTTATAGTTAATTTGGCTAGCACAGATGAACGGGAAAAAATCAGGTTAAGTAAGGATACAGAAATGCCGATGAGTATAGCAATGAATAGATGGATACAAGGGTTTGGGGGGTTTTGGGTTTTTTTTTTAAAGTAGTAGTAATTAAAAACAGCAGCCAGGCAATGAAACTAACAAAAGAACCATTCCTAATACAACTGAGGTGTTGTGGATGATGTAAAAAAACCCCAAAGAACTAAAAATCAAATAATAGGAGGAATTTAAGCAAAAAAAAAAAAGAGGCCTACAACATGAAATGAGGTGTTACAGGGATACAGAAACACAGTGGAATAGTACATTATACCAAAAACATTTGTGTTCTTGAAAGAAACACAGACATGCTAAGCTATACTTGTATAAGGACAAGACAAAATGCAGGAACAGAAGGGACATTACAAGTAAAGCACCATCTAAGTCACAACTTTTGAGACAGAATAGTTTTACTTGGACATTTCTGAGTTCCTACTACAAAACCAACTGGGTAAGATTTGGATATGAATGAAGATTGCTGTAAAAGAAGTCTTCATATTATTACTGGAAAGTGTATCAATATGAATGGAATTTATTCTCAGATTTAGACTGAAGAATAAATGCTAATAATAGGAGGAGGAAACCCTCATTCAAAATGATAGCTGACAGACTTCTTCATAAGATGAATAAATGGCAAAAAGAATATAAGTATAGTTTTATCCACTAGGGAATATACTACAGGAGAGTTAATAGGAAAAACTTGGATATAATGACTTGAAGTTAATTCTATTTCAATTACTCAGAAAGTTAAATGGAATATGTTTGCAAGTAAGATTCACAATTCCAAAACAGAAAACTTGGATATGCCATTGAACCTAGGTGGGGCATTGAACTGGCTAGTCCAATAACCATAGCGTTCTGAAATGCACTAAAAAAAAAAAAAATTGGAAAAGCATCTGAAGTGTAAAGCAAGTCACTGAAAAAAACTCTCTAAAACTCCGTAACTAATAGAATAATTGCCTCAAAGGGAGAGTCCATAAAGCAGCATCTGCAGCTTACATACTAGGTCTTCAGAATTTAATTGCAGTCAATTAGCAAGTTAGGATTCTAAACAGTAGTCAGCAGCTAGGCCAGGACCAAACCTAAGTGATTGTCTGCTCTTGAGCTTGTATTTAGCATATTTGGGCCTTGCTTTGTTAATCTGGAAGTACCTCTTGTAATAAAATGTTATGCTTTGAAGTCTGTCCCTGGTTTTGCAGGGTAACTTATTTTTTGTAGAAATTAATCTGTTTCTCCACCTTTGGCATTGGAAATACCAGGTTCTCAGAAGGGACCAGCTCAGACTAGTTTCAAAACAAGTGCACCTTGACTGGTTGGAATATAATTAGTATCTTAAGCATTCCCAGGGATTACATTTCAAATCTTTTACATTACTCACAGCAATTAAGTTGCACCAAATAAGTTTCATAGTTTCAGCTCTAACTCTCTAATTAGTGATTTAAAAACACATGTATTTTACATTGTCTTGCCTTTCCATATGGCCAGATACATAAAGCACAACATTTTAGTGCAAACAAAAGCTTTTCAAAAAACAATCACTACGCCAAATGTAATTTTCAAAGAATTTCTTTTTTCTAAATGAAGTGAGATACAGTGACTCGACATCCACTTTTAATGAAGCCCCACTGCACCATGAAAAATGTGCAGCCTACAGTATCTTAACTGAATCGTAATATGGCTTACATCTTTAATGCCTGATCACAGTGCCAGAGGAGTTCAAAGAGCCCTTACTAAAACCATCAGTAGAATACACTGGTTGCACAAGCCGCTGAAGTACTTACTTTGTAGCCACAAGTAATTACGTTGCTCTGCTAATCTCTTCTGCAGAAACTCAATCTAACAGACAGAGATCACATCTATCAGATAAGAGCTCCATGCAAGGCACAGAGGCTACTGCTTTTCTTGAAAACACACAGCATTTTGTGTATGTGATGGTGCAACATACATGCATTACACCCTTTGGAATAAAAATTGTCAGTGTTGGGAATACCTACTAATGATAAGGAATAACTCTACTTCCTTGCTTCCTCTGCTCAAGAGACCGAAATCTACATCTCAAGATCACGCCACAACTATGAGGTGCCTGACTTTTACAAGCACTGGAACCTCAGGTATAAGAATCCATTATTATAAGGCTGAACACCTAGTTGCCTTTGTGGATCTCGCTTTTACTCCCCACTCTTCTTAAAATAATGATGAAACGAGACAGAATCTTGAACCGTCAGCTGAACTACGCAATACATCTCACTTAAAAGGCTATGAGTTAATGCTGTTGAGCTATATCAAATCAGTATGAAATATTTCAGGTAGATAGCATTCATGACTGATAACCATGGGACACAGATTTAAACCTGGAAGCATGCACGGAGCTATGTTTCAGAGTTTTCACAGCACTAGATCAAAGTAAGCAAGTGAAACCTCCAACTTCACATAAAACAAATGACACTGACAGTGCAAACAGTGGCAAAAGGTCTTACTGAAATGACTACTATCTACTTTCAAACCAGAGAGGAACGAAAGCACATCCAAGAGGGACAAAATAGGAAAAAAATGTAACACAGAAAATGATGTACCTTACTTTTTTCTCATACCCTCAAACAGCCAAAGTACTTGTTGCAGCTTACCCAAATGAGTCCAAGCCTGAGCTAGAAGGCTTACATTTTATTCAGGTGGTTACTGTTTGGCACACTAAGCAGCCTGAAAACATGGAAGTTGCTGCCAGCAAAGTCGGGAAGAAAATTGTCAGTCTTTGTATGACCACAAAAAAAAAGAAAAAAAATTATATATATGTACACATGCCAATATCAATTATACCAAAACCTCAAATTGTAAGTGTGGAAAGTAATTTTGGAACGTTGAGATGAAACAGTTGGAAGAATTCTACAGCTCCCTTTTTATTTTTCCTTATGGTCATATATTTCCCCTTCTTGTGCCTGGGGTTTTTTGCTTTGAACCAAAAAAACTCAATTGTGCACATTAGCAAGGTGAAAGGATTCCAGTCCCGCTGAGAAGCTCCTGTTCATAAGGGTATTTGGTCCTCATTAATGTAAACCTCCAATCACCTATAGAAAAAAGCAATTCAGAATACCTAGCATTCTGAGTGCCCAGATATAATAAGCAGTAATTATACTACAGCATAAAATACTTAACATTTATTCTGTGCTGTGTACACTAGAGTTTGTTTGCCATCTTTCCATTCATAAAGTTGTTTTACCCAGTGCAGTTCATCTACTGGCTCACATCTGTGCAGTAATACCAAAGTCATACTCCAGGAATATTTGTGCATACTGAAAAACGGCAAAAACCTTTTTCTGTCAACAACGTGTGGGATAAGCACCTCCATCACTGTTACCACCTGTATTAGCTAGACTCATGGGAGCATAAGGCAAAAAGAGCCTGCTGGCTAAAATGAAACTTGCACATCTTTCAACAACATGGAAATCAGGATTTTTTTTTTCTTACAGAGAATTAATTGCACCATATTGCTGCCTAATGGGACATTGCTATAATAACTGCAGGAGTGGATTTGACTATTTATTAGAAAAAATGCCTAAGACTTACTAAATGCATCATTTAAACACATTGGTAGGAAAAAAATATCAAGCGAGAATATTTCAGTACCCTTTCTTTTTCATGATTGAGCATACTCCCCTTCTACAGAGTAAGAGGTTTTAATTTCTAAGACTCAATCTAATTTTGCAGAAGCAAAATTCTGAACATTGCAGTATTGCAACAGATGTAATGGTGCATTAAGAGCTGTAATACATCAAACACTTTACCTATCCCACTGTCCATCCAACCTGCTCCAAAGTGCTGCTGTTACATAACAATCCCTTGTAATCCCCTTAGTTTGTATGTTAACACTGTTAAGGAAAGAATAATCTCTATTTTAGTGCAAGTCCTCTACACATTGCAAGGATTAAAAGCATTTCTCTGCCTTTCCTCTGTCATCCCAAGTGGGCTGACATTATCACATATAAGGTTCAGGTACTCCATGCATTTTAACATGATATCATTTCTAACATGGAAATTAAACCACATTTCTCAGGAAACAGAAAACAGCAGCTACTTTCAAGCTAAAACTACTTTCAAATGCTAACCTTAAGGGGCATAACAATCTATACTTCCAAACAGGAACATTAGGCAAAAACCTCACACTATTACCAAAGAGAGGACAGAAAATTCAGATTATCAGCTTTGCGTTTACCACCTTTTTGTTTTAATGGCCCATCTTAGGTCCTGTGCTAATTTGCTACAAGTAACTTCGAAATAACAAGGGAAAGGAGACGGTATTTGAAATGGACAGGAGTTTAAATTTGTTTTCATGTTTCTATAAGAGTGCTTAGTGTTAACTTTCTTTGCGAAAAATTAGTCTGGTGAATAGAAAAACAATTCTCAAATTAATACAGCAGAATGACGATCACTTTTATTACTTTGTAGTGAGTGTACTTAATTTCTGGTTCCTGCTGCAAATTTACTTACAACACATCCCCCAAATAGAAAAGCCTTCCTTGCCGTGTTTCCATATAGGCCTCTGTGGATTGCTCATACAGCCCTCCCTCTGGGGCACAGTAATCCACTGGCACTGCTCCCACGTTTTCCCTCAAGAACCGAACTCTCTTCTGGAACAAAACACTCCAGAAACCAAATACGCAGCTAGGAAGAAATCGATCCCCCTGGCAGCACCTTTGCAGTTACCTGCAAGGATCAGCAGCCTTTTCCACAGCCACTTCACTGCGGGAGAGGGAAGCAGCTGGGAAGGCTTATTAAAACACGGCGCGTACGAAGCCTCCCGAAAGCACCGGCCCTGTGAGGCTGCCAGGGGACCCCACCCGGGCAGGGGGCCGGGACCAGCCAGCGCCTCCGCAGCACGAGGACGGCTCGGGGCTGCCGGAGCGGCCCCGGCCCCGTTCGGGAGGGCAGGTGGAGCTCTGGGCTGCGCCCCTCCGCCTCCCGCCCTGGCCCCGCACTGAGCCGCCCCTTCCCCCGCCTGCTCCGGCTCCGCCGCCAGCGGGAACCCCCGCGCCCAGGGCCAGCGG
>VZRN01003941.1:2676872-2704772 GCA_013397935.1 Dasyornis broadbenti
AGGTGGGAGGAGGCGCCCCCCCGCCTGCAGGCGCTGCAGAAGCTGCTGACAGGCAGCGTGCGGTTCCTGGCGCCCTACGAGGTGCGGCAGGGGCAGGAGGCCGTGGCGCGGCTGCAGGGGGACCTGGCGGCGCGGCGGCAGGAGCTGCAGCCCAAGAAGAAATTCGCCTTTCGCGCACTCAAGAAAGAAGCTGCCCCGGGCAGCGCCCCGCGCCTCGCCGAGCCCGCCGCGCCGGCCCCCGCCACGTCCGGCCCCGGCCTCGCCGAGGGTGAATCGGGCGGGCCGCTGCTGTGCGGGTTCAGCGGCGCCCAGGACGAGGAGCTGGAGCTCGGTCCCGCGGAGCTGCTGCAGCAGGACGTGCTGCTGTCGGAGCTGCGCGGCTGCCGGGTGCGGCTCCGCGGCAACCCCAACACGCTGCGGGTGCGCGACTGCCGCGGCTGCACCGTGCTCTGCGGGCCCGTGTCCACCTCCGTGCTGGTGGACGGCTGCAGCGACTGCTTGCTGGCGCTGGCCTGCCAGCAGCTCCGCACCCATCGCACCCGCGACTGCCGCGTCTACGTGCAGGTGACCAGTCGGGCCGTAATCGAGGCCTGCACTGAGGTCTCTTTCGCCCCCTACTCCTGGAGCTACCCTGGTATCGAGGAAGATTTCGAGTCGTCCGGGCTGGACAGAAACAGTAACAACTGGAACCTGGTGGATGACTTTGACTGGCTGGCGACCGACAAGCCTTCACCCAACTGGAGCCTGATCCCCGAGCAGGAAAGAATCAGTTGTTGGGACTGACTGCAGAGGCAGCTCTGCTGTGCAAGAGATCCTGGTGTAAACGCATTGGTCCACAAACTGTGGGACTTAATCCCCGATATGCCATTAAATGATTCCATTCAGTATTTAAATTGTGAATGGCTGGATTTCTTAGTTGAAGAATACCAGTCAAATAGCGTTTACTGTTCTTACACAAGTTGCTGCTAAAATCTTTATGTATCACTGTGGGATTTGCCAACTTCTGAAGTACCTCATTGTGAGTTTTACCTAATTAAGGTGAGGAAAAGGCCACTGATATACAAAGAACAGTGATCCTCTATTAGAGCTGTTGTGCTGCTTTCACTCACCCAGGCAGAATCTGAATTAGCTGCAAGTAGTGCAGACTCTACTGGAATGAAGAGATCAAATACCCAGTTTTTCATACTTTTGTGGTTCTCATGTTGCTGACAGCAGTACACTGTATCTTATGGGGAGTGCAGGACAGTACTGCTGCGAGATAATGAGGAGAAAAGGGTTAATTTAAAGGAAGAGTTTGTAACTGCACAGTGTAGCAGACTGAGATGCATCCTAGGCTATGATATAATGATGATCCAGTTTCTGTTGCTAGAAGTTAAATCTGTAAGTTGTCTTTAGATTTTTATTTCAAGTGAGATAAGTCTAAAGGAAAAGAGTGTTGTATTAAACACCAAATGCTCTCTTAATATATTAATGATTGCTCAGAATTAACAAACCTACAGAGTCTGTATAAATACTAAAGCTTCACAACCTGTAAATGCTATGTGAAAGGATGCTTCTTCTGCGAGCAACTCGGAGGCATACAGCAAGTGCTGATGAACGGCACAGAAGCTGTGTTAATTGTTCTTCTGCAATCTGAAGCTTCAGGGGAGAAGTGTTCAGGGATGTCCCACTAGTTTACCAGACAACAGGCTCTGCATGCAGAGATCCTAATTTGCAGCATTCTGCTACTGCATAAGTGCAGCGTTAACAGAGGCAGTCAGTAAAACAGAAAGATGAGGTGCTATATTCCAGTTCCAAAATTGCATGTTATCTTGCATAAAGTGCAGAGTCATTTAAGTTTCTTCATTCCTGCTAAATAATAAAAAAGTAGCAGCACTGTGGAATGCAGTGTCTTTACAGTGCCCTGTTAGTGGTGCTGAAGTGACCACTGTCCATACAAAACGCATATATAGCAGTTCTAGGTTTCTAAAACCCCTTAACTTGTGACGTTTTGCAAGAAAGACTTGTTTATCTTGCCTTAGCATAAAGCTTTATTTTAAAACTGCGAAGTATTTATGCTGTGCTGCCATCATCTATGTGCCTCAAATAGACACTAAATCCTAGCTGAACCATCAAAACTGTACCAGTGCAGGAGAAGTATCTGAACCTTCACTTAGGTGCTTGACTGGTTTTGAGCAGAACTTTTTTTTATATAAGTTGTTTTCAGCATATTTAATTTAAAAGGGGAGGGGAAAAGGGAGTTTTTTTTAATATTCCTGACAACTTTCAGTTTTGTTTACTTCTGTTAATGTATATTTTTGGACTGAATTGGATTTTGCATTTCAAATATATTTGTTTTGAATTGTTTCAGTTGTCCCTTTACTAATGATTCTTCTTTGCACTGATAGCATCAAAAAGGATTTAAAGAATACACCTTCAGTCTTTATGTACGTAATTTATAATTTGTTAGAGGGGTGTGATCAGTTGAGGCTCTCAAGTATCTCAACACATCCATCTTAGTACAGAACCTGATTTTGTAGGTAATTGTTCTCCACAGATCCTGGTAGTGACAGATCAATCCTGTTAGCTTTCTCTAGCCTTGAGACTGCAAATTGTTCAGCCTATAGGAACTACAGTAATGCTTTTGTTCTACTTGCCCAAAGTTTAGGCTTCCATTTCACTCTGAAATTGCTTCCTTGATGACAAGCTAGTTTTCACAAATCAGTTATTGACATCCCAGTTCCTAATGTTTTCTTTGCTCCAAATACTTACATCAAACCAAAATCAGCAGGTAAGACTTCTCAGGAGCATGGTGCCAGACAATTACTTGCCCTTAAAGATTTAGCCTTGCCTTTGTAATACAAAACAGGTAACTGACTCTTGGTCTCAGCCATGGCGTGAAACAAGGAAGTTCAATTTGAGAATAGCAAGTCCAGAAAAGTTTGGTCAGGCAAATACCTAAATGTGATTTATAGTTCTGAACGTATACCTTCACATGTGTATACACACAGAGTTGCACGTGTTTTGATGCATCTTTTTAAGTGGTACTTTCCTAATGTAGAACCATAACAAATACAAAACTATTTTGAAACAGAAGTATGTTAGTGTAGTGTGAGAACTTAAGCACTAGTAAAGGTTTGCTAGCATGTTCATGGGCTATTGAGTATAAAAATTTCAACTTTCAGGGATCTGTAAGGAGGAGAAACCAAACCCCTAAGTATTTCTAATTAGATAGCAACACTAATTTTTTAATTATTTAAACTAATATGGAAAAGAAAGTCACTGTTAGTATAAGCACTAGCAGGCTGCCATCTGTGTGTCCCAGAACATTCCATTCTGACACCACCAGTGTGGTCAGTGCAATACAATAACCCCCATCACTCTGTAATCCCTTCTAGGTAGGAAAGAAGTAAAATGCCATGTGAGTGAGAGAATGCTGCTTGATATCCCCAAATTACAGTTACTTGTCTGAGAATCCGTTTTCCAGTCAAATCTAGTGGAAAGTGGCAAATGAGATGTATTGAGAGTTATATTCTTAATAAATTTTTTTAAAGTATTTGGAAGCATGGTAGGAGTAAGTATATGTATATATGTTTCACGAAATAGTTGGATAGACACATATAATCTATGCTTTAAATTCCTCAGCTATTGTTTAAACCTAATTTAATAGCATTTCTTAGCATCTATTTTGGAAGGAAAAATAATCTTTACGTTGACACATATTAATGTTTTGGAGATAAGATGGGAATGTATTGGGAGGTTTATACTGTAGAGTCTAGATTATTTTGCTCAAACTATTACAAAATAAATACTGAACTCGAAAAGCCTAAAAGTCTAGTCCACAGTATTTGTAGCTTCACCATGTCTTTAGGTTTTGCCTCAACTGACAAGATATCAGATAAAGCGCTTCAAAAACAAACTTAAGCTGTTTGTTCAAAAGGCCAAAACCATACCATAAGTATGGGAACAATGGAATAGTTTTACTGACAGTGTCTGGTCTCAACAAGGAAGGAATTTTGTGCTGTCTTGTCACTAGATGACTTGATGACAGAGCATCTCCTATATCCCACTGAAACAAAACTGCTCCTAAGAGAGTAAGGAGTTGTGTCGTGATGTGCTCTGAGCTGCTGGTTGCAGGTGTCCAGGCTCCTGGACTCCCCTTCTGAAGCCTGCAATTTAGAAATACTCAGAGGGAAGGTTGGGCAGAGTTGAGATATGCCAGGCTGTGTCCATTCTCCCGGGTCAAGGAGACTTGCAATGCCAGCGTGGTCAGAGGCACTTCCTCTTCCCGCTGATCACAGCTTGGAGAAAGAGCCATACACCTTCAGTTTCTTCCCTCAGGAATATATGAAAACACCTGGCAGCCTCTTTGAGGCAGAAGCGCTCAGAACTGCTGTGTAAACAAGCTAGTTGCAAGCCAGCTTACCTAGGAGTAAGATGGACTAAAAACTTGAAGTAAGAGAAAATCTTCAAAGAATTCTACTGAATGAGGATGTTCAGGGACAGTAATTCCCCAACCATTTATAAGTACCCCCAGCACCGGTTTGACACCCCGGTGTGACCTGCACAGTGATTGGGTTCTCTTCAGCTGCATAAAATACAACTGCAGTGAACAAAGTCTCTTCATGAGTTTTAGCTCTGGTTTGTATCTCGCTGCCACCAGTTCCACTAGGAACTCCTTTAAAAATCACATACTCTAAAGAAATTAATGATGCTAGGCATCACAAGGGGCTGAAAAAGAAACGTCTGCCAGAGACAAGGGATAACAAAAACATCAGCACCATAAACCTGGTGCAAATTTGCCCTGAATAAAGGCTAACAGGCAGAAAGTTTATAAAAATAGTGCAGGGCATTGATCTGCAGTACCATTTTCCACAGGGAGTCAGGAAAGCAGTCCTGTTTCAAACATTTTTGAAAGACAGCCTTGTTGAACAGCCCTCCTGCAGCCAGTGGCCTCACCAAAATCTTCACAGCCAGTGAAACTTCCTCAGCTCACCACAGGGCTGTTACTCAGCATTTTAAAGTTCGTATGTGACTGTGGAGGAAATAAAATAGTCCTATGCAAAGACACACAACACTAAACCCATGGGAGAAAATTGAGACCATTTTCCAGCCCACAACAGAGCTTTTAGTATTGGCATTTGTTGAGGCACTGAGGGGTAGCACAGAGCAAAACTTGCCTCCAGAGAAGCAGCCGGGAGCTTTGCTGCCGCTTCTCATGGGGCCATCACCTCACCTGGAGGTCTGTCTCGAGAGGGATCAACCCCCCTCCATTGCCTTTGGAGTCCAGGCATTTCCCTCTGTCATCCAGGCATTTCCGTCTGTCTGTCCCTGCTTCTCTGAATAGCAGGAACAGAAATGGAGTTCCTTGCATTCTCTATTTATCCAGTGCTCTTTCATTTAAAGAGATTCTGATGTGAGCTATAGTAGAATTGTTGTATGAAAAAACAGGTAAGAAATACATGTGTAAGACAATTTCCTACACACTTTTATGCATTGTATTTTTGAAGGCTTGGATATTTTTCCCCCAGAGTTTCTTTTTTAAGCAATAGCTGCAGGAAGACAAGGTTCAAATCTCAGTGGCTTTACTTGGAATTGCTTCAGGTTTTACTAGACAGCCAATTTCATCAAATACAAGGAAAGACAGGAATAGCAAGAAAAAGAATCTATGCATCTTGGGGAAATTTCAGCATTTCCATTCACATCATGATCTGATTTATCTGACTGGCTTGGGGATCCACCTGTTCTGCTGAGTTTTCCAGTGGTAATGACTATCATGAGCTTTTTGTAAGCTTCTTTTAATTCCTAACGTATTTCTTTCCTGTTTCTGCAAGTACAAATTTTGATTTCTCTTACTTTTTCAGCAGTGAACACTACACCCCAGGCATCACAATGATACACATAAACACTCATAATTAATACCTTGGGGGTCAAAAAAAGCTGTGTTTTCTGAAGAAGTTACACACCACGTGGATGATGGCTGAAATGAAGGGGAACTACCCAGAGCAAAACCACACTAAATCCCCCTCAGTGTGCCCCAGCAAAGTTCAGGAGCCACAGGGTCCAGCAGGTCGAATCACCCTTCCCAGGATTTACAACAATCCCTGCAGTGAATTTAGAACTTGCCTCTGTTTCCAGCCTCAGAACCTGCAGTCACCTCCCATGTCACAAAAATAGCAGCCTACCAGGTTGCCTGTGTAAGGAGGATGAAAAAAGTCATAAATCAGACTTTTCTCCACCTGGTATTCGTACAGTGTGGTACGGCACTTTTATCACATTGTTCCTCAGGAGTGTCCCTGTACACACCAGAGAGTTACAAATGAAAGCAAAACCGTAAGTGAGGGTACGTGAGCAAACCTCTCTACACAATAGCTTCCCATCAAAAGTAAAACCAGACATCATTATTCTTGCAGTGAAACATAACCACTTCTAGGGAAAGGAAAGAAACAAAAAAAAAAAAGCCTCAGAAAGGCACACATCTCATATCACAGAGCAGTGTGAAAGAAAGATTGGGCCAGGAAATTATTCTTTCTACCAACTGAGGGCACTTCCATAGTTCAGGCATATATGTATTTTATATCTTATGCCCCTGAAGATGGAAAGATTAAGATTGGGCCAGGACTGAGCATCAGACTGTTTAACAAATACCAGATTAAATTGTTTACATTCCTCTCTCTTAACTGAAAAATTTGTAGCTTATATGTAGGTTAGCAGGCATAGCTTTTTGCAAAGGTATCAATATTGCTTTGTTATACATACATATTACAATTTTTAACTGGATTTTGAATTTGAACAGATTCATGGCGAGATCAATAATAATTTGAATATTTTATTCTACCTTTTTTCCTCTAATATTGGCATATGAATTATACATTTGAATTTAATAGACAACCTCTGAGGAGACCATTAACTCAAACATTCTTGCAGCAATTAGCTTTTATCTGCTATGGATCAGTTTCAGCATTTTCTATTTGAAGTGGAAAGCAGTAGTAAGTGCCAAACTGAAGACGAATCGCAGCCAAGAAAAACCTTTTTAAGAAAAGCAGATGCCAGGCAGAAAGAGTTTTCTTTTTTAAGCTGTCCACACCCCAAAACGCTTCTCCATGATCTCCCACTACCTTCCTCTCCCTTAGGGTTGCTCTGCCAGAGACAGCTTTGGCTGGCCGGCTTGCACCGATGCTTGCACAGGGTTTGTCAGCTCCGTGTCTGGGATAACGGAGAAGCATTAATTCCCATTTATAAAGGTGTTAATTTCGTTCTTTGAAGGAAGTGTCGGAGGACTGCTTACCAATTCCCTTTAAACCTCCCAAGCAGGGCGAGTTAAATTGACAGGTGGGGTAGTTTTTGCCACTGTCAGTCCCCAGCCGGTATTAAACTATTGAAACTACTTAAATAAACAGCACTTTTCCTAATCTGGGTTGTTTTAGTAGTGCTAATTGCTCTCTGTGATGGCTTTAAAAGTACCACCCGAAGTCTCAAAGGTCTAATTAGTACTTGAGTATCCCTTCCTGAACATCAGGTGAATTACTGATCATCTCCCAGCTAACACTAGCAATTTAGCAGTGATTTATGAGGACCCCTCCCATTTCCTTTGCTTATAGGCAGAAGAGTAAATGTGGAGGGATCAGTGAACCCTGAAGCATGTCCTGCATGTTCTATATATATAGTTCTATATATATATATACTTTTATTCCTGAATTAGAGGAAACACTGTATTGTATACATTTACGTGATTTTGCTGCATCAGATTTATCATGGGTACCTAAATGTTAAATTATTAAGATGACAGGTATTCAGACTCATCTGTGCTCCTGAATATGAAATTACCCATATCCAGAGCAGCACCAGGCTTACATCTGCTGTGGGCAAATTTACTACTTTTTGTCCTGCAGGAAATATTTCATTGTATTTCCTCATGACCCACAGACCTGATAGAGAACTCTTTTCCACTTTAACTACGGTGTCAAGACAAGAAAGGAAATGGTTTCAGGTTCTTTTATCTAGAATTAACTCCAGGCTGTCAGATAAATACACTTTCCAAACTCCAGTCTCTTAGCTGAGCCCTGAAAGAGTCAGTGAAATGCAACATGTTCTGCATTGGTTGTGGGATATTTTGCCAGGAGAGATGTTATTTCAGCACCATGACTTATTGAACAAGAACGTGAATAGGCTCTCTCAAAAAACAGCTTTTCTCTTCCACTTCACGGCAAGAGGAGAGAATAGCCTCTGATGGATAATCACCTTCCTTTTTTCCTCTTACATACTCACTCTTCACCGTCAAGGGCAACAGCAGTGCAAACAACCAGGCTTGCTTTAGAAAAATCCCAGTTACCAGCTGCTCTCCAGCTCACTGCAATAGGACTAGCATGGGCTGGGAAAGGCCCACCACAAAAATCTTTTAGGGCAGGAAGAAGCAGTAAGTTGCCAGCCTTTGCCCTTCCTGAAGGAACTTTCAGCATCCCAGGATCTCAAGTGGCAACTAAGCAGCACCCACGCTACCACAGAGCAGTAGACCACCAAAATGCTACTCTTCAGTGCTTGGGCTTTCTAATTCTTGTCATTATTATTTCTCACACTTGCCTTCCTGCTGGCAGATCCCTTCCTCTCTCTGTCCTGAGGGCTGGTGGCCATGCTGCTGGCAGCCACTAGAGGATGCCCCCAGGGTGCTTGGGTGGTGGCAGCAGCAGGTCTGGCTGACAGTCAGGAGAGAAGCCTCCCAGTCCCTCTGCTGGGGCTTGCTCCTTTCTCCCCTGCAGCTTTAGCACCCATGCCCTCACACCCCTGCAGGATAATTTTCCATTGCTGGAGGTTGCCTGAGGTTTATTTTGCATTGTGGTGGCAGGGGTGAGCGAGTGCAGGAATTTCCCAGGAGCTCCAAATCTCTGTGGGGCGAGTGAGAGATGATATTTAAAAGTGAGTAAAACTCCTCAAGCAGCAGAACGAGTGAAAGCCCAGCCTCTCTGCTTGCCTGAAACAGCTGCGCGATGCAAGGAGGAGGCCACTGCCACAGGAGGGGGTTGTACCCTCCTTTCTGCCCCCTAGAGTGTGAAAGCAGAGCCGGCTGCAGGTCGTTCAGGAGGGCCCAAGGATCCCCAGGTGCCTTCTTTGCGCTCAGATACAACATCCCCAGGGTTCCTCTCAGCTGCTGAGTAGAATTCCTCCCTGCTGTAAGCTCACGGGTGGGTCTCCTTGGGCAGCCCTGCTCCCCTGCCTGGCCTGGTGATTATCCAGTAAGCTGCTCATGCCAGCTCACTTTTTATAAAAGCATCTCTAGATTTCAGCCCAGGGTTTATTTATTGAGTTTCTCTGCACTTTTCCTTTCTCCTCCTCTCCTGCCAAGACCCAGAGATGGTACAAGCCCTGGAAGTAAATAGAAAATGCCAAGCTTAGTTTTTTTAGGTCACCGTAAACTACACGCTTATCTGATTTCAGAACACCTAAGCCACAGGATGCCATCTCAAGTCAACACAGAAGGATAAGGACCAGAACGTGCGTTTGCCTGTAGATATGAATAAATCAGGATCACGGTGAGGAAGAGTGTACGTTTGTATACAAGCGCCTTTTTTAATCCAGAGCCCCCTTCCTTTTTCCTCAAAGGTTCCATATTCTTCTGGCAACAAAGATCTTTTTATATCTCCGGGGTTTCATATTCCACCGAGCAGCCTATCATAAGAGAGCACAAATCTACTAAATAGTAAAATGAGGGATTACTTCCACTCATCTGTTGACAGACATTTCTCCAAATTGGATCAAATGATTAAAGGTATTAGAATGACGTCTTGCAGATCCAGATCAAATCATTTGAAACCTTGAGAGTGTTTCTCCTTTGCTTGGAAGAAACCACCAGAAATAGTTGTAGGTGCTAATTGCCCATTATTCTCACTAATGTGAAATTGTTAATTGGGACCTTCGAATATTTTACTTGCTTGAATCCTAACCGGGGGACTTCAAGATGGAAGGACTGTGCAGTGGCTCGCTTCCCGATGCACCGTTCGGGATCTCTTCCAACGCCTGAATGGTTCTTCCTCGAGTTGCTTACGCTGAGAAGAGGGGTCCAGGCTGTGAAATCTTCCAACATCTCCCACTACAAAGATGGCACTGCTGAAAGTCAAATTCAATCAGAAGAAACGGGTAAAACTAGCGCAGGGACTATGGCTCATGAACTGGTTTTCGGTGTTTGCTGGAATCCTTGTTTTTAGCATGGGATTGTTCCTCAAAATTGAGCTCCGGAAGCGAAGCGAAGTGATGGACAATTCTGAAAGCCACTTTGTGCCCAATTCTTTGATATTGATGGGTATATTATCCTGCGCCTTCAATGGTTTTGCTGGAAAAATTTGTTACGATTCTCTGGATCCCGCTAAATTTGCCAAGTGGAAGCCTTTGCTGAAACCTTACCTGGCCCTATGCTGCGTCTTTAACGTCCTCATTTTCTTCGTTGCTCTGCTTTGCTTTCTCATGCGGGGCTCCCTGGACAGCACCCTGGCCCAGGGGCTCAAGAATGGCATGAAGTTCTACCGGGACACGGACACCCCCGGAAGATGCTTCATGAAGAAGACCATCGACATGCTCCAGATTGAGTTCAAGTGCTGTGGCAACAACGGCTACAAAGACTGGTTCGAAATCCAGTGGATCAGCAACAGATATCTGGACTTCAGCTCCAAGGAAGTGAAAGAGTAAGTGACTTTGTGGGGTTTGTATCGTGTAGTATCAATATTTGATCAATATTATCCTCAAGTGCCAACAGGCACTGGCTGGAGAGGGGTTTGTATAAAGTGGGATCTTGTGTAATAAAGCATCCCCAATGATCAGCTAGATCGCTTCCTCCCCTGAGAAATTCCTCTAAAGTAATCCATAATGCAAAATATAAAGCACCAAAATACAATTCTCACTCTTGCTCAGTGTGATGTAAATAGACCTAATATTTTTTACCGTCTTTTACCTCTTTATAAACCCACTACCTTGAGCCACACTCCCAAAATCAACAGAAAAGTATCAGAATTTTACTAATCCTAAAGCAGATGTCAATGTGATTTACTAATTTCCTAAAAAAATAATTCCCTGGAGTTATACTGTTGATACCACTTTTAAAACTCCACTTAGATATTGGCAGTAATCAGCTGCATGAAAATAAATAGAGGCAGTAAAACTTCGCCAATAACTCATGGGTTTAAATCCTTAATATTTAGAATTTTATTTTCATATTCACTCAATGGATTGCTTCAGTGCTGTGATAATACTGAGCATCAACAGTCATTGATGTTCCTGGCTTTACACAGTGGTCCTTGTAGCCATACGTATTTTAAATTCTCTCCTGTGCCTAATTTTTTAAAACCTCAGATGAAAGCAGCACTAGTTTATTGTTTCTATACAAACCAGACTAAGTTGTTGACCAGAAACACGTTAATGGATTTGATGTCAGTGCCCAAAGAGGCAGTAATCCCAAAATCAGGTTAGGTGCCGTAAGCTCAAGCAGAAAATAAACATGAGAACAAAATGAACCTTTGAAATTAAAAGAATAGCATTGGGCATAAATACCCACAAACCTTTTAAAAAATTAAGCACCGGGGAAAGAGATGGTTATTTAGAGTTCTCTGGGAACATCATTCATTAATGTTCATACTCTGTGGCTGTATAATGGGTCCTGTAAACTGGAAGCAATCTGCCTTTTAAATATACTGCCTGTGTTAAATATATCTGAAGTAATTTTGAAAAAAAGCTCTGTGTATCTCTTGGGATCCCTGCCTGACTGTGTAAATGGTATTTCACTTGTGTGTGTCTCTCTGCATGTTCTTTTGACTTGTTGAGTGGTCTGGTTGGTTTTGCAATTCTGAATGAGGACTTTTTAGTGAAAATTGTTACAGATTTAACCCATTGCACTGCAGGGTTATAACAAATATATTCACTATTTAATAAGGGGGTGTTTCCATTGCGAAGGTATGGCCATGGGTATAAATAACTACTTGAAAAAACCTTGCCAGCATTATATGGAGATTTGAGAGCTGTAACTTAATCCAGCAGCAGTGGAAGGGCAATGCACAGAGGGAAAACAAGGTTATACTGTCCTTAATAACTGATGCCTTGTTTGGGACTGAGACTCAAGGTAATTTCTTTGTGCCACTGAGGCAGGAAATAGGGCATTAAAAATCTACAAATGGGTGTTAGTGAATTCAAGGTTTGTACTACGTGGTGATGCACAAACTCTGCTCCCATTCCTGGTGGGATAGTCTGGCCCCTTTGAAGTCAATAGTGAAGTTCTCCTTAATTCTAGGGAGGGTGGGAGTCTGTCCCCCACAATGGGATTTTTATATTATTTGTAAAGCAACGGCCTGATCCAATCTCTCTGAAACTGGTGGAGCATTTGCACATGAATGGGAATTTGACCCAATCCAAAGCACACTTTACATTTAACGAGAAAACCTCAACTGCGTTTGCTGTTTAGATATATTTAGGTCATGACTGCAAAGTGGAATTTCCCTTCACCAGATTGTTGGAATCACCTCTCTCTCTCTGTGACACAATTTCAAAATATCCATATAGAAGGCTACAAGTGACACTCAGATTTTTTTCACCTCTCTAGACCACTGGGGCTCTCCATTCTGTCATTTTCTAAGCAAAATGGCCTGGTTTAGAACTGCAGTCCTTTTTTAATAGTTTTTTTGCAGAGCCAGTGGAACTATTTGCCTTCTAAGTTATCTCTCATCGAAACATCTCCTAAGACACCAGGCTAAATGACTATTTACAGAGAACAACCGCAGTGTCAGATGAACAATAGTTGGGGAGCTCCTGCAAGGACTTTGGAAATTTTGCAACATCCAGTTGCTGAAGCACATTTCATGTTTTCAATGCTGGCTACCTTCCAAAGCCAAGAATAAATGCACAACCCCTCCCTGGCGCTATTATCATCAAAAAGAAGCTATTACATTTGCTGGATCAATGGTCTAGCTGGATATGGTGGATCCTGAGGCTGTTCTGGGTTCTTTTTCAAGCTCAGGTCAGCTCCAGCATCTCCCTTCCACCCTAACTATGCTGTGATCACTCTTCTCTGACTGCCCCTCCTGAGTTCTCTCTTCCATTTACTTTTGTTAAAATTTAATTTCTTTGAAGAAGTGACCTGAGAGCACACGTTTCCACCTGGAAGAGTAAATTACAGACTCAGTGTAGCCTTGACCTAGAAAAGGATTTCAGAGAGGAAGGACACCCTGGACAAACACTGCTGTATGAACAAGGAACGCGGAGAAAAGGCATGGTGGAAAACCCTCCTTGCCTTTGCTTTCCTGCCTCGTGCAGATTTGCCCCTGGATATCTCTGTATGTCTGTCTGTGTGTGTGTGCATTCACGCTTCCTTCTGCCCTTGCCTGCAGCCGGATCAAAAGCAACGTGGACGGGAGGTACCTGGTGGACGGCGTCCCCTTCAGCTGCTGCAACCCCAGCTCCCCCAGACCCTGCATCCAGTACCAGGTCACCAACAACTCTGCCCACTACAGCTACGACTACCAAACTGAGGAGCTCAACCTGTGGCGCCGCGGCTGCCGGGAAGCACTGCTCAACTACTACAGCGGCATGATGAGCTCCATGGGCGCCGTCATCCTCCTCGTCTGGCTCTTTGAGGTAACCCTCTCCCCTCAGACACGCTTCAGGGCAGCGCCGGCTCTGCAGGAGCGCGGCGCTTTTCAGCGTGGACTTCTGAGTGAAAATCAAAGCTATTGAAAAGAAATTTCCCTGTTGCTTGGCTGAGAAAATATGGAATAGCTGACATCTGAGTAAGGCCTGAAAAGTCCCAGGCTGGAGACAGAGCTGGGGTGGGTGTGGGATCACAGACTCAGCTCACAGAGCAAGGGGCCAGAGCCTTGAGTATCCCACGGCAGGAGGGAAAAAAGGAGTGATTTTCTGTCAAAGGCAAGGTGCTGAGCAGGGAACAGAGTGCGAGGCCTCTGCTGTCCAGATGCACTAATTTTACGTGTCACCGTTTGTGGGGAATGAGAAATACAAAAAAGCAGCACATCAGAATGATATGACAGTATTCAGTGGAACAGAAAGTGCAGTTAAAGGGTTTATGTGCCAAAGAAAATAAGACTTTAAGCCACAGACAATGGAAGGATTTCAGGGCAGCATTTGATCATTCATCAGCTCCAAGGTTTTTGGTCAGAAAAAGTGGTTTAGGTGGAGCAGGTGGATTAAATTTATTTTACTCTGCTTCCCAAAACCACGATGAAAATGCAAACAAGTGCCGACAGTGCCCAGTGCAGGTGTCCGTGGGCACCATCAGCCAAAGTGCAACAGTAATAAAATACCGTTCATCCAATGTGAGGAAAACATGTCCTCCTGCCTCTGGGAGATGGCCAGCTTTCTAGCCAGGGTGTTTAACCAACACTAATGCTTGGAGAGCGTGGGCTGGCAGTGGCACGAGGGCTGGCACGTGAGGTGCTGGATGCAGAGATCAGGCAGGACCTGCTGGAAAACAGGGAGGGTGCAGCTCCCTGGAGTGCAGTAGATCCTTTCCAACCCTTGAAATGGCCGCAGCAAATGGCACTGCCTACTTTAAATTATTCAAGCTGCCTTTTAAAAAATTTAGATACATGCAAATTAAAAAAAGATGAGTTACATTTTGATACAAGACTGGCCTACAGCCTTCCAGGAATGAAGATGCTTCTTAGAAAATAAACACCTACCTAAATCTGTGAACTGAAAAAAAAATCATAAAGTGTTGCGTTGTTTTAAAAATAACTGCTCCGAACTGCAGAGAAATGTACTACCTCTTTGCACTGTTATTCTGGTAAGATAAGAAAGAGAAGCTCTTTATTTTAGCCCAGATTCAAATGCAGAGTTCTTGAAGAAAGGGGAATATCAACTGTATTTGAAAGTCATGAAGAAATTCAAAAACTCAGGGGAAAATTGCACAAAAGTATTAATGCCAGCTGCAAAAAATCATGACTAGGAACCTGTAACATACCTCTGCTAACTTGCAAGAGATTCATGACACTGATATGTTAACGTTAATAGCAGCAATAAAAATGCAGTATTTTATATCTAACTTTTCAAAGTACACCTGGGTATTTTTTTCAACCTGTGGCATAATGAGAAAGAAGATCATCTCTTCTTTTCTTTGTGTTTTTCAAAATAGAAGGTGAGACTTTTTTTCGGACAATCAGAGGACTTTTAGGGCAAAGCTTTAAAGAAAAAAAACGATCCTGGGTTACAATAACTTGCCCTCCTGAATATTTATTACTTGCCTGATACTCTACCATAAAGGGCTCAGATTTGGGTCAGAAACTCTCTTTGCTTTTAAGGCAAACTTTGAAGGGAGGAAGCAAAGCAGGAAACAGACATTAATTTAGTGTCCCTTGAAATATAACCACTTCTGAAATATAACCACTTCCTTTGAATTCTGGTCAGGATAGGAAACAATTTTATGCTGAGTAGGAGGGCAGCAGAGTTCCCAACTCCTAGCCAAGGTAAGTGTGGGTCTGAGCAGTGTGAGCCCAGCTGGCAGTGCTGGCTCTGTGCTTCTCATCTCCCCTCTGGGTGACTTCCTGGGAAGTCACAGAAAAGTGCAAAAGCGAAATCTTGGGTTGCTTTACACCAGCAGCCACCATGGACTCACCGTGGACTTTGCTGGAGTCCTTCTCTAGCAAAGCCCTTATGGGGGCTGTGGAGGACTCTTCCAGCTGGGTTGGTGGAACTGAGGAGTGGGAAGGGGGAGAGAACATGGAGGGAATTACTAATACAGCTGTTATTTTGAGCTGTAGAAAAAGGTAACATGCCAAACAGGTGTAGGGACGTCAAGGGAAGGCCATCTATGTTTCACCTCTCTACATTAGCACAAGGAAGAATGAACCTATTTTGAAATATCAAAACTTCTACTTGAAAAGAATGCTAATATATTATCTAGGAGGTGCTTTTCCTAACAGCAGCTTTAGGCTCCCCATGAGCGACAACCGGTCATGAGGGTGACAAAAAAAGATCACACCCTGCTCTGGCTAAGCCGCCTCAGGCTAAACCCTGGCAAACAGATGGGCTTCGCTGCAGAAGGTCAAGAAGAGCAAGCCTGGATGTCTTCTTGACCTGCCTCAGCCAGTAAAGAAGAAAAAAGAGGTCCAAGGGTGCCCTGAATAGAGCATTTCAAAAGGAATAGAGGCTGAGGCTGGTTCCTGAGATGCTCCAGGTCCTCCACCTGTGCCAACACATGGGTGTCAATGAGTCACAGCTGCTGCAACAGCCGAGATCCTGGGATTCCCCTCACATGTGCCACAGACACTGAGCTCCCAGACAGCACT
Source organism: Dasyornis broadbenti (assembly GCA_013397935.1). NCBI lineage: Eukaryota > Metazoa > Chordata > Aves > Passeriformes > Dasyornithidae > Dasyornis > Dasyornis broadbenti. The sequence goes on from VZRN01003941.1 coordinate 2,693,126, forward strand.
GAGATATGCACAGGAGGCACATTGCATGTCCTATGCTGGAGAGTAAACCCTCTGATGCATTGAACAGTAGGAGTGAACTCCTGGTAATCCCCAAACCCAGCCCCCGGGCAGCAGGGACCCTCCAGATGGACACAGTTTGCTCTGTTGGCCCAAATGGAGGGGCTGAGCGTGCTTGGTGCAGGGGATACAGCCTGGGCAGCCCTAGCCCTGGAGAAACACTGTGGCCATGCTCTTCCTGGCGCTTTAAAGTTGCTGTAAAATGACAAGAGTTTCCATGACAGGGAAGTCATCAAGACTCAGCAAGACTGGTCTTGCTCTGGAGCTCTGATGCCCCAGCCTTCTGTTCTGGATTGCGGTAAAGCTCCAATGTACAACTCACAGACTGGTTAAGGTTGGAGGTTTAGCTGTGGCCTCACCAGGGCTGCGCAGAGGGGAAGAAGGATCACATTCCTCAGCCTGCTGGCAATTCTTCATCTAATGCAGCCCAGGATACCATTTTCCCACTTTGCCACAAGGGCACATTGTTGGCTCATGGAGAACTTGGCGTCATCCAGAGTCCCAAGGCCCTTTGCTGCCGAGTTGCTGTCAGCCAGTCACCCCCAGCATGTACTGGTGCATGGGGCTATGCCTTCTCTGGTGCAAGACTTCAGCTAAACTGGTGGTCCAAGACTCTCTGTGATCATATAGGAGATAGACTAATTTACCAGATCTTTGTCTCAAACTTCCTGGAGTCTCTTCTCATAGGTCAGAGAAGGCAGGTTCAGGTCAGTGGACATGACAAGAGCACAGACATTTTGAAGCACTTTTAAGGAATCTCAGCTTCAGGGACTCAAAATCTTGCTTAGAAAGGTTTTTAAGAGAACAAAGTCTTAAACGGAGAGAAAATGTCACAAAATCTCATCCAAGGACAGGTCAGGTGCTCAATGCTGCACAGGCGCCTTCCTTTTTTGAAGCATGATCATATTTAGTGACTTAGAGCCATCCAGGAAGCCAGACCACCTACACTGTCTGTCAATAGTGGCACTTGGCGAGTCAATCACAAAACAAAGCTCCTGCTGACATGCAGCAAGGCAGCACACGTAGAGAGCAAGTGGAGGCCATTTCCTGCACCTAGCCCTGTTATTCTGCACTTGAAACAGCCATTGATTTCAAAGATAACAGTCCCATGAGTGAGAGCAGCAAAACTGGGGCTCAGAGTGCGAGGAAGATGTCAAAGGCTTTAAATCCCAGGACTAATGTGATGGGATTTGTCACTTCTTGTGACTTTTATAGAATAGCGCTTCAACTGATTTAAGTCATCATAGTCTTGGCTAGATGAGACTATTTGCAGACCCAGAGCCACTAGAAATTTCCTTAGTGACCAAAGTGGGGCTAGTCATACATTCCTGGGTTAAGCAGTATGAAAATTTGCCTTTGGATATGGAAGTATTTGATGAAGCGTGTTTGTTTGACCAATGTTTTTCCCTTTCTGAACTTGAGTGAAGGCAGAGTATTATGAACATCTGCAAATTTTGCAAGTAGCCAAGCGTAGCTTTCGTCTTCCAAGCGTCTGGAGACACTGATCATACACAAGAAGGACAACCACAGTAAACAGGCTGATGGATGGTCCATGGAAGCACATGCCTGAGCAGTCCCTCGAGTCCAAAAGCAAACCAGATGTGAATTCTGCCATTGGCCACGCTATGTGGCTGAATCCTAACCCCAAATCTGCCGGTCTCTTTAGCCATTAGGGTTTAGGAGGACCAAAGGTAATCAGTTCCTTGGGAAATTGGATAGGGTAACGGAGGAAGTGTACTTCCCTTAGAGAACAAATCCTATGAGGTTGCTGACAGAAGCAAGTGTTCTCCATCTGAGCTTTACCCAGGACGTGCAGAACCAAACTAATCTTGCTGCTGCCCCATCCCAGCCACCTCCTCTACCACCTCTCCAGGCTGCCTCTTCTGGAAGCTGCCTTTTCTTTTGTCTCCACTGTACTCATCAACCACTTTTCTTCATAAGCACCACAACAGTGAGGTCAGATTGTTCTGAATGGTGTTAGAAGGCAGGAGACTGGTTAAAAATACACTTTCTCACTGGAGGCAGGTGCAGGGAGTTTTCAGTATCACGGGTGTTACACAGTAGAAAAAGTCTCAGTCACGGCTGCTGGGACTAGGTAATATTTGATCAGAAATATAAATTTGTTTTAGATGGAATCAGGGAGAGATCACGTGTTGCCTTGGTTTCTTTATTTGCATGCACCTATGTTAAAACAAAATCAGAATTTGAAGCAGACAAACTGATGGCTCAAATCCTAATGCTGCTCCGTTCTGCAGAGACGCTGATTCATTAATATCTCCTTGATCAGCTTAATATACTCACCAAACATATTAAGGTCAATGCAAAGTAAAAATATTTAGTTAAAACTAAGTGGGTGCTGGCCAAGGACATCGTTGCACGTACAAACTACTTCGTGCACATCTCGTGCACAGCAGCCAGGGTGCCCAGGAGGCACCGACATTGACAGGGCTCATGGAGAGGCCCCTTGGGCACATGGGCCTTCTGAGCTGCTTCTCACACCAGCAGCCCAGGCTGCTGAGAGCAGGGGACAGGGAGGATGGGATGGGATGGGATGGGATGGGATGGGATGGGATGGGATGGGATGGGAGTACCCAGGTGTGGCTGACACTTTCTGCCTTTCCCATTGCCTGGCACAGATGTCGGTGATGGTTGGCTTGCGCCTTCTCCACACCTCCCTGGAAAGCATCACCAATCCCGAAGACCCCGAATGTGAAAGCGAAGGGTGGGTCCTGGAGAACAGCCTGAAGGACACTTTCAAATCTGCGCTGGAGAATTTGAAAAAGCTGGGTAAGTTCAACCAGGTGGAAGCAGGAGCCGAAGGGGCAGAAGGAGAGGAAGGTGGGAAGACGCCAGCCATCACAACGGTCAGTTGAGCTGCTCATTGAGGTGGACTTTTTCTCAGAGGAAATTAACATAAACTGAGAATTGTGAATATATCTACATTCTAAAGCTATGTATCAAACACCAGAACACACATTTCTATGCATGTTCACTTTTGTACATGGGAGCATAAAACATAGTGCACCTTGGGATAAAACACTTATCCACAATGTGAGTACACCATATCCATATCTTTTTGGGCATATGACCCCAACTAGGACTTGCAACATTCACGTGTTCCCTTATCAGAGACAGTTAGTTTAAGAAAAAAAAAAAAACTAAAAAAAAAAAAAAAAAGAAAAAGATTGCTGGCATCACATGATGATCCATTCCATCTTATTTTGAAATTAAAAGTGGAATTTGAAAAGGTAATATTTTTTGCTCAAGTTGTTTCATAAGCATACTTTCTGTACTTCAGCTTTTAAAGACAAACTGATTGGATTTCTGGAGAGTAACACGATAGAATTCAAAGAAAGAAGGATTTCCAGAATTGTATATAACTTAGTATACAGGTATTTTGACAAACCTCTCATATCATGTGATTTTTGTTAATGTGCTAAGCAATGGTATTTTCTGCTGTATTCTTAAGATGTACATAGAACAAAATGCAAACTTATGCTGAGAACTTATGTGCTAAGCAAAAATTGTAAATTAAGGAAGCAGCCAAGCATCATAAAAACAACATTCAGGTAAGATTCATGGGGTTTGTTTCTCAGGGTTTTTTTGCAGGCTGTATATCTTGAGCGCATGTGTTGTAGACTTACGTTTTACCTTGTGTTTAAATTCTTCACAGAAGCTTAGAAGATTTGTCTTGTAGTGGGTGGAATCCAGGCTATGAGCATGTGCGAGTTATGGTTACTCTGGACCTTTTACAGAGTATGTCATCTCATAACTTGCTCCAGAATATTCAAGCCCAACTATTTTTAAGGCAAAAAAAAAGACAAACCCAAAACTAGACAGACCACTTAGACTTCAAATATTTTCCAGGGGCCTAGTAAATGGATACCATTCATCTACCAGTATTTCAAGCCTCAGCATTTCAGGCCAGAGAAAACTAATTTTAAATCAATCCCCAATGGGCAAATTTTACTTTTCTTTATCAGTGATAGGGTACTCCTCATTACATCTTTTAAATCAAAAGAAAGGCACATTTTGCATATGCTGCATCTCTCCAAACATACTGTCATAGCTGGAGGATCCTGTTCTCATATACCAAGTTGGAATAAAATATAGAAAGAGTTTGCTGTGGTGTGCAGCCTCTAATAAGGGAACAGAGCATCATCTTGAGTTTATTCTCAGCTGCCAGATAATTTCAGCTAAAGGGAACAAAACCCAAGAGAATAAGCCCCGGCCTCCTGCACCAACGACTGCAGACACCTCAGCCCCTCCCTACAAGCCAGGCACCACACCTATTTTTACCCTGGCTGTGCAAACCCTCTGCTTCTCAGGGGTGCACCTGGGAGAGGTTTTCAGTGGGTCCCCTCTCCCTGGCTGGTGGCCGGCCCTCAAAGGGAGAAGTGTTTGCAGTTGCAGAACCATTGCACAGCCCACTGGTTTTCGTTCTTAATCACTTGTGCACTTGCCCCAGCAGCACTCAGCTCCTCCGGCTTCTGTCCAAATTCCTTCCAGGATGGGCAGATCAGCTCAAGGCAGGACAGAAAGGGATGTGTCCATACATTTCCATCTCAGTGCCCAGGCTGTTTCAGGCCACCTGCACGCAAGTTTTGATTTTGACAGGTGTCTGCGGTGTCCTTTCACTTCCTCAAAGCTGGTCAAAGCTTTTAACTTTAGTTATGATCATGAATTTAGTTACAATAACGAATTTAAAAATCACTCTCCTCTTCTGTGCATAAGACTGACTAGGACAAGGGCACTGACAAAAGGCCAACTTGCTACTCACCACAGCCTATCGTCTCTTGCTCTGCTGAGGGACAGAACTGTACGAGCCAGAGCAGCTCCTCCCTGCTCAGTAGGACGTCACTGGGGCCAGCTGCCCCTCTCAGCTGGTCTATTAGAGAAGAACAGGATTGTGGATGGCACACGATGTGGCCACATGTACCAGAGAAGAGCTTTTCAGAGGAGTCACATGTGGATAGGAGCTGCATTTACAAGGATTAATTACAGTCTTTCCTTGTGAGGCTTCAGCGAGCTGTGATCTATACCAGTTATTTGACTAGATGTCTGACTTTTCAAAGAGATCTAGATTTATTGCTGCCCTAGAAATCTGGCTTAGGCCTTAATATAGACAGGACTCTCCAATTATTCGTGGTCTCTATTTTTTATCAGATTATTGCTAACGCAACATAACAAATTGTCATTCTTTCAATGCCACATTGGAGAAGCCAGTTCCCAGAGCAACGGTATCAGGCAGGTAAAGAAACCATCTGAGACAGGTTTATGAAGAATAGTACTGGAACCAGGGAACATGGTATATGGGCTAATGCTGTCTAAAATAAAGCCTCCTGGTTGATGAAGATTTTTGTGACATCTTATGATTACCACAGGATTGTAATACGACTGCTTTGTAAAATATTACATGTAATATATCACTTGTCCAATCTTACATTTACTTTCTTGTGATACTGCAAATGCTGTTCTAGATAAAGACATTTCTGTTGACTGCAAATGTAAATTTAGGTATTAAAATGTTATTGCGAGTAAAGATCTCTTTAAAGAAAATGTTTAAATATATACAATTTAATACAGATTTCTTTAATTTGCATTACTGCTGACTTGTTCCTTCAGAATCTATTTTTTGGACCTGTTTTATGTGTTCCTGTACATGGGAAGGTTTTTCCCACCTCTATAGAATGGTCTGAGAGAAAGCAAACTTTCCTCTTTTCATGTGCCCAGCTAAGCTCAAGATGTGCAAACAGACCCCTAAATCACCTGCCTCTTACTAGAAACAGTATTTGCTGTACTATTTCAATATCATCCTCTTGTAGTACATAGGAATTAAAACATCTTCACAGTCATGAACATGATGTTCTGGTCATGCTCAAACAGTGAAATCATTGGCATCCTCAGGACCTTTGACAATCAGCTAAACTGGCTCTATAACTTCTTTTTCTCCCCCTATTTAAATCTAACTTGCAATGGACATTCAAAAGAACACATTGTTCTTATTTTAAATTTAAGACTAAAGCTCACAAAGTCAAATCTCCCTGCAGCAATCCGACGACTTCCAGAGCCGTGCCCTGATTTTCAAACTAATAAACTTCAGAAGGATGTGAGCTTAATTCATGCAAACCAGGCCACTCCTTTTTAGGTACCTCCATATGGATTAGCGGCTTAAATCCAAGTACCCAGATCTGAGACCCAGCCCAAGGCCTTGAAGTGTCAACTCTTAAGAAACATCACTTTTAAAAGAAATGACAAAAAGTGCACTATTTTACTGATGACATTTATTTGAAGCGACACAGAACATTGACTAAAGTGCTTTAAAGGAGGAAATATAAACAGCTTCCTTAAAGCTATTAGTTCCTAAGTAGCCTTAATACAATTGATAAGATTAGCCTCCATGCATTACATGAGCTTGGGCATTTTGTAATACCACACAAATACATGTGTGCAGCTTAGCAAAGAGCATAGGAATGCTATATCGGGCTCACAGGCACCACAGACTTCCTAGCTGATGGGCTGGGAAGATTTTCAAGGCTGATATAAAGGAAAAGGGACCCCAGCAAAACTTATTTACACCCAACTTGCTCGTTTCATAAAAAAAGCCAACACTGCCCTTAGCATAATCAATGGAAAACAGGGACAGATCACAAATGCTTAGTAAAAAAAAAAAAAAAGAAAGAGCATTATTAGAGATTAGTTAATTAAGAGATAAGGCCAGAAAAATAGAATGGAACCATGTGATAACAGCCCCCTCTGGGGAAGACACAGGCTTAGACAAATTTATTTCTGGCAACAGCAATGCAGCTATCTCAAATCTGACGTAATGCCTACGTGGAACCTCTTTTGAATTATGTCAAACCTGTAGTGTTCAGTGACTGACCGAAACACTGAAATAGTAAAATGCCTCTCTCAAAGCACCTGCATTTGCTGATCACGTGTCATTGCATAGGTATATCTGAATTTGGATCCAAAGCACATTTGTGAGGTGGGAAAGCTGGAGGAAACCCTGGCCTGGACCTCAGCTTTGTGGACCCTCCATCCCATGCGCAGTCTCTGCAGACCCTGGCTGGGGAACACAGCCCTTCTTGCAGCTCCCCCCTCACATTTGGCACCAGAGGGATGCTGAGCAGGACTCCCACCTCCCATCCCACCAGCTAAAAGGATGGTCCATAAACATCAGCCTGCTACTAAGTTCACGAGGAAGTACATTTCCATAGTTCTCAAAGCTCCCCAAAGCAAAGGGTGGTGCAGAAATTAGAGGAACCAATCAAACAGTGAAACAAGGACTGAAGGGCAAGTTCTGCAGCCTGCCATCAGATTGACAGACACCACTTCATCAGGAAACCAAGCATCACATTCCCAGGCAAAACAGGGTCAAGCACTGCAAATCAGAAGTGAGGAGACTCAGGCATGGGAAACTTGGAAGGGCACAATGGAAGCTGGAGGGTGATAAAAGGAGGAGAACAAAGCACCAAGTCTCAGGCACACAATTCCCCAAGCTGAATCCCTTGGTAATAGGGTGAAAACGCTTAATTCTTGAAAACAACCCACCTCACAGAAGTCACTTTGAAATCTGTGACGATACAGAACTTAACAGTAGCACCAAAGAATTGCTGTCCTTCTCAGCTGGAGACACATGGAGCCCACGCTCCAGCCAGGCAGCAGTGTCAGGATATCCAAGCTGGAAGGAGACTCTGACTGTGTTCATCAGTTCCAGGACACACACAGTCCCCAAACACAAAGTTTTCCTCTTATAAATCACCTCCGGCCTTCCCAGCTGCCCAAAGAACTCATCCAGAGGCTGGCACAGCTCTGCCTTAGACAAACACTTTTCCAAATGGGTGTGAGTTTTCCCATTTACACATGTGTTTTCTCCGGCACAAACAACAGGCTAAGGTTAAAAATGAAAAAACACAGGGGGGACATACAAACAAGAACAAGGTGAATTCACAACTTGGTATGAATGAATCTTTCATTAATTACATAAATTAATCACGAGCATAAGTAAAATTGATTCTGTAATGTTGCTGTTGGCATATTTTAAGCAAATTATGACAGCATTTCTTGTTTTCAGCCTGGAATGTTAAATGTAATTAGGAAATTCAAATTTATTCTCTACTTCTTCTTTCTCTAACTTCTTTTTTTATTACAATAGAGTATTTTAGATTATTTTTTAGATTAGGTAATATTAAAAATTGATTTAAAATAATTTCAGGAAGCATTTTGTTCAGGAAAAAACTTGCATTGGCATGTCTAGATTTCAAATAATTACTACCACACCACATCCTTGACTCCAGTGGGGAAGAACAACTTTCTGTCCCCTCCCTATTTGCAAGGTGGCACTCAACCAGGAGTGCTGCTTACAAAGGTGGACATTCCCAGTGCCACATACCCTCCTCAAATATTTCACAGCTAGGTCTCTTGTCACTGGTGGAGGCTTACAAGTGGATCCCGAAGCTCTTAGAGCAGGATTCAACCCCATCCTCCTTTCACCACAACCACTGCTACTGCAGTCCTGGGAAACCTCAGCAGCCCTGCCTGGAGCACAGCTCCCACCCTGAGCACCCATTGTGCTCCAGTGCAATGAAGGAACCACACTGGCTCTTGAGTTTGTTGTCCTGAATGGATGTGACACCTTTCAATGCCCGGATAACTGTTCTTCCACATCTGCCCAACGATTTGAAAAGCTGCCCACACAGAAATGTTTGTCTCACACATGTTGGCATTAGAAACAGCTTCCCAGCTGAACACGCTGTGCTTCTGCATGCTCCAAGTGACACACACGGTGCTAGTATAGAGCATCTACCAATCCTTTAGAAAAAAAACAACTCCAAATTCCTTGGTTTCAGCACCATCCTGTTCAAGCTGACAGAATGGAGCTCAAAGCCTGCATTACAAAGCAGTACACAGAAAAAGAAAATAAAACACAAAGTTCTTTGTTTCAGAGTTCATGCTATGTTTCAAGCTTTTAGTGCTATTAGAGCACTTTATGAATTACCAAAACCTGACCTGGAAGGGATTACTATACACAGATGAGGCACCTGACTAGTTCAACAGCACTAAGTAGATGCCTAGCAATTACTGCCGATTTTTTTTCTTCTTCTAGTGTATTTTATGCTAAATTGCACATTAATTCCAAGACCCTGATACAATCATTGCAAGGAAACACAGGCTTCTTGGAGCTGTCGTTACAGGGAGCAAACACCACCTTTCTAATGCAGGCATCTCTAGTTAGAGGACACCAGTGAATTACATCAGTGAACACATTGCTGATCCCCTCGCCCTCGTTATTTTTATATAATCTCTCCTATTCATTAACACACTTTACCATCCTCCACAGTTCAGAGTACTGCAAACACAGAAATACATTTCACGTGTTATTCCTCAAATACATGGTTGATTTCAAATCAACACTTTGGTTTTATAAGTCACTAAAATATTCCGCAGTGGTCTGCACAGACACCATCCCTAACCTGAGCTCAGCTGTCCCACCCTGCCCAGAGCTCTCTACCCAGTCTAGCTTTCTTTCCAGGATCCCACGCAAAGGACAAGCTGGAAAACTTACCACCTCCGAGCTCACGCTGTCTGAAAAGAGACTGTGAAAATATATATTCACAAACTGATGAAAAAGTAACATTTAATCATTGCTGTCATGGAGACGAAGATCAGTACTTGCCATTTCGTAGCTCCTACACCTGGCGCACTGCGAAACTCCTCATACTCTCCCTCTTCTTTTTTCCTCCAAGAGAGGAGTGTTTGACAAATCTCTCCATCATAGATCTAAGATTTGGGCATCTAATGTTTGCATGCCAGGAGAGGGGGAAAGGTGGCAGAAGAGCAGGAAAAAAAAAAAAAAAAAAAAGAGGATGAATATGCAAAAGCCTCAAGATAAAAATATGCAAACCAGTTTTTATCTGTGGAACAAAGATTTGTAGAAGAAATGTTAAAACTGCTACAAATGAAGTATGAATAGAAACATACATGTATGAAACAGCAGAAGAAATAACTGAGCAAGCCTCTAAAGAGCAGCATGTATGGATAACAAGGGATGTGACTGACAGCAATAAAGTGGGAAGATGCTGAGAAATGTGTTGTTGCCACCCAGCCCAGGAAGCCTGAGCTCCAAATGGCCGTGGTACAGTTGCCTTCTCAGCAGCAGACCCGTGCTTTGGCAACAAGAGGGAGACTGTGTGGTGTGTGCCATTCCTCTTCACGTTATTATGTACCAGCCAAGGCACCCCAAAACAGGAAAATACAACAGGCAACTTACTTCAGATTTAGGATGGGTGAAGCAGGATACTGAGCAAAACGTTGCACTGCAAGTTCTACTGAATCCCAACGCATATAAAAGACATTTCAAAAAGCCATTGCTCCTGTCCTCTGTAGCATCTACTCCTGGCCAGACTGCTTGGACACACACACACCCCCCTTGGTGTTTGAGTGCGTGTGGGTGGATACAGTGAACTCCAGTAAGATGAAATCACCGTGCCCTTCTACAGGGTCTCAAGCTGAAGTGAGAGGATGTAAGCTTTCATAAATAAATACATCATAAATACTCAGCTACTTCTCAGGGCCAGCTGGTAATACAGGGAACTGAGCAGCATCAAAACACTCCCGATATTGTCAGAGGGGTACAACACACATCCAACATGTGGTATTCACAGGGTCCTGCTTTGTAAAAACCTGAACTATTTTACTGCAACTTATATTCCTCGATCAGCCTGTAACACATTTAATTGACTACTGTAAGGTGAAAAATAGTATTATCAAGAAAACTAGCTCAATACTGTTGCATAAAGTCACACCTGAATTAGCCATCAGAGAGCTGGTTCTCCCAAACAGAACCAGGAATCACTACTTCTCCTGACCCTTAGCCTTGGAATAAACTGGATAAAGAAAGCCCTTCTTCCTCTTACTGGAAAAAGCTGCTTAACTGTCTGAAAAGCACAGCTCTGTGGAACTTTTAGTGAGGCCTCTGAGAGTTTTCCAGTGGATGAACTTCAAGAACCCAGTCTGAGGGAAAGCACTGACAAATTGAGAGCTTCAGCCAAGGCTGGGATCCTCAGCTACCACACTGATATGAAGTTCTTCCCTGTCCCTGTCACAACAGTTCAAATTTCCACAACAGCAGAATCCTCAGACACCATGGGCACTGTTGGCCGGCAGTAAGGAGAGGTAGGGAGGCTCCAGCTCCTCCTGGCCATGCCTTGAAGCTCTAGAGCTGCCTGGGGTGTGTGCTCTCCCTGTAGTCCCAGCAGCCAAGCAGGCAACTCTACATAGTTATCCCAGGCTTACAGTGATGCCCATCTATCAGCCATTGCCAGGTCCCCAAACCAACAAATGGCACTTCCACAGGGTGAAGCCGCTCACTCATAGCTTGAAGTTATCAGCAACTGGAGATGAAAGTGTGCTATCCATGCACCCATGTGGCTTCCATCAGGCACTAATAGATGGACAGCTTTTGTTTCAGCAATACTTATTTATGAAGTTCTTCCTGAGAGATAATTCCCACCTTCGCGTGAACACAGCCCAAAAGGAAAAAGCCAACTCTACTCTTTCTAATTCCTCAACATTCAAATAATCAAGG
>VZRN01003941.1:2704793-2782297 GCA_013397935.1 Dasyornis broadbenti
GGGGGGGGGAACAAACCAAAAAGAATTTATGGTAAGAGAGACATTTCCCTAAAGACAACTTGCCTGTAAGTCTTCCCATTGCTGCTAAGCAACCTTTCTGTGTGCCTGTCCCTGAGGATATGTAGAAGCCATTCCACACAGCCTGAACCAGCTCACCAGAGAAAGCAGAGTCAAATAGCAGCGTGTTAGCTGTGCATACAGAGGGGTGACTGGCAGGCTCCCTGGCTTGCATCACTTCTTGAGCACCTGGAAGCAGTCCTGCAGAAGGCAAGCCTGGATAATAACTGAATCCACTGTTGTTCCCATGAATTCTACAACCTTCTCCACACAGCATGAAGAACTGTGGGACAACCACCGTACAGGGCTGAGGAACTGAACAGCTAACGGTAGAGAAGTAGATGCCTCCCTATGAAACTTCCTTTAATGCCACATAAGATATGACAAGCAGCATTCCATTCCCACTATGATGTAGGACTGCCCAGGTAATGGTCCTGGCTCACCAAAAGCCATGCTGATTTCCATACAAAAACACTCAGGGATACAGGGAACAGTGAAGCCCCCCAAAGATGAGCCCAGTATCTCTTGCTATTACCAAAGGTGGCCTCCTTCTGTCAATTTTTATATATTTTACTGCTCTAAAACACTTTCCCTGTACAGCAGATGTCTTATTTTAGAACTTTCAGTATGGTTTCTGACATCCTCATAACCAATTTGGGGAGATGTAAACTAGGCAGACTGCAAGGTGGACAGAATCCTGGCTGGATTTTCAGGCTCAGACTATGGCAATCAACAGTTGGAAGCCAACCAGTTATACGCAGAATTCCCCGGCGGCTATATTCAAGCCCAAACTGTTTAATACTATCATATTTGACCTCTATAATCAATAATCTAAACAGAGAAATAGAGTCACCACTTCCTGCTGAAGGTAATTCCTAGAAAGGAGCAGAAGAAAGTCCAGGGCAGAAGGGAGACTGACTGAAAACTCAGTTGATCATGACACAACACTAGAGTGGAGAGATTTGAGATGCACATCCGCTTGAACAATTTAATCTTCCAGAAAGGAAGACCCCTGGGATTTAATGCTAAGGTAGGTTGAGCATCCAGTTTCTCCTCTACACATTCAGGCCACAGAGAAAATGTTTACGACAGAGCTTCTGAACAAAACACTACCATTTAACATAAAATGAAATGCACTTAAAATGAGATGCCAGGGCTGGAGCACAAGAGCTGGCAGGGCTTCACATGGAATGTGAAATGATAGAAAAGGATCTGTGCAGCTGCACACTCCATGTCCACTGTCCCAGGAAAACGAGTGAACTGTATTGTGCAGGAACACATTGAACTCTTCAAATCCAGGTTGTTCCCAGTGCTAAAGTGGGAAGGCATGAAATTTACTTGCTTAGTCATCAGCATTGAAGACTAGTTTGAGGGACATGGGAGGAAGCTGTGGAGAACCAGAGGAGAGCTGAAAATGGCAACAGTCTTGAGAATCCACAAGCACTTCATCTCAGCCAAATTCCCAAATGTAGCATCACATGACGTGGTTAGAGAGCTGTGGGAGCACTGGCTCTTGGCACAAGTCAGAAGGCATCAGGAGTTTGTTATCTTGGTTATAGACTTCCAGCTGAATAAAAAAGAGCCTCTTGTGGCAGACTGGGGGAAGTAAAAAGAGTTATCGTCTAGTATGAACAGAGTAAATAATATTACTGATGTGAACCTCAACCCTTATCCCTTTATAAAATGTAACTTACAATCCTTTAAAAAGACGATTAGACTTTTTGGTTGAGGTCAAGAAAGGTTTAGCTGACTGAAGCAAGTGACACTAATAATATAATCATCTTACATTTATAGCCAGGGAATTGCAGATGTTGCACATCCAGGTATTTCTGTCAGCTTGTGATTAACAAGGGGCACACTTGAAGGAACAAGCTCAGCAAAATTCTAACAACATTTTTAAAAGCACTTATCGAATGTTGTCATGAAAAGCACGTACTTGATGCTTTCAACTTTGTTTTGTATTTTGTTATGATAGTTTCGTATTTGGGAATTTCTGTGGGTTTTGTTGTACTGTTTTTTTCCTCCCCCCAAACACAAAATGTATTCTAGATTGTACACATAATCCATAAATATTAAAGTTATAGCCAATTTATTACAGATATTATTTCCCTGATACTGAAACAATGTTATATATAAATATTTCTACATTAATATAAACACATGCAAAACAAACCAGAAAAATAGTAGTCTTGAGTAAAGAATGACCAAACTGAAAAAAAAAAAAAGATAAATTGTGTACTTTGCAACTATTTGTGGTTGTAGTCTTTGACTCTGATCCCAGAGAAAAACAAAAAGTCCTTCTTGTTATCAATATTTTGGTTTGCACAGAGAAATCTGTCGGAATCATCAATTATCTTTTTAATATTATGATTACAGGAAAAGAGAGTTTTTCAATGCAGTTACATATTATTTGAAACTCTGGCACAGAGCTTAAAAAGCAAAGGAATAGTAACATCACCAATAAAGTGGGATTTCTAAGTACCATGCACAGAAAATTGTTGGTATGTCAACCAGTTTAAGTAGGGAAGGGCAGAGATAAAGCATTAATGTCATTTTTCCCTGTAACTTCTCCATGTCTCTTCATAAAAAGTGACAGCAATATATAAATGATCCAATCTATGACAGGTAGTAGAGACAAAAGTAGTCTGTACTGTTGTTAAGAAAAGGAAATTCACATTGGCCAAGTTTCTTTATTTGATACTTCACATCTTCACTCAATACTATTACTGAATAATTGAAAAATTGTCCTGTACACCATGAATATACAAAATTTATCTGAAGCATTAAATCTGTAAAAATAGGAACAATTCAGTCAGACCAAGTGTAACTGAAGACCTGGCAGACAGTGAAGGGAATTGTTTATCTGGGCTGAGATGCAGTCAAAAATTAAGACTTAACTAAAAGAACCACAGACTATTAAGGAAACAGAACTATGTAAATTAAGATTTTACTAATTTGTCAGAAGATAAGAGAGGGAAAGGTAATAGATTTTATTTGAAATCAGTAAGCATAATGTGACTTTTTAGAGACACCTTGGAGGTCTAATTACATACAACTAGAAAACTCACTGCCTTCAGGCACCCTCATATCAAGTGCAAATCTGCGCAGTTATAGAATATATTTATAAAATATACTATATGCAAACATCTTTACAGAGCTTTAAATCAAGCCAAAAAGTAAATATATTGATGGGACAACAGAAAAAAAAAAAAAAAAGTCAAAAATAAAAAATGTGGGCAGTGTGATTGTGGCCCTTCAAAGCCAGAGGAAACCACTCAGTTTTATCTGCAACAAAAAGAAGATGAGATTTGCACCTTGAAAGTTGACTGTTAACAAAAATGAAGAAAATATCCTCTGTGCTTCTGAAAATTAACGTAAAATTAGCTTTCGTGATTTTTACATATTGTTGTTGTCTTAAAATAACTTCTAAAGCACAATGTCAACCCTTGAATACCAATAACCAATCACGTAATTGAAAGTGAAAGGGTTTCCCAGATAAATTCAAATTAAAAACTACATAATTCTAAGGAGTGTAATGCTCTGGAAAAAGCTTTAAATTAAATTATTTTACTTGTAATGCTAGTGTTAGTGTTTTTTTAGTTAAAAAACAACTGGAAGCAAGAAAGCTGCAAGAGTACAAATGACAAAATCATTTTAGATACACCAAGTGAAAGAGTGAATTATCCACTGATGCAGACAGAAACATCCATTTGCTACATTATTTGCTTCCTTACTTCATTCCATTGCATGTACACACAGCATAAGTCTTAAAATGCAGAATAATAAATAAAACGGCTCAGATTACTAGCAAGGGGCAAAACACAATCCATAATTGTGCTCTATCTAGTTTCTGTTTCAGCAGTCTTTTTCTCTTCAGTTCGTATGAAAAATCATAGTCAGACTTCCAAAAAGAGTCGTTCTTTTTTTATCAGAAACTTAAGTTCATTTGCCCAGGTTTATAACCCAAGACATTTCTGTGAAGGAAGCACAGTGCAAATTATAGGACTAATAAAACTTGCTTACATAGAAAGAAGTTTACTTGATTAGTGTTAACTGGTATCTTTATGAAATACATTGTAAAACAAAGATTAAATAACAGGACTGAGTTTGTTGGGGTTTTTTTCTTAGACTTTTTTCCTCATCCCTCCTGTGAAAAGCTTACTGAATTACAAAAATCTTTAATAAAAGTTCCAGTCTTCAGCAGATAATCATTATAAATGCTGCCAATCAATGCCAACTAGTGTTTGATTTGCTTCTTGTGCATGTCCAATTTCCTCTGTAATACTGTGCTGCTGCCAGAGTTTTTGAATCTTTTTAAATCGCTCTTTGCACAGATGTAAGGGATTCCCACGCCTGAAAAGGAGATAACACTTATCAGGAATGATAAAACACTGCACCTAAGCACAAACACTCAAGTGTGAAATACTAAGTTTTAGATAACCCCATAAAATACTACAATATTTAGATAACCCTTTAACATTATTCTCTTATCAGTGCAAATCAACAGGTATTTGGATGAGTAAACTGCAGTGCTACCTTGTCTGGTGCCCCACCCTTAGAGCTCAACAGTTCCCTTCAGCCTCTGGGAACCTCACACTCAGCCTACAGAACACCCAAACACAGGTTTTCAGCATCCTTTCCAGGCTAAACCAGTCATATTCTCTGGTTTTGGCCAGTTTCAGAAGTAACAAGCATTAACAATATCAAGTCCCTTAATCATCCTTGCATAGGAAGCAGAGATAGGAGTTAAGCTAAAGAACTACCACATTAAATAATCTCATAGTATTTTCACTTGGTATTAACACAGGTTATAAAAACAAATGCAGTAGATACAAATAAAATTTTCAGCTGTAGTTTCTAGGCAACTTCACAGATGCTAGAAAGTTTTATGTTTTTACACTGCAAGACAACTCTTTTTAACCTGAATTCCATTCAATCTTTTTGTTCTAAACCCACATATTAACATAAAACAGCTGGAAGATATCAGATGCAGCAGCAATGTCAAAATATGTTACCTATATAATAAAAATAAAAAGATAACGTAAAAAGTTATTTTTCCAAACCAGAATAATTCCTGTCTTTAAAAGACGTTATTTTTAAAATATTTACCTGAGTCCCTGGTCTATTTCTCCATAGTCATCAAGATAAGGAGGAGGATAAAAGCAGCCCTTCGTTTTCCCAGCTAAAAATAGCACCTGACATTCTCGTACTCTAGAGAGAACCAGAGAGACGACTTTCAGGTATTGATTTTTAGGTGAATAGTTTCTCATCCTTTCACAGACACTGCTTTTCCAGTTCTTACCTACTTTCATTTTGTATAATTTTGTATAAGATTTTTAAAAGCACATTTTTTTAAAACTAAATCTCTCATTCTTCCTGTTACAACTTCTCAGTAGCAGTCAAAAACAATGTTGTTCCATGTCATATTATTTGCAGACTGTGTAAAATGCTCAACAGAACCACAAAAAAATTAAACAATTTTGCTTCTCACTAATCTTTGCCAAAGTGAAAATAGACATTATCTAACCTTCCCTATATGCAGGAAGACAACTGAAATGAATTTTCATGTTTTCAACACAGCAGCAGCAACAACAAAATCAAAGTATTTACCTTCATTATTTTCTAATACTTGAGTAGAAAGAAACACATAGGCAAAACAAATTTACTTCAAAATGAAATTTGAACTTTCAATGACATTTTATCTTCAAAGAAGCAACCTCTGAATCTTACACCAAAGTACAGGAAGATGAATACACTTTAGTTTTTAGGCAACCCTGTTGTTAACAAAATGCTGCCATTACAAACCCGCCCTTCAATCACATACACAGAGCTATTAATTTAAGCTATTAATTTAATGACACCATCTAACCCTGCAATAGGAGTAGAGGTGTTCAGCTCCTTACCTAAGGAATATGCCCACTCCAGAACCACAAGTATAGGTATGTGCAGTACAGGCTCCAACATCTTCCCCTTCTAATTCAGTCTGACAGCAGTAACTCTGAGAACACAGTATGGTCCCACACACAAGGCACAATGTTGGGGCTCTGCTTTTGTCACCACCTGATTTCGGACACCTTTTGTTAGGAAAAAAAAAAAAAGGAAAAAGAAACCCACTGTATCTGTTAACTCTAGACAGTAAAAAGATTCAGAAGTACTTTTGAACATTTATACAGGTAAAAGCTGAAATTTCTATTTCACTGTTTCACTATTTCACTGAAATACAGGGCAGTTTTGCTGATAAATGGTATGCGCCCTTAGCTTTATGATTCTATACACAACTTTCTGAGATTTTGAGGTTAAAGGTTTCCCAGCTGATGAAAAGGAGCAGCAGACTTTGGGGTGCTCACTATAATTGCATACAACTTACGAGAAATTGGATGCTTGGTTAATGAGGCAGCTGTAGTCGTCCGGAAGGTCTATTAATTTGTTGGATTCTCTTGCATAGCTAGAATAAAGCAATCAAATCAACACTCATATTTCACTGAATAATACACAAATGAATTCAATCTCATTCATGTTTTCCTGACTCATCTAAACAGCATCTGTGAATAATTAATTTTTAAAAGTTTCCCTCTTCTCTGCCATTCTTTGAGTAAAATGGTAGCCCATAAAAAGATGAACACAAAACATCTCTCAGATAAACCACCTCCCCTTTTTTAAGTCTTATTTTTAACAAATTTGAGAAAATGCAGAGGTGGAAAACCAAAAACATACATGTCATTTGCATGTTTTTAGCAAGCCTAATTATGAGGTCATTACAGATTTAAAGAAATATTTGTTCTCTCCTGTATCAGTTTGCTTTGTATTTTCTTTTTGCCACTAATATTGAATGGAAAATAGTCTGACTTTCAAGTTCAGGGAATTTGTATCCTGAAGAGTATGAAATATTCATGCAATGAAGAGGACCTATTTAATATCAAAGACTTATCTATTAAAAATATATCTACAAGTAACAGATACTATACACCAAATTCTAATAATCTTCAAGTCTAGAAATAATACAAATTAGACTATGAAATGCAAATAGAGGTTTGTAACAGAAGCAATATACAAGAACATGCTGAGAGGATAAAAAAAAATCATCACTATCAAGTTAGACATAAGCTTGGGAACAGCAGATAAGAATCAGCAAAAAGAACACATGGAAAAGATCCCAACAATCACATGTGGCAGAAAATCAATTATACAACCAGAATATCATTACTGTGTAAGAAATTCTGTTAATAGTCTGGTGTTTCACAGATGAAGTGATTAATTTTTATTTTTGTCACAGCCTTATTGTATGTACATGATAAAAGATTGACTTTATGTATTTAGCACAGGGGATTAAAAAGCAGGGATATGTTTTTAATGACAGCACTGTGAACTTCACATTCATTTCTAATTATTAGGATAATTGTTAACCACTATTTTTACCCAGCCTTCAGAAAGAACAACACCCTAAATGCTTTTCTACACCCACTAAGTATTAAATGCATTCTGAATTCAAAGTAACTGTGGAGCAAGAACAAATGTATGAAAAGCTGGTTTTCTTTTCAGCAACCGACTCGTGTTGGCTTTACTGAAGGAACTGGATTCTTTAAAAAGGCAATTTAAAAAGCTCTTCAATGCCTGGTAGCATTGAAGAGCTTTTTAAATTGCCTTTTAAAATAAAAGTTATATACATCTTCTACCAACAGAATATTTTTTGCATCAGAAGGTGCAAAGTAAGAAGAAACATGAGATGAAATTTTATGGCCTCTAATTACTGCACATCAGTCTAAATAAAACCAATATTAAACTTTGCCTTTAAAATCTATTCATTCAATATTTCCTTTACTTACAAAATAAAAAAAAAATTCACATCTTCCCTAATATAGTTATTATTCAATAAAGCAGAGCATTCATTATGTTATTATAAATACCCATTAGAAAAAATATTAGGAGAAAGCTGCAACATTAAAGATTTTTCCCCATCTCTGTTTAAAATCCCTCCATGTTTACCTGATGGCATGTCTCTTGCCTTCCAGGTATCTTTTTACTTCATTGTTACTGCACCAACTACAAGGAAAAAAAAATTGGCTTTTAACTTCAATAGATGTTAGAAAAACAAGCAAAAAATCCACAGTACATCTATTAAATAACCCCTACAACCAAAATTATTTCTTTCAAAACACTTCTTTCACAAACACTTTTCAAAACAAACAATTCACTTCCATAAGCATTCCTGGGAGAATACACTACTATCTTGTGCAGAATTCTTTATTATATTTAAACTAAGCACAAAACCACAACTTACCTTTCTATTAATGTGTTCAGAATCTCACTGTTTTCTTGAAAAAGGCAAGTGAGGTTGTTTGGCAAGGAAAGATAGCTACATAAGTGTTCAAATTGGTTTGCTCCATTTACTGAAAAACAAAAAAAATATATAATTCTCATAAATTCATTTAAAAATGCTTAATATGAACATTTTCAGATTTACATTCTACCCCGACATATGCCATATGTGGAGGACAGCAAGGTATGTTACCCACATTGATTATTTAGGATGTAACATAGTGTATTTACAGGGATACAGAATGGTTTGGGTTGGAGGGGACCTTACAGACAATCTACTTCCAACGCCCCTGCCATGGGCAGGGACACCTCCCACTAGATCAGGTAGCTCAAAGCCCCATCCTACCTGGCCTTAATTATTAGTAGATGCTGACTGAATGAAATCCATGCATGCAAAAGCAGGTCTCATTTGAAAACAGCAATCTATAGGAGCTTTGAAATAATAAAAATTTCCCTTATTAAGAGGAGAGCATCAATTTCTGTTTTAAGTAATCTGGAATGGCATTTACCTCTACATTAAAAATACATTTTAAAACCATACAAATTAATTTTATTGCCTTTTCCATTATGCTGATATGATTCTGCACCTGGTAACAATCCATTCAATCAGCTTCTTCAGGCAAAAGAGTTTAAATGTTATTTACTTTGACCATAAACGTTTATGTCTTGAAAAGCTGATTTAGTACAAAGCAGACAATACCTTGAATTTCTGAGGGTGCTGGGACTCCATTTAAGTAATGAAAAAACAAAGCAGAACATCTCAGGAAAGGCATGATTCCAGCTTTTAGATTCCTCCACAGGTGCCAGCCTGAGGAAATTTCTTTCAAGGCACTTCAGAGAATAAAAAAATAAAAAGTTTGCTTTTATTTAATCGTATCAGTTTGAGAGTCATATTAAATAAGTCTTCAGTCACATTGCATATTAAATTACTGACTTCAGCTGAAACAATCACTATGCAAAGTGTTTATTTCAAACCTACAAAGAAAAACAACAAACTAGGTTCATAAAAATGTAACCAACTGGGACCAAAATTTAAGGAGAATTTTACATAAACATTTCAGACCATAGAATGGGTTGGGTTGGAAGGGACCTTAAAGATCACCTAGTTCCAAAACCCTGCTGTGAGCAGGGACACCTTCCACAGGTTGCTCAGAGCTGCATCCAGCCTGGCTTTGAACACTTCCAGGGATGGGGCTTCCACAACTTCTCTGGGCAACCTGTTCTAGTGCCTCACTACCCTCACAGGAAAGAGTTTCTTCCTAATACCTAATCTGAATCTACTTGCTTTCAGTTTGGAGCCACTCCCATCCTAACAAGCTTTCTGTACTTAAACAGTGCCAATTCCAGATTCTGCAAACTGAATTAAAAAAAATTGCTCCAGAGCACAATCTTCATGAGCAAGTATCTTCTTGATCACAGATGAATTTATACGAATAGTTACTTAAGTGAATCTAGAAGTGTTAAGATACAAGATGTAGGAGTGCCCGAGTTAAAAGTATCATCTTTGACAGCATTAGTATATAGAATTCAGTCCGTAGTTGAGTAATGTAGAGTCCAAGACAGAGAAACATATAATAAAATTTTATCAAAAGATCATGTTTTTACCTTCCTGTACACTGGCAAAGAAATTTATACAGTGTAAGCACAGCTACTTCCTCTTCACTGTTAGTGTTTTCTTGGTCCATGCCATTCTCTTCTGAAGAAGAAAAAATAATTAACAAATTGTTTCATATATACATATTTATACAACAAGAACATATTTTTTTAAGTTCTGATAAAAAATGCCCAAACTAAGTGAAATATTCCACTGGATATTGATGAATGATGATGTAGTGGAAAAAAGTTTCCTGCTGCACATCTTACAAGGTAAGTTTGTGCTATTGTCAGCTCCAGTCAGGTGTTCGTTTACTTATTCAGTGGGTTGGGTTTCTTGATGTACTTGCTTGGAGTTCTTTGTTTCTGGCTAACGACACCCTATCCAGCTCCTCTCACCAGCAGATAGATACACTGATTCCTTACTTTGCTAACTGCAACTCATTCATCCTGCAATGCCTAAGCCAAGCCTGCAATAAACACTTCCAGGCACTGCTGCTGTAGCTGGAAAGCCAGGATTCACGACTAGCTATGCTCCAAAAAACTCCCAGGGTAGAGCAATAAAGATAACGTGAGAGAACTTTGATGAGAACAATTTATCAATACTCTCTGAGGGCTCAAAGACAGAGCACCAACAATTGTATTTTGTAACTGTAAGCTGCACACATCTACCAGCAGCACCTCCTAAGTACAGACTGGAGGAATCTTTTCAATAGAAGTTGAAACAGAGGAATTACCTGTTGATGAGGTAAGTAAAATTTGTATTATGTGTGCCATAGTGACAAGATGAAACAGGTGAAGATCTCCAGTGCCAAGACTAACCCCTGAAAAATCCTGACAATGTATGGCAGGGAAAGAGAGCACCAAGCTTACCTGTGAAAGAAAACAAGAAAGTTGGTACATTCCTTTTCCTTTTGAATCTTCCCCTTTCCTCTGCTCATGCTGCAGCTATACCCCTTGAAGGCAGCATACCACATAAGGCTAATTTTGAAGCTAATTACACAGACATTATTTAAGAGAACAACCATTATCTATCAGGAGAGTTTCGAGTCTGTTTGATTTTTTGGATTTGCTTTTTTTTGTTGCGTGTTTTTTTTTTTTTTNTTTGTTTTTTTTGTTGTGTTTTTTTTTTTTTTTCTTTTTTTTTTTTTTAGTTTGTTGTGGGGGTTGGTATTCATGTATCTTGGGGTTTTTTAACAGATGAAGAGTATTTTGTATGTATGTACGCATTCTGTCTCATCTTGCCCCTCTTTTATTTATAGAAAAGAATACTTGAAATTAGGTAAGTCTTCAAAATGTATTAAGCAGTGAAAAAATACTAAAAATTTGAGCATTTTGAAAGGCTCCTAACCCAGAGTAAAGGGAAAGTTTTCAAGAGTTTTCACATTGTGGCTACTGGATCAAAACATTATTAATATATATTAAGAAATACTTACCAATAAATGAAACATGTCAATATCAAGTATGCAAGGAAGATTCCCATTTTTTTCATTAGGCACCAGTGCTAAGTATTTTGGAGAGAAAAAAAATATTAATTGTGCATTTATACATTAAAAGATTTTAGTGTACTTCAGTCACAAAATGAGAGCCACCTTCTTCATTTACATGCTGAAAGAACTTAAAATACAAATGTATCTGTTTTGGCCAGAGTCAATTCAAGAACTGTGCAACATTATTGGAAAAGACTCTTGCCTATTTACTATATTAAAACAAAACAAACCCAGGCAGCCATTTCTACTCCCATGGTGACTTTCTTTCATTGCCTGGGTTTCCAGTGGGAGACAAAATGAGACAGTATCTGAAGCTCTGACACAGAATAAGCTCCAACAATAGTGACTAAACAGGAACACAAATGGTTGTCTGTTGGATAGCTGTTCAACTGCAATTTGCTTAACTCCACAAGACTGCCTGAACTTGTCTTACATAAATCATTTGCCTTACTGACTCAAAAATGCACTGCTAGAGTCTCTTAAATTCATTACTTTATCTTTAATTAAGATAGAGTTAGGTGTTGGTCTCCCCCTCTCTGTAGTATTCACAGTAACCACAAAGTATTAACCAAAGCACGCTAGCTGACAACAGAAATTCACACACTTAATAAATTCCAAGCATCTTCATCTAAATGCAAACATAAATTAAGTATTTTGAAAAATGTTACAAGATAATTT
This sequence comes from Dasyornis broadbenti, assembly GCA_013397935.1. NCBI lineage: Eukaryota > Metazoa > Chordata > Aves > Passeriformes > Dasyornithidae > Dasyornis > Dasyornis broadbenti. Next base: position 2,716,928 of record VZRN01003941.1, read on the forward strand.
AAGTAACGATCAAGGAACAGTTGAATACTGCTTTACTCCAAGCAGTAAAATCTGATTTGCAATAAAGCTGCAGCTCTGAGTATAGTTTTACAATGCAGCTATAAGCATTAAGCTGCCAAGTTTAAAAACACTACTACAGTAAAAAAATAGTCTCATCATGACAACTTAAAAATACTTCAGTTGAAGACTGCTGCCTTGCTGGCCAAAAAATTAAGAGCTGAAGACGTGACATTTTGAAGCTATTTCTATTAGCAAACATTTCACCACGACTCAGATTTCAAACACTTTTCTTTTTGTAAGCATATAGCCACAGATCTCAACCCAAAAGTATTAAAGATGTCTCTATCAAAAACATGACCAGAGCAAGGAACTTCCAAAACCAAACTTGGTTTTGATAAGTCATCTTTATGTATCGTTTATAGAATACAGACAGATCAAAGGCTCATAATTTTCATTATTCCTAGCCTGGAAAAATAAAATTGCAGGAACTTTTCATTCATAAAAATAAAAACAGTACAGTTCCTTCTGCCAATTGGAAGGAAAGAGAAGTTTGAAGAAATATTGATTCAACTTTTCAAGAAAACCTAAAACACTCAGAACACCACATACTAAAGTTCCAGTCAAACAGCCAGCAGCATTTTATCTTCTGCTTCACATAGAAAACAGCTCAACCATTACTGCTACAAACCGATGCAAATTAACTTTTTGCCCATAAAGCTGCCAACTGTTTGCTGAAGTAGCTGGTATCCATCTACTAGTAATTTCAGTATATGAATGCATTTTAAAATTTTCTCTGCTCTACTGACTGGAAATATTAAAATTATCTCATTTTATAATACCCTTTCAGAACAGTCCTCTCATGGGCAATTACTTCATTAGGCTGAACTTCAGACTTTTCGTCTGGATCTACTAATGCTTCAAGCTTGGAACATTTTGGCTGTTCTCATTAAAATTCTCAATTAACATAAGACATTACATAGTAAGTCCTGTCTTATCACAGATCCTACTTTTCAAAGAGAGAAAAGTTTGCAGGTATATTACAGACCTCTGCAAATATCCTTTCCACACTACATTAATCTTAATTTCTTCATCTTAAAAGCTCCCATGCATCATTTTTGTGAAGGACCACACTTCCTTCTCCTTTGCTCTAGGTATCCTTCTCTAAGGAAGAAGCAACAGAATTCCTTCACAGCAAAATATCCATGCTTCTCTTGGAGCTGCACACCGAAAGGGATGTCTTTTTTCTTGACATAATACATATAGGTGAAAATAACAGCTCTTGGTTTGTTACTCTAAACCACTAAAGAAAATAATCTTCTAATCAATATTAATAGTCATTGTGCAAGCATTTGTCTGTATCTTTAAAAAAAAAACGCGTAAGGTGGCTAACTTACATGCTAATAGAGTACAAAAGTGACCCTGTACTGCTGAAAGAGATGAAACTGTCCAGTGAGCTGCTGCAAATCTTGTTAGTGACGTAAGGCAGTCATCCTTTAAAAACATAGAAAAAGAGACACTGCCACAGTTAATCAAGTTCCTCAACATGAAAAGGTCTTTTGACTTAACAGGACTCTTTTCAGACCTCTCAACTGCAGTTCACGAGGGCAGTTTGACAGTGTAAGTATATGACAGATACTTATGTTTATGCAAATAAGCTCTTTGGCATTCTTATTTTGACTCTTACCATGAGAAACTGCAGCCTTAATAAATTATGTTTATAGGAGAAAAATTTAACAGTTTTGCTTGATGTGATTTTTAAATAGTTTAATAATCAGATACAGATAGACTAAACAGTAGAATCCAACAAATAAAACTATCCAATAACCGTATCTTAAAATGTAGGTATTTTTCACCAACAAAGCACAAATCTCTCTTTTTTTTTTCCCCCCACCAATTCAGAGAGGAATTTCTACTTGTTCCTTACCTGTCGACAAGGTAAATGACCAAATAATGGCTTATCTTCATCAGCTAAAATTCGTTCTGGAAAAAAAGAATTCAATGTTGTGAGCTTAACTAAATTCTGCAATTCACCTATAAAGGAGCCAAATGAATAGATGGGTACCTATAGTCTGTATCGTGTAAGCACAGCTGCCCCAGCACATTATAGGAACACGTGGGTCTTCCTCATTTGGATGAACCTTCAAGCCTACTTTGTATGTTGCCGTACCAAAAGTTGTCAGCATCTCTTTTATGCTCTCAGAATAAGGATTCCTGAAACAAAGAAAACACGATTACTAATTCAGTCTTTTTCTCCACTGGCAGCATTATACCTTTAATGATAAGCATTCACCCCATAGATGAAGAGCTGGATTTTCAAAATTTAAGTGACAACTCCAATATCCTTCTTTGGATCTGGTATTCTATAACCTCTTTTTTTTTGACAGGTACATTCCCAATTATTTTTTTATAATCTGATTGGAATCAATCTAATTTTTAGTGTTAAGAATATCTAGTCTTCAAAGACAACATAGTTAAGGCTAAATTACAAGAAATGTGTGTGACTGATAGCTAAATCTGTCAGCAGCTGGGATAGAAGTCTCGCATTTTGTGTCCAGCTGGCAAATGTCTGTACTGTGCAACAAGTTTTATTACTTCCTCTTGAAGTGAAGAGAGTGTAGAAGCAATTACAAGTGCACCTTAACAGCTGAAATTACATATTAACATACTCTCCATTTCATAGTCATCCTTCACGTTTTACATGTTGTGCTGGCTATAATGATGAATTTTTCATCCAGCTACAAGTAGTATAAAACTTAATCTTCATGCCATAATTTATATAACAGCAGCATGTTTCCGTATAATGACTTAGCATAGCCACTTCTGAAATTCTGCTGCGTTACTTAGGACTTATGGGCTGGACTTCAATATCATCATCATAATAATATTAACTTCTCTAATTAAAGCAAAATTCACTTATTTGCCTTAATTACTGAGACCTTCTAGCACAGAAGTTACGTTTTATTTTCATGTTATGATTTCATCATGATTTCATGAATTTTTAATGATTAATTACTATATAAATACATACTTCAGTTTGAAATCTGGTCTAAATCCTTCAGGTAATTGCAGCTGATCCATTTTTTCTGAATGACCAGAATGGCCTGTACAAACAAAAAGTAATAAATCACTGATTATTCACCTGTATGTAATTCCTGTATTATAGAAAAGTGCAGAGGCACATCACTAGAAACTGAAATTCCAAGTTGTTCTTGCCACTTGTGCCATCATCTCTCAACTCCACTGCGGCAGAACCAAAGTGCTTGGTCTTTTCCATGAATATTATAACATTTTCACATACAAATAAACAGATTTCTTCAGACTTACTTGCACAGTCTTCATTTCGAAGTAAATGCAGGGCTTTTACTTGCTGGGATACTTTTTTTATCCACTGAGTTAGGTTTGGTTGGCCTGAAAAGTCTAACCTGTCAAAAAAAACCCCAAAAAACTGTTAAAACAATCTGTAGACAGAATTAGTATTTCATAGGCATTCCAACAATCATCTGTTTCTCAATGGGCACTTTCTCTGCTGCCCATGCATTTTTCTACATTCAGTTCTTTTTCTGCAGGTTCTATGCTTTCCTATCCTTTCATACTCTAAATTCCATAATATACAATAACAAAGCAAAATCCATAATACAAAATAAGCAGACAGGCAATCCACTTGAGTTTATCAAAACAGAAGACAACAAACATTCAGAAAGGTCTTCTGGGATGTAGCTGGTTTGGAATCTTGGGTTTTTTCACATTTATTTAGGACATTTATAAACCAAACTGACCTGTTAAACAAAACTCTTGGTGGAGGAAGCAGAGGAATAACAGTGTTGCTCAAGCATTCACAAAGCGGGCAAAGGAATTCGCCATTTTCTACATCATAACTTGTGTGTACTCGTAATCTTTGTTGCCTTCGTTGCTCTTTTGCTTGGACTGCATCGAAATACCTTTAGAAAAGAGCAAGACATTAGTGGCAAATTACTAACACTACCTGAACAAAGAAATTCAGGAACTCTCAGGAAGACACACAGTTTTGCCTTTCCCCAAATAGAGGTAAGAAAATTTTCCGAAGGAAAAACTCTACCCTCTGACTTTCAAATAAAGTACTAGTGGTTTTGGCTGCCAAAATCTACCCTAGAGTGCTGAAGTTCACTGGGCTGTCAAAATCACGGTTAAGTCTGAACATTGCATGTAGGAAAAGAGGGGAAGTGGTAAAGAGAAAGTTGAAGCATTAAAAAAAAAAACAAAACCAACCAAACAAAAAACCCCCATACAAAACAAAAAAACCCCACAAGGAAACAAAACCCCTAAATAAACAAAAAACACAAACAAACAAACAAAACCAAAACAAAACAAAACCAACCCCAAACCAAACAAAAAACCCAACTCATTTTTACATAAGTTTTTTAGGAAGATGCCATGAGCATTATCCTTGGACATTTTCTATTACAGGCCACAACCAAAACAGCAGCAGCTGAAAAAAACTGTTGGCTGAACCCTTTATAAAAAAGGAATTGAATTCACCACTTTGCTAAATGTAACTGCTATTGCAAAAGCCTCTGATATGGTTTAAAGCATGCCCAGTGATGACCCCAAAATGATCTGACTACAAACATCTAAGGGCATTTCCAGGAGATAATGGCAACAACAAAGGACTATACAGGAGCTACACAAGAAGATTAAGAACCTATCTTCAGTGAGCAGTGACATCAAAGACCACAAATGAAACCTGTGCATGGTAATAGCCACAGAACCTCTGGGAGCTCCTAAAACTCTTCACGCACAAGGTAGAATTTGAAATTAGGCACTTCAAAAGCCATGCCAAGGAGCAAAGCAAGGGCCTAATTGAACTCAGAGAGAGGCATGAATGGTTTGCATTTGTCATGTGGCATTAGCACCACACAGCCCTGAGCATGTTTATATGCCTCCAAAAATCAAACAATATCTGGAAAAGGCTTTATTAGAATTCTAAGAACAAAGGGTAGAACTGAGTTTACGTTGAAGATGATCTTGAACTAGATCGCAGATGTTTCTACTTCAAATTAACTTAAACCTGTTGGAGGAATTAAGAGTGCAAGGGATGGACTGTCATTTAAAAGCTCAGTAGCGAACAGAAGCAGCAGCAAAAGCTTGTCTATCAGTGAACTGCAAAAAACCTCACCAAAAAAATGAGCCTCAGATATATGTGCACCACAAGGAATAAACAGGCAAAGGGAATGAAAGCTGCCATGTATAGCTTTGGACTCTTCTTTACCAAGATGACAGTAAATGAAAATTATTTTGAATATGTTTACAGCATTTGATTTCCACTCCTTTTTTACTAACAGAAGGCTGTTTCATCACTTCCTGCAATTCCTTTTCAAGTTTACTACATGGTAGGAATTTTGTCATTAAAATTAGTGCCATCAGGCAAGTTGATAACATTAACATGTTATTTGAACTAAAAACTTAAAGCCTTTTACCTTTGCCAACAATGAGCATGCATAATATGTCCGCAGCTACCCGTGTGTGTTCCACATGACAGATCTGGGTGCATGAATAAGGGGTCATACTTTTCTGTATTTGAAAGAAACAAAACAACTTTGAAATAACATTTATCAAAGACCTAACTGAAGATTGATGTTACCACATTTGCTTTATTATTGAACTTTATGACAGAAGTGTAACTCATTTGATGAAGCATAAAACACATTACTAATCCACAACAATCTAAACTGTTTAAATCATTTCTACGTATCACCTTACTTTGGTTTGAGTGTACCTACTGTACTTAAGGCTTCAAACCACACTTTCAGAGGTGTTGGGCCCTGATAAAAGTCCCCAAGATCTACCTGCAGTTTTGGTGGTTCAGCACCATCAAACAATGAGTTCAAGGACATTAATCTTCAGAGTAAGAGTGCAAAACAATTCAGTGCAGAGATTTCTTGTGTTTACACATACAGAATCCAGAGAAACCTTTGTAACAATGCCCTTGCTCGCTGTGATCTGTTCCACAAAGTGCCTAAATCCACGATTTTTTTATTATTTCTAAGAGGCATTTCAGATGATGTAACTGAGAGGACGAAAATGTACATCTTGTGCTTTTACAGCACTACATTAACACCTCCTCTCTCTAACGTTACAGGCATGGTTTAAGAACAAACACTTCTGATTTTAAGGGATTTTTTAACAGTTATAAATAATTTGTCACAAATGAATGGCAGAACATTTAGCTCATGCTTCACAGTGATTTACATTATTCAGCACACACATTTCTATCTCACTAAAAATATGTGAGTTTTGCCACTGATCACAATGCAGCCATTCACAAACAGTTAACATACGAAGGCTATGCCACTTTCTCAGAAGAACAAATGCTGTTGTCAGAGTGACCCCCAATATTCTCTAATATTTAAGACAACTAAGAACAGTACTTACCAGGGTCTGGAGTAATTTTGCTTCTATTTTTAGACAACACAGTTGATCGCTGAATAAATGCTGCCAAGACCATAGCCCTGCTGTCCACTTTAACTTCCTGCTCCTCCTGGCACAATATACACATAACAACCTGTCTGGGTTCGGCTACTCTAGTTTGCTCTGGTCCCAAGGCTGTGAGTTTTGCATCCGAAATTATAGGGCTAGAATATTCAAAGAATATTAGTGAGCACATTATCTGAAAAAACATTATAATTCATATAATGATTTAAGTGTGTTTAGTGAGTTTCCTAAATTAATGATAAAAGCTCTCTGCCAAAAAATAGTTTTGGCATTTATACAACAATTTGTATGTGCCCAGAAGTAGCATATATTTTCCAGAAAAAAATTCATAGCCTCCCAATAGTATTACCCACTCCTGTTTAACACAGAAACTGAATCTGCAGCCCTCCATCATCACAATCCCTTAAGTTTGATATGAATTTTGAAAACACTCTCCACTTCCCCACAACATCATTAGCATTCTTTAATTCGTATTTCCAACTACAAGCAGATTTTCTTCCAGATCTTCAGCAGGCATATAATCAGCTATTTCCAATTTACTATGTTCAATAGCTTAGTCTCTTCAGCATTATTAATAATTTACTGGGTGATTTTGTACAAAAAATTATTATTTGCCTGTTTATGTTTATATTTATCCCACCATTTTGACAGAGAAGGGAAGGAAAGCATTCCATTTTTGGTTTTTTGTCTCAGAAACTTATGAATAGTTTTCCATCAAGATTAAAAAAAAAAAAAAAGCTTTTGAAAGCAGTAACAATAGGACAATCTGATGTAAACATTAATGGGAAAAAATTTAAACAAGATGCCTTTACCTATTTTCATGGGCTCCGGAGGTTGAAGTATCCAGCTCCTCCAGAGTTTGCTGAAAGAGCTCTTTGTTTTCATTAATGAAGTGCCGTTGCATCTCAGACATCTGGGCCATGATTTTTTCCCTGCGCAGTCTGGCAATCTCAGCTTTTCGCTTCCTTTCAGCTTTGTCTTTATCACGTGAACTCTGAAATTGCATTGTTCCCTCAGTCATTTTTAAAGTCTTCTTACAACAGATTATTTATTTTAGCTACTGCTATGTGTAACTTGTACTAACCTCCAAACAATGACAATCTCATAAAAAGACAAAAAGAAAGTCTACCAAAGAGTTATTTTGTACCCTCTTTTCTTTAGCTCGTGTTCAATGCCAGGCAGAACTGTAGATCCAGACGGGGAACCCTTCCCTCAATCTTTAACTGTATTTTTTATTTCTCTTCCCGTTAAACATTCATACAATAAAAGGGCAATAAAGTGACATGTCTCATCTCTCGTGCTATTCTCCCTCCTCACCAGCTGCATTCCTAAATGTACTGCAGTACTCCAAGGTCTGTGAGCAGTACCTAGAATGTCATGTTGAGCTACACAAACCAGCAGAGCTTATTTGGAATGACCTGCGTGGTGAAAATATATAGATACCATTTCTTTTAGCAACTTTTCATGGAGTCTGAAGTTATGGGAAAAGCAGAAACATTTAATCCTGTGATCAGTGCTACAGACAATTCTGTGGAGTAGAATTGCAGAAGATTTGGACTACAATACATGAAACAAAGAAAAACAATCCAGAGACTCTATCAATAGGTTTTCCAAACAAATGAGTTGATCTATAAACTGTGAGACAGATTTTCAGAAGTCACTCATGTTTACCGTGTTTGATTTAGAGCTACAATTAAAAATACAGTTCTTTGCTAGTCACCACCCAGACCTGTTTTAGATCAACTGTTACAGATTGCTTTTACCTCCTCCATAATATTTCCTTCTGTCTCGGCCACGGGACTTGAAGAAGAGCTTTCTCTTAGCTTTTTAATAGTATTAAAAGTCTGTAAGAAAAAAGATAGCATTTAATTTGTTTGTGACATGAGACTATAACTGTATATACTATAATGCTGGCCACACAATGTGCAGTATTGGAATCCAGAAGAGTAAAACTGTAGGTACAACAAATCCACATGGGAAATAAGGAAACCATGACAATGTAATTAGGAAAGTTTCAAAAAATCTTATTTCCATGATTTTCAGTGGTAACATAAAAAGTATTTTACCTTCAATATCCATCTGATCATGTCCTTGTGCACGTCCAGATGAGGTGCATTTTGCAGTGTTTCTAGCATAGCTAGTATGCTAGGGGAGTTATTGGGTGCCTCTCCTGGTTCTGAGAGAAAAATTACAATAGTAATTGATTATACTCTTACCAACAAAGTAATCATTCATTAACTTTAAAAACAAGAAACCACAATGCTTTCTCAGCATTGAAGAATTCCTTCAATAGGCACAATATGTAACTTTTAATTCCACCCCATCACAAACCTTTGAATGAATAACCTCTAAATCCTGAAAAGTCTTGCTCACTGACTGTATTTTCTTACAGAAGAAACGCCCTGTATGTGCTCCCTGGCTGTTTTCATCTTGGGAGCTGCCATGGAGAACTTTCAAAATTTTATTTCCTGCTTTAAATGGAAGAGCCTTAACAACTTTCATGCCTTAGCAAAACTAGAGGCATTAGTCAGAAGATACAAAGAAGAGTCAAGATTAAAAGACTATTTAAGAATGCAACTATGATTTTTGCAACTGCATCTGATCATGTGCATCAATCTTTATTGAAATGCTACTTAAAGATATTAAGAATCAGATCTAGAGGGAATTATCAAACTTTTGGATTTCTCCTCTAGAAAACACCTTTACTATTTTACCATCATAGAATCCACACGTGTGTAAAGTATATATTTATAGTCAACTTTTGAGTTTATAAAACTCAAAAGTGTTTTATAGGTAACATTTTGATGGATAAACAAATACACTTTTCTGGTAAATACTGTTTCAGATGAATAAACTATAAGATCCTGGCATTTTCAGTTATTTCAAATTTGCATTACATTTGAAAAGAAAGACATACTTGATATTTTCTGAGTGAAGGTAAATGTTACAACATTCTCCTCACTGAGATTCTCCAGGTGTTGTTTTTCTTCTTGTAGTGCCATTCCAATCAAATGCAAAACCTAGGTAAAAATTAAAAATTTTACTTATTTTCTTAAATAATTAATATAATCTCATTATAGAGTTTGGGTAATTCATTAAAAACCAGGAAAGTTCATATAACACAATTATATATTAAGAATATATTTGAAGTTATTTCTATATACAGAATTCCAAAGCTACATTACACAGGAGTAACAGTGTTTGTTTGAAACTTTGCCACATAAAATCTACATTAAATACTTGTATCCTTCTGTTTGCTATCCTGACTAGTAAGAGAGAAGTCAGTACTTCTGACTTCTTTCTCCCTACCCACTGCATGTTATTATTGCAAGTCTCTGGACAGAAGAAGCACGAAGGAGATTTTAAGTCTTTTTTTATACACAAAATTTGCTGACAAAAAGTTAAATTTTTAAAGTTAAATTTATTCTCTCTAGAAAGACATTTTAAAATAATGTTAATTTTTAGGTCAGTGAAAAGCTATAATCTGCTTGAAATTGAAAAATGTAATTACCCTATTCAGCACTATGATAGTCTGAATGGCTTTTTGAAGCTGAAATACTTCATTCTCGGTGGTGAACTCTGTTATGCTATATCAGCCATTTTGCAACCCTATACAAACTGGCAGCCTGCTCTAGACACAAAGCTTTACTGATGCCTGGAATCAACACTGACACCCATGTAAAGAAAGGATAATCACCTGAAAATTTGTAACAGAACTGAAATACAACAGACCAAGTATCTACAAAAAAAGTGGCAAAACCTGATGAGAGTTTTGAATTTTTTTAAATTTGTTTTAATAAGCAACATTCAATTTCTCCTTAGTCTATCACACCTATTTAACAAGATCTCATTAGATATGGGCCACCACTTGCAGATTTCTCATGTCAACCTTTGCAACTGCTTCAAGACAAAAGTGGTTGACTTGCGAAAGATGAAGTCGAACTGCATGGCACCATCACAGCCAAAGTGCCACGAGCTTCTGAGCAAGTGATAGGTCCTTAATGAATCTTTGAGAATGGCTGAAGATGTTTTAGTTCAGTCCAAAAAAAAAAATCTAATTTTATTCAAACAGTCACTCCAAGGCCTAGCATTCTTACATTACCTAAACATAACTACATTGTTGTGATGTATAATAACAATATATTGTTCCATTTTCAACTTTGTTTGTGTTATATGGAACTGTTTATGTTAATTTAAACCTAGATGTAAAAGGTAATATACACTCAATAAGACTGGATGTCAAAAAATTAATAGTTTCAAAACTGGGGTTTCACTGCAAAATGTTATTTGAAAATCCATCAATATTTTTGAAAAGTTTGGGCTTGGACCCTAAACCAAGAACCCTGACCAATATGAACAGCTTCTGGATGGCAGTTCACCGCTCATCTGTGCACACCCCAGAAAATGATGATCATGACACAAAAAACTACGATCGCCCTGCAGGTTTCTAAAAATCATTATAAATAGCAAGGAACAAACAGCTCAGATCCCAAAACTGATACATTTTCAAATCAGAAAATTCTTTTGTGCACTTTCATGATGTTTTCCTAAAGTGATTTAGCCTAAACTGAAAACAAGCAAAGGAACATCAAGAAAAAAAAAATCAATGCCTGCTTAATATGCAGCAACTCAGATTAACTGTTTCTTTACCACAATACTGCAACTGATTCAAGCAGAATTCTTCCCCCTCATGTGAATGCCTTTAGAAATTTAGGGTCTTCCATTCATTTTTAAAAATAAATAGCATCAGAGGCAGAAGGGTTTCCCTAGTTTTGCATATCATGAAAAACCACTTATTTCTCATTCAGAGTATTCTGGATATTTTAGACACCAAGTAAACAACTCAAATCTATAAAATCATCTTCAAATGCTAAAATGAACATCCCTCCATTGGCATAAGCATCATTTTAAATAGAAAACCCATACCCTTTGCAGCATGGACTCTGACCAGGCATAGCCATTGTGTTCCACTGCCCACTGCAGTATAGTTCCCATAATGCACAGCATGACATCAGACTGCAGGATATTAACCAGACTGGCAAAAAGTGGGCAGAAAGGAGGAAGAGCTGGCGGTGGAAGTGCTGAAAGGGAAATTTGTGTGTTTGACATTTCTCCAAAATTTGCAACACCCATACAAAATGTCTGATTTAACAGCTCAACACAAGGCAGGGGGCTGGAACTAAATGGTCTTTATGGCTCCTTCCAACCCAAACAAGTGTATGGTCCTAAGGGAGAACACAGCTGCTTGAAAAAGAATGTTACCAATACAGGCTGCAACATTCAACATGGCTTGTGTGTAACAGGAAAGCCAAAGCAATAAGCTGTTCAGAAGGTTGGTTCCATGACAAATCAGATCCCTGCCTATAGACAGGGAGACCTAAGGGAAATTGCTTCATTTTCAACCAACTTCTGCTGTAGCCCAGGAACAGGCTGGTAGTCTAAATGTCAGGGCAATACACAGCTTGATATGTGATTCCCTCTTCTCCCAACTCCTCTCAAAAATAAATACCTGTATCTTCTCTGTTCTGTCTTTTCAGCTTTCTTTGTGCTTCCTCTGCCTGAAATAGAAGAACAATGCCAGCATTACTCAAAATCTGCACAAATATAAAACTAATAAAAAACACATTCATGCTTTACTACATTGTTACTGTTTTTTTCCCCTTTTCCCCAGCCTTAAATAAACGTGAAAGCTTTCATGTCTTTTCAGTTTGTCTTATGTTCTACTTGTAAAGTAGGGCATGCAACTTCAAAATTATCTTTCCTCTTGAGCCCACCTGGATTATTTTCCCAACATAAAATTGTAAGGCAAGATTGAGCTAAAATGGTAATTCCACAAAGGTAAGAGAAAATACAGATTATTTTAAATACTTTCAGTGAAATGAGATGCAAGGGAACCCACAGAAAAGCTCCTGAAAGCCCACTGATTTGAACAGAACACCTGTATAGGGTACAGGATCCAGTGGCACAGAAACCACTGCAAAATCTTGGGCAAATTTTGTTAACATTCTCAAATATCCAGCTGATAATACTTCTTCACAGAAGCAAGCTTAGGAAAACAGCAAACAACAAACAAACAAACAAAAAAACCAACAACAACAAAAAAACCCAAAACAAAAACCAAACAAACAAAACCCAAAAAACTTAATAACAACAACATAAAAACCAAAAAAAACCAACAAAAAAAGGAGACAAAATAAACCCCAGGAAGTTACACTACTAGTTACCTTTGATTGCTCTGCTCTTGAGAAGTGATAGAAATACAGATTGAAGTTCTTGGCACATTCTGGTTTTAATTCATACAGCCCTCTGCCTGTTAATCCAGGTTTCCTACACAAAACCAGAGCAAAAAAAACTTTATGTCCATTGCTTATTAACATCTGAGAATAAACAGTTAACTAGAACAGCTAACAAACACTGCCTAATACACATTCTGGAAATTAAATAAATAACAGTATTAAGAATTCTGCACATGAGTAAAGCCATGGGAAATCACCATGACTCAGCCCCCTTTCTTTCGTTCTCTCATTTTCACTAACTTAGACATTTATTTTCTAAAGCTGAAACATTAGAATAAAGGGAAACATACTTGAAACATGCCACTTCTTCAATCACACTTTCCATCCCTGTCTCTCTGTTTTCCTACATGGAGTGAAAAGGCAAGACAGTGTGTTACTGTAGTTCTTAGAATAAACACATTCAAATACCATACAATACTAGAGTAAGCATGCAAAATGAATGTGGAACACAGTCATCTTACTGGCACTCAAGAGAACACTAAACTACAGAACATGAAAATACATTCAGGAATACCATCTCTACAAAAAGTATTTTTAAAAAGGCATGCCATTCTAAGTGCTTAATTTGTACTGCTTTTCCCTGTCATAATAAACTCAGATGTAACAGTAGCAGAAGAAAACTAAGTAGCTTACTCAGCACATTTTTAGAGTGCAAATTCTGTATTTCTGGTTTCTAGGCCTTTAAGCTGAAATAAATACAGGAAAGCTAAAATGACCACTTACTGAAAAATGGTAAAACCACAAAAGGCAGCATGAGACATCAGCTCAAATATGTAAATACACATACACAAATATGTAAATACTTCATATACAAATTATCTTTTAATATTCCTATCCCCTTCCTGCAATATATACTCACAACAGTTAACAGGCCAGGGAAAAGGTATTTAGGACTGACAACATAATTTAGAATTACAGCTTAAATCCCAGTTTGCTCTTTCATGCAACCCTAAATTATTCTTACATCATTTTCAAATTTGACTTTTCAAACTGTTTTGGTTTAAAATCTTTAGAAAAAAATTTCAGAATTTATTATTAAAATTACTACCAGTACAGTAAAATACTAACTTTAGCATTTTGACTGTCTTCAGAAATAATTTTCAAAAGATTGCTTTAAAAATATTGAAAGGCAAAAGGAAAGCGGGCTTTGCTGTCCTACAGAAGTACTCGTAACAGAATTCAGCTAAATTATTCTGTTCATGTAAATGAAGCATTTATGCTACACAAGTCCTAATATAGTGTCTGATTCCATGTTGTTTCACTTATTATTAGGCTTTAAAATATAACACCTTATATTTCTGGATAGTTCTAACAACCCACTTCCATACATCTAATTCAGGGTGTACAAGCAGCCTGCAGAGACTGTTGGCCAGATGGGCTGATTAGAAACAGTATTACAAAGAGAAAGGAGCTGAAGAAGCTCTCAGGTTCCTGCTTTATTCATGTTGTTCCTTCTTTGCCTCTTTCCTACCCTTGCCACGAGAACTATTAGTCTGTGCTCATGCTAACCTTGCTCTAAGTATAATCATGCTGTTCCCATTTCACATTAAGTGACATGAACTTGCATGAGGAAAGTTTTCAGCAACCAGCTTTGTAAAAGTAAAGTTGGTTCCCCCCTTCACACCAAGTTACTTACATCTTCAGGTAGTGCCTTTACCAATTCACTGTGAGCCATTGGCCTGATGCTCAGCTGATGGATGATCTCTCGCTTGATTTCATCTGTTGCATTTACCTGTCCTATTCCAGGACTGAACCTTTCGCCTGTAGAAATAAAATACACACTTTTTTTATTTTAAACATTTTTTTTTAATCTTTTTCTGTAAGTTAAAGGCTGGAAAATAAGATGCCTCCTGTGAAATCTTGTGTTCACCAACCAGCATTCAAAAATTCCTTATATAAATCTAAGCTAGTTTCAAGGCTTTTCTCCTAGGAAAGAAGTCAGAGCTACAGAAAGTTCACAACAGAACTGAACTTGAGATGACAATGCAGAATGTGCATTCTAGACCATTAAAGAGCTTCGATTTTAAAAAATTAATTAAATATATCCTGAACTTACCAACAATCATTATAATGAGGTATAGCATCTCTTCTATAAGAGTGTTATTTTGTTGAACAACGTCCTGAAGAAAAACAATGAAAAAAAATTAAATTTTTCAATATGAATAATGATTCCATATGCTGAAAATACTTTTACAGTGATTCAAAACATTGCCTTTTTCAGCAAAATTGAGCTATGCTGAAACATAGTCATAAGTGCAAAAATTATGAAACACTTTCTGACATTTACAAGTTTGACAGGTAAAAACATTTATGCATATTTCAAACTGGCCAAATGAAATTAAAATAGGATAGGTTTTGCTTTTTTATCAAGAAATAGCTCAATACAACAGCATCTGATACATTTTGAAAAACAAAACTGCAGATTTTCTATTGTAGTAGTACACAAAATACCTTGTTAGTATTTTCTGTGCTAAATCTTTTGCCATAGTCTGGAGTACTAAATATCTGATAAAGTTCAAATCGACTCAACATTATCATCAGGAAGTGATTTGGATCCATCATAGACACACCTGTCTATTAAAGAAAGAAAATATTATAAACAGAAGACAGACTGGATGTTATCATAGCACGTTTGTATATTTATATATGATGTTCACTGTATATTCCTTATAAAATTAATGCCCCTCTCAATCCTATGCATGAAGTCTTAAATTTACTCTATTAGGGCTTCAAAGACAAAAGTGTAAGCGCATTTGACAAGCAGAATCCTATGCTTTATCAAGAATTTCTGATGCCTTTTTAAGGGCATCACGCAAAACATTCAGGGTTATTCCTTCTATCTTATACAGTCTAAATAAGCTTCAATGAAAGACTTTTATTTGGTTGTTTTTATCTCTAAAACTTTGCTCCTGCTGGCTTATCTTCTAGAAGGCATAATATTGCTTAGTATATATCACTGAAGATTTTAACAACAAATACCAGCCCTCAAAAGAAAGGCTGAAGATTTTAGTGCAAAACTTTCCAAACCTTCTTGGAAAGAAAAATACTAAAGTTTCAATGCAGAACAAACATTGACTTCCAGAAATTTCCATTTCTGAAAAGTACTGGCTGAAGTTTTTTCTGTTTATTAAACAAGGTATCTAAGTTTGCCAATTATAAATATTTGTTATGAGTTTACATCTTTAAGACAGAAAAATTTCCAACAAAGCTGTAGTATATCTACCCAAATGGGCAGCTGAAGATGATCAGTGAAAATCAGTGGCAGATCAAGCCTCAAGAAAATATATCTGAAAGCAGAAGTAATTTGGGGCATATTTACCCTATTGGGTATTCCCAAATCTATGGAAGATTTGAGGGACTTTCTGAGAAAATATTTTGCAGCCCAGATGAACTATGCACCCCAAGCTGCAAATTTTAGCTTATATTGCTCTCAATGTAGAAGCATTGCATCTGTGACAGAGCTAAATAGACTACCACATTTGCAAAATCTCTTCTGAAGAGAAAAAAAATTTAAAAACCAACATATACAGTGAGTACATTTCTATCAACATGCAGACTCATGCAACTGCCAGTACAGCACAACCCATTAGTAAAAATATTACATTCTTGAAGATAGCACATATGCACTAAACAGAAAATTCTGCACTTTCCAAATTATAGTTAAAAAACAAGTATTACAACAAGTTATTTCCTTTACAAATTATTCTGTAATGATACAGATAAAATAAGAAAATTGAAGTACTTCCACAAAAAAAAAATTTGACTTTTTTCCTTAAAAAGGTTCTGATGAAGACAAAAACAAACACACACACATCCTGAAAATACTTGAAAAAATGCAAACTGGTACACATGGTTACCTGAAGCATTACTATGTCCTTGTCAAACATCTCCCTCCTGCACTTCACATTATGATAGTAATAAATCTGAAAAAAATACCCAAAACACCACAACCATTAACAAAGAGAATATTTAATTTAAAATTATTTTACTTCTGGAAAAAAGAAACTTTGCTAGACTGTGTTCATAAACAAAAAATGAATCTGTGATTTGAAAAAAATTATACAATTACATCTGTATGTAAAAAGCTTTTTTTACCTAGCATAAGATAAGCATATCTGCTGGCTGGGTTGTAGTGATCTAATGTCTGGATTGCATAAACTTAGAAGCAAAAATCTTTTTGACCTCTTTAGCTTATGTTTTAATACATTTGTTTAGCAATTAACTGTTTTAAATTCTCAGGACAGAAAGCCTTTGCAGTTGGAGAAATGTTTTTTCTTCACTCCATGAATTGGTCTTTAATCATTTGAGATACAATCTTTCAAGAATTGCCAGTGTCAGCAAAATGTTAATATTGTGACAGAACTATACTTAACCCAAACCATCCCAGGAAGGAACTCAACAGGACTGAGCCAAGCAGCAGCAACACCACAACCACTGCATGGCACTAAGAGGTGGGAAAGTTTGATTCTACCACAATCAAGGAAAAATAAATAGGGCTGACAAGTTTCTACCCAGGACTGGGAACGAAGTTCAGCATGCTGAAGTCCCCTCCAGAGACATACCATTTCCATCAGAATTACATAAAGACTGCTAGGCATGACTTCCCTTTCTTCTCCACCCTAATAATCCACACATATTGATGACCATTCCTATCATCTAGGAAATATCCAAAAGGAGCTGGCTGAACCTGAGCTCTCCATAGCCAAAGCAAAGACGAAGGACTTGCAGACTGTGGGAGCCATATTATCTCGAGTAAACCAGGCTCGTAACTTCAAGATCATGACAACCAGGGGAAATTAACACAGAGACCTACTTCTAACAAAAGCTATGCTGAAATTCCAGATTTGATGTGTGTCTACAGCACAGTGGGCACTGCTATAACTGTACATAACTAGAGCTCTTTTTGCTTTAATGACAATAAGGACACCACTTTATAAAGATCCTTTAAGAGTCAAGCAGTGTCAGAATATAATGTATTTAAGCAGCTTAATTCAGTCTCCTAGTAAATTGCATTGCAATTATCTACTGAAGATGAGGGCGGGTGGGACTGAAAGAATTTTCTTGCAAATAAATCAAGTTAACACCTCACAGAATTAAACCCTATTCCTGTTGGAATCTAGGCCTTGCTGAGAAAACCACTTAAGACAATCACCCTGATGGGTGGTACCTGACATCACAGTGGTACCCATTTCATAGCTGTTATGCTTGAAACACCTAGTTCATACAAACAGAACGTAAGTTGAGAGATGAAAGGAGCCAGTTTCCAGAAGCATAAGAGCTAAAAGCCAAGAAACACTTAGTTCCACACTGCTTGTAATGCTTCTGTGAGGGTCTTTGGATTTCATTACTTTATAAATATAAACAGCCACAATATCATAATACTGCACATTTTTATATCTGAGATACTTTCACATGGAGGTGATGAATGCATTACCACAGATGCACAGATCTAATTCTGCACTTTCAACTGCTGCTGGACAGTACACAGTAAAAAAGCTAGGAGTCATTAACTGCATTATACTAAAACTTCTTTATACACAGAGCACTAAGTTCAGTGAGTACTGTAGCAGTCCTGAAACAAAAAAGCAACTTCTAACTAAAAAATCCAATACCAGTTTAAAAGCAAAAATATTCAAGTTATGTCAGTGCTGATAAAAACACCTACCTCAAATTGCCTTCCATAAGACTGACATAAGTAAACTTTCAAATCAATACAGAAAAAGAAAGTTTTGAGGTCTGAAAGACCAAGAGCTCCTTTCATACTGAGCACTGGTGAGGCCTCACCTCGAGTGCTGTGTCCAGTTCTGAGCCCTTCATTTCAAGAAATACATTGAGGTGCTGAAGTGTGTCCAGAGAAAGGCAATGAACTGGTGAAGCGTCTAGAGAGTAAGTCCTGTGAGAAGCGGCTGAGGGAGCTGGAGAGGAGAAGGCTCAGGGGGGACCTCACTGCACTCCACAACCACCTGAAAGGAGGGTGTAGCCAGATAGGGGTCAGTCTCTTCTCCCAGGCAACCAGCGGCAGGACAAGAGAACACAGCTTCAGGTTGTGCCAGGGGAGGTTCAGGTTGGACATTGGGAAGAATTTCTTTGTGGAAAGGGTTGTTAAAAATTGAAAAGGACTGCCCAGGGAGGTGGTGGAGTCACCATCCCTGGAGGTGTTCAAGAAACGACTGGACATGGCACTCACAGCCAAGGTCTATTTGACAAGGTGGTGTTTGGCCAAGGATTGGACATGATGATCTCAGAGGTCTTGTTCAACCTAATTGATTCTGTGATCCTGTGAAATTATCCTGGAAGAGTTATCTGGAAACAGTAATTCTACAGCTACTATGCACTTACCTGATTAACAAGAGAGAAGCCATTCCTTCTCCACATCCCTGCATGCACTTGGGCACATAGGACTAGGCATCGTAGAGGATGTTCTATTAACATCGGTGGGCTAAGTTCACTCTGCATTAAGAAAACACAATATTAACAAAATGCTCTGTATACTGAGAAAATAAAAGAAAATGGGACTGAAATGAAGGAGGATGATTTTTGTGATAATTAAAATATTTGGGCACTACAAAAGACAAGCAAATCCAACACAAAAGTTAGATGATCCTATGCACAATCTTTCAAATCATTGCTAATCACCCTTCCATTCTGTCTTTGCTCCACACAGCTACTGCACAAGGGCTTTTGGTTTATTCCTAAAGACAGCAGCTTTCATATTTTAAAACATCAACACCAGCAATTTAATAACACTGTAATTTCATTTCTTTCTCGAAGGGTAAGTACTACTTCTTTCCTAAGACACTGAGATTTCTTCTCCCAGTTAGGTTTTATCCTCTTTTATTTCACTTTTTTTGACTGCCCCTTAAAGAAATAGCATATCAATAAGAATAGGCAGAAAGCAAGAAACAGCTGGGGAAGAAAATTAGAACCCAGCCCAAGGAGAAGGAATCAGATCCTGCCTGGGGTTCCTAAAAACAGTTTCTACTACAAAGAGGAGGTTATGCAACCTGAGTCTTAGTTACTTAGGAGAACAATACTGATTGCCTGTGCTCCAGTCATGAATATCTGGATATGAATCTTTTAAGAGGTAATTTTATCTACTAAAGATATTCTCCCTGAGTAGAACTCATAGTACAAAGGTCCTTTGTTTTATTTAATAATATCCTACACTTACATGACCGATTTCACATTCAGCATTAATTATATTTAATGAATACACTGTATTTAATTACTTACCAGGGGCAGCAGCTCTGGAAACTTATATGCCACTTCAGTTTTACTCAGCAAAACATGCAAGCCTACATAAAGACATGGAAAAACCATACAGAATATTACATGCAATACTTCATGTAATTCACACAGAACAATAAAGGTCATCTAATTTACTCTCAGTCCATTTTCTGGACACAGCTACAAGGCTGCAAATGTATCACCTTGTAGCTACAAGGCTATTTCCTGAAGAAACATGTTAAAAACAATACATTTTAAGAGAATTAACGTTTTCCCATTGTATCTGTATAACACTTGCAGTACAATGCGATTTTTGCCTTTCTTTTGACTCTGTCATGTCCCCTCAGTGACAGGCAAGAGTCCTTGGTCTCTCGGGAAAAACAATCAACATCAGATACCTCATCCTTTTTATCAGTCCTTAGAGGTTTATAAATTACCTCAGGAACCAGAATAAGGCCCCTACAAAATACATGAGAGTTTTCTGGTTTGCTTTGTTTTGAAGTTACAAGGACTTTGGTCAAAGATTCAAATATTCAAAGTTATTTGATACTGAGCCGCAAGGCACTTTACCTAAGAATTACCTTTTTCACTTCATTACTTGTGAACTTTTTTTTATCACATCTTTCTGATTCTGTAAACTAAAATTCACAAATCTTTTTTTCAATACAACTGTTGAACAAGACAGGCAGAGTATAAAGGAAAAGGCAAAGCTCAGTTTTCTGCTGACACATCTGTTTGACAAATCTGTTCTCTAACAGAATGTTGATTAGTCTATTCAATCTGACAGCTAAACATATTCCAAAACAGTCAACCACAGTCCACATTTTGTTGCAGTTCTTTTGCATCACCCAAGTGGCAAAATCAGCAGTAGCTGACTATAATACAAATCCAGAGGCATGAGACAGTCGCCATCAGCCTGAATGATAACAAGTTCTCTGGTCCTTGGGAACATCTGGCCTAGAGGCTACCAAACAGCTAGAAAATGGCCACAATTCATCCTATTCAGGCCTTAAATAATGCTTGTGTGGTTCTTCATGTACACACAAACACAAATCACATTTATACAATATTTTTCATTTCCTGAAATATTTTTAAACTGTTCATACCTGCAAGTAAACGAGAAACTGGGAGATGAATGCTAACTTTTTCCTGAGAAACGTAGTATCTGATGGTCTCAACTGAATGTCCACACATACTGAGGACAATAGGCTGTTCTCCATCAGTAAACCCACTATGACACTGCATCAATACAGTCAGGCATTTCTTATAAGCTTCAATCAATACTTTTTCCTAAAAGAAAGATTGCAGTTTAGAGAGATTGTGGAAAACACAGAGCTCTGAAAAATAATACAGTCAACATAAAAAAGACTGAAGCGTTTGGGGTTTTCACCTTTATCAATAGTTCTGCAAAATTAAGATAAGGAATCCAACAAAAGAGTCAAATCATACTGGTATGTCTGATTAGAAAACTACCCACTAGTATGTTGTTTGGGTTTGGGGTTTTTTGTAACTGACATCATGGTAACTTTCTTAGCAACAATCATGCTAGGCTAGTAAAACCTGCACATTAACTAACAGTAACAGATGAAAGCCAGCCTGAATGTTCAAATATTCTAGGATCACTTATTCCACAGCCATATTTTACCACGGTCAAGTTCTGTAATCCTGAAACTGGAAGCACTTATGGAGCAGACACGATTTATAATCAGGCACCATTTGGTAGATCCAGGGCCTATCACTCTATTCCCTCTTCTCTGAAAATTATAAACTGATAGTGTTGTGATATTCACAACCTTCAGATGTGTGACAAAACTCAGTGCAATATTTGTAACAGGCTTAATCACATTCTTATGAACTGGTCAGTACAACCCATATTTGTGTTGAAATACAGAAAATACCTGCATTCACTCATAGAAGATGTTCTTGGCTTATGGTGAAGTTGTGTTTAGGTCAATTTTTACATGTGTTAATATTTGGGTTTTATCCCTCTTCACACAGAAAAACATTTCAGAAGGAACTTACATCTAATGCACACCAGTCCTGCATCATTGAAATAACAAGTGTTAATTTCATCTGCAGTGTAAATGCTGCTTCCCACTCTGGTTCCATTTCAATGTGTTGTCCTACTTGACGAGTTATTGGATCCATACCCTAGAACAAACAGAATAATGCATTTCAACAGTGTATCACTGAAATATATTGGCAACACCAGCAGAACCACGAGACAGTGGTTAGCTCTCCTTATAAACATACTGTTGCTGCAACAGTTAAAAAGAACCTTGGGAGAATGAAATGGAATGAAACCACAAGTGAAGAGGTCTACTTGTGTGACAGGAACAATCATCAATACAAGGAGCAACTCTGCTGACACTTAAGATGGACCAGATTTTGCTCACACAATTAATTGTCTTGTCTTCCTCTACAACTGCAAAATATGCCCCAAATAACACTTCTCTTTTTGAACTGCCCTTCCCTTTTATTGTCCTCTACAACAAACTTAATTTTAAAAAGTGAGGCCAGATGTTATGTTTTAGGAAAACATAACAGCTCCAAAAGTCATACTGCACTGAAGTTATAAAATGAAGAGTAGATCAAATTTCTTCTATTTTGACATCATGATAGCTAACTTCCTGCTTAAATTTTGCCAAATTTTGTAATTCACAGATTTACATACCTGCATACATTTCAGTAATTCTAAGAAGGCATCAAAACCCTCCAGGAACTTGCGTCGCAAGTCATCTGACCACTCTGTTGGCTTACTTATCAACACGTACCTGGGTAGATTAGAAAGACGCAAGTGTTAATTTTAGAGAATTTTTTTTTAACCCCTCAGTTTATCAAATCAGCACGTAGTTAGTATACTTACTTGAGATCCAAAATAAGGCTCTGGACACGTCTGAATTTGAAAGCCTGCAGAGCGGTGTAACGTTCAAACTGAAACCTGCCCTGGATGTCACCGTGCCTTAAGTGGTCCATGAAAGTTTTGATGATAGTGGTCATGAGATTCTCTTCTGTTATTAGCATTCGAGCCTATGCCAAAGTACATTGAAATTTGCTGTAATTAACAGACACAGCTAATATGATTTTCACACTGCACCAAGAAGTTTATAAAACACATTAGTTTTTTATCCAAAAAGTTAACATCAACAATTAGAATAGAACATTGAAAAGCAATTTTTTCACAGAATCACAGAAGACAAAAAAAAGGAATCTAGTCAAAAATTATCATAAGCCAGATTTCTTTTTTCAGATCCTTTCTGTACAGAAGTTTGTCTATGGTAAGGCTCCTGTTAACCTATATAATTATGACATAAGACATGTTATTATGTGCCTTATAATTAACTTGTACCTCCCTTTAAGTATGTGTTGTCTCCTCTCAGATAGTTTAAGTATGAGACCTTTAGGGGAGTGGTGAACAGAGCGTCTTCTGAACTGGTAAGGAACTGCACATGCAATTTCCACATGGAAATTTTATGAAATGACCTGTAATTCCCCTCAAGGGGTACAGCATGTATACATGTGTTGTATGAAACAAATAGCAAAGTCTGACAAAGATTGTCTTTCATATCCAGCCTAACCTAACCCAACTTCACAACTGAGAAGGGGGCACTAAGTAACTACTGCTCCCACTCGTGAACACTTCCAGAACTCCCCCATTCTGTTGGTTCTCCAGGTTAAATGGGATAAGCCTTGCAGTTCTTGGATCTGGCTGGTAGACTCAAGAAGATTGGCCACTCTGACATTGTGGCTCTTGACTAGAGCTTCCAAGTTCTACACCTGCTAATGATAAGCCAAAATAGTTTCTAAAATGCTACTGCCGGGGGGGGGGACACCTAATTATTAACATTTCTCCCCCCAAAAAAATCATCACCAACAGAGCTGCTCATCCACCCTCAAACCAAAAAAACTTCAGTTCCTTGAGAGCTCAAACTCTTACATTACTAAGATCAGTTTGAAAATGTTACTGGAGGATGGTAGGGTGGTTTATATTCTTCAGCTTATTCATTTAGTTAAGAATGAATGGCTATAAATATACTAAAAAATAATACTTTGTTCGTATGATAGGAGCTTATCATAATAACTTTCATATCATCAGTCTATTCTATCATTCTGCAAAACAGTCAAAATGCATTTGCTTTGCTTTTTTTGGCATGATTTTAAAATAGAACACATATAAAAGGGGCACTGCAATTATTCTGCCCTGGGAAATGTTTGAAATTACTTTTTAAAAAAGTATGTATTGATACACATATTGTACCCACCCATCTGCTGAAGGGAAAAATACCATAACCATCTGAATAATATTAGTTGGTTAAGTCTAACTGTAAGTCTGAATATTGGCAACATTCCTATTGAAAGCATCAAAATTAAAAGAGGCAACACAATATTGTCCTGAACCATGGGAACAAAATTCTGAGTTCCTGCTGAATTCTCATGAATAACATCCATCCCTAGGAAACTGAAGAAGACGTTTATTCAGTATTGTAACTGCCATGCTACTATTGAATTTTAGAGCTCAATTAAGTTTATTAAATTTGGGAGGATTCAGAAGCATTCATTTTTTAAACAATTCTGGGTATGAAAATCAGACTTTTATTCCAGTACAGCTCCAAATTTTAATTTGTCTAGTTTATAATACAAGCAAAGACAGACTTAGATGGAAACTGGGACAAAAAAACAAAGAAGTTTCCCAAACAAGCTGGTGAAAGTCCAGCAGACTTCGTGAGCTGTGAGGTCACAGTGCCTGTAGCACCGAAACAAAAATTAACTGGAAATCTGAAAGAAGGCATTGTCTTGAGACTCAAAGTACCAAAGGAAGTAGGCAGTATCATGAGACATTTCTTGCTTACACTTGTATAGATTGGGAAATTAATACGAAGTGGATCACTTATAAAACTGCACCAGAATGGTGCTCTGAAATCATGATATGCAAACCACAATACAGATTTCTACAAACAGCAACTGTGGCTCAGTATGAAGAGGAATTTAAATGTTATGTATGTGTATTTCTAAATAAATATGAAAGCACTTTTCTAAAAAAAGGAGAAAAATCAAAAACACACAGCCCACTCTGGGAAGCCAGACTGAAACTTCCCAATGTTGAATGCTTCAACTTCTAAACCCATAGCAATGTATGCGAACAGTCTGACTGCTCTGCATTTTCACAGTAATGTTAAAGAAATCTGCAGCCTTGATTTATGAACCTTGAGAGGCTTTTAACAAATAAAGATTTCCTTTTTTAGTCTTTTAGTACTTACAAGAGAAGGCACTGTGAATATCTGTATCGAGAGGTCAGCAATTGAGAACTCTCTGTCGTGGTCATCTTTCATAAAATCACTCTGCAATCGCTCATAGTTCTATTAAGAAGGAGGCAAAAAAAGGCAAGGAGTGCCAACTATCAGTTTTTAAAAGAAAGACAGGCACTACTCACCAGAGTAGGTACAGTGAAGAGTTGGACAGACAGAGCAGCCACCGATACTGCCCGTTCGTGATCATCCTCCATATAATCTCTCTGCAACTGCCGGTAATTCTAAACAACAAGGGGAAATTCACCTCTAATCCACACTGACCCGATTTTTTAACTTAAATGTCTGCTCTGGGAAACTTTAATGCCATGAAAAAGGGAAGAGTAGCTCTAATGGATTATTATATGGGTATTTTGTACAAAGAATATGACAACTTAATCTGCTCACATGTGAGATCTACTCACTCTCATTTTCACAATAAAGGCTAGTATTTTATTTTCTACTCAAGAAAGTTATTTGTCTGCAGCAGAGTGAGCAGAATTTTGCAGTGCTGATTTAAAGCACTTCAAATACAAGTTATTGCAGAAATACTAATCAGCATAACTGAATTTCAGCACTATTTCTGAGCAGTGCTATAACAGCTTACACCTCAACAATGAGCAGCGATTAGCTCTTAAGAAGTGATAGCCTGCATAGCTGATGGTGAAGACAAAAACATCTGAGCTGCTTTAGTTCTGGCACATCTGAAAGGCCATTTCCTTCCCAGGAGATGAGATGCCATTGGAACTAATATACTGAAGAGTAAAATAAGATTTTCAGCATTTCATTTCAAGTTTTCACTTCCATAAAAAGGAAAGAAATTCAGGTAACAGTTCATTTAAATCACTGTATGCTAACTAGACTCTCTTCACTGGACAGTTTTAGCATTTAATGGCTCTTTGTAAGAAAGATACTTACTCTTGCAAAGCGGATAGCAAAAAGTTTCTTGTATTTCAAATCCATAAGTAGACTGCTCATGAATAACTGGTGATACACGTTTCTAGCTCCTGTCAAGGAAATTGAATGAAATATTGCATGTCACTATTTTTTATCAACATATTATGGAAACATTTAGAAAAGTAAACTTCTACAGAATGAGGTAAATGTGCATTTCAGAGTAGGAGCTGCTTTGATTAAGTCTGTCAGGTGGTAGCACAGATGAAGAAGAATACATAAACCAAAATTCTTCAAGAGGCATTATTTATTACTCCTATATAAGATAACACTGTTGAATGGGAATGTATATCATCAAATATAAGGGAAGTCAGCAAAACAAGAACAGAACTCTGTTCCTCCTCAGGATAAACAGGGGATTTAGATGGCCCAGGGAAAATAAGAGAACACTATTATGAGAAGCCTTGGGAACTGCAACAAATTCTTCTAGTTGTGAACATCTCCATAAAATAATCAGCTTAGCTATCTCTGAATTTCTAGTCTGTCTGAACAGCATCCCAGAAAGTATTATCAGTACAAATGATATTCATCTCTATGTAGCTTGGAAATAAATGCACATATGCATCATTTCTTTCTGTAGGTCACTTTTAAGTCAAAAGCCATGACACTATTTCCTCAACGCAGAGTAACTATGGAAGACAGGAAAAAGTAGAGAAATATTGATGTCAAAATAGAAATGCAAACGTTACTCCTTGCTTACATGAAAGACATTACCCTAACAAAACGTGTTAAAAAAAAAATGTAATTCTACACAAAAGCAGTATCTTTCAGATTACAAAATTTGCAGCGCCAGGACTTCATTCTCAAGATAAAGGTATTAGATAAACAAAACCTAACATAATCATTGTCTCCATACTATATCCACTTTGCAACTTACTTCTTATTTTATTGGTACTCCAAGAATTTCCTAAGACAGACATACTACATCATTCTCTAACTTTCCTTTGTGCTTCTCTTTCTCACACCTGGCCTTACACACCCTTTCAGGCTATTAAATCAGACACAGAATCGATAAGGAAATAGATATTAACTACCTCCCTTTCCTCAAAATTACAACTTTTCCAGCCACTTCCATTATATCAAACAGCCTTTCAAAGTTTCAAGAGCTCTAAAACAACAGAACAGTAGTTTTCACTGAATGTTCTCAGAACACTTGAATACCTCATGAACACAAACACAAGTCAAAGCAGAAAGACTTCGCCTTATCCCTTAAAAATAGGCATTTTGGTAGATATGAAATGGATGCTGAGATCCTATAAAGCAGACAAACCCCCAAATTCTCTACTGTTTACCCAATTTCCCTTAACTATCACTGTCATCTGCATATTCAAGTCAGCCTTGGTTTCAGACCACTTTGAAAAATTAGATCTAAAACCAATGCCACCTCCAAACAGTCTGTGTATGTTCTTGTCTTAAATATACTTGGGAGTGTACCATAACGGGAGAGATTATAACAAATCAGGCAAAATTATCCATAATACACTACATGATGTAATGATCAAACATTAGCAGGTACAATAAAAGAAAAACCTATGCATAGCATTCTTTAGCATTTTCCAGAACTTTCAGAAGACTCACCTTTCCACAGTTTAGAATCATACAGCATCAGCTTATCTACAAGAGAAGAATTTTCACCATCTGGCCCTTCTTGCAAACCAACCTGACACAATATTCGGCGAAGGCCATCTTAATGAAGAGAAATGACAGAAGTCAGTTATAGCTTAAACACAAATGTATGTAATTTTGACATACTGAAATTTTCATAGAACACAGAAGCCTTCACACTGCCCTCTTTTCCATGACAACTGAATAACAGCACTCATATTTTGCTGATACTAACACAAATACTTCATACCTTGCAAGTTTCACACTAGCCTCATGGAACATTAGGAACACAGTGAAAATTGCCAAACACAATGATTTGTTTCAAAGTTATCAAAAATGTGCTTCCTTAAAAATGCTGCTGGCTTACTAAAATAAAAAATAGTTACACAGCAGACCAATTCTCTATGTTTTATTTTTCCTGCTTAGACTCGCATCAAAATGAAAATATAATTCATATATGAAATTACTCATATATTCATGTGGGAGCTTTTTGTTTTCACTTAGGAGCTGCTATCATTTTAAGGCTTCTCTGCAATTTTTTTCTAATGGAAAGAAGCAGTAATTGTAATTATATGAACATGTAAATTATTATATGCTTGCAGACAAGCCTGCATCTGCAAAACGCACAACCCAAAGCACAACCCAGATATAGTCCTATTAATAATGTTCAACCTGACTTTGCACTAGAGGTAACACATATTCCCTGAGCACTACGTGACTTGCAGAGTCCTTATTTCTATACCCTGCTTGGCATCTCAGCTCCTTAGGCAGAGTGGGCAGTGACTTAATGCCACGTACACCGTACCATGTGCTGCATGGTGCTGTAACACACTCTGAGAGTCCCTAGAGCAGTTTGGGGTTATTCCTTTTTGCCTTGCAGAGCTGAATTCCAACTACCGTTATGAAGGATAACAAATTAATGGAAACTACTGCACTGTTCTACACTTGTCAAACAGACACTTATTCCTGAAGAAGAGACATTTCCTAGGAAGGATAAGTTCCACAGCAAGGCTTTTTCCTTCTTTTCTTTCAGTGACCAGAATTTGTCATTCCTTTGACACCAAACATCCAACCTGACTCTGGCATGGCAAAAGACCCCTCCACTTGTCACTCACCCTCTGTTCAGGGACATTTCAGTGTAACCATTCAAGCAGTGCAACTATGTCACGCCATGTTATAGATAAATGGTAAGAGGCTGTTTAAAATATTGAGCAGAATTTAGTTGTTTGTGTGTGTTTGCTAAAAAGCTAAGGGAAACCAACTTCTTCGGAAGTGCATTTCACAGAACCAGACTCCAAAGTACATTGCAAGACTGCATCTCAAAATATGGAAGGCAGTTCAAGTAAATGAGCACATCAGTCACAGACAAAATGTGTATGTGCTGTTTATAATCAAATGGTTTTTGCCCTTCTGAATCATAAAGAACACAGCATTCAATGAGCTAAACTCTTTAGAACTTCAGAAACACTATACACACAAGTCAAACAAAATTCAATACTTTCTTGCATAATTTGAGACACCATTGACATATTAAAGTTATTTTTTTGCAACTGTCATTTACTACTGAAATGTAATGACTCTGGCACCTGGCACAAATGACGTGGCACAAGACTGTGCTTAAAGAAAATGAGAAAGACAGTGCCTGCCTACATGCTTCACTGAAAGGAAATTTTATCTCAGAAATAACTATCTTCACAACTCTTTTCTATTAATACCTACGGTTCGCCAGCAACACTGGCAAATAGTTGAACAAACTGCTACCATACATAACTTTTATTCAAAAGTTTGACTTACTTATCTTTAAAACTTTTACAAACATTAACTACTTACGTTTAAAAAACAAGAACATGTTATAAAGACCCTATGACTGAAATCCTGGCTAGCTGTCCAACTCAGTCTAATAAAACATAAGGTCTCTGAAGGAATCTTGCACCCATGCAGAACACAAGTGCAACATGACAGCTGAACATGCTTTGCTAACACTTCTTGCAAATGTTTCCAGATGCATAGAACACAAATTGCAAGGGGGTCTGTATCTGCATTGCTACATATCAGCAGTTCGTCACTTTTCTTTTTATTTCCTGTTATCTTCACAATCTTATGATTTACCAGGACAAAGGGGGAACCAAGCCAAAACAAAAACCAAGCATTGCCATAAAATGTGATAATGTGCATCTTGATTCCTTTGAAGAATCTTTCAAAAAATCTGATTAAGACTTTGTCAGCTTCTGTACTTACCAAAACTCTCCACAATTCCTTGCATTTTCTCTGTTCCACTTAGCAAAAAACCTGAAGCAATCACTTTCATCATCATTCATCAAATTACTTCTGAATAATTTTGTTTTATCTAATCAGACAGGTTATTTTCAGCTTACTGCATTCATTTAAAAAGAGCTAGGGACTGAAAAAATAGCTTTTTGGCATACTGCATTTGACAGCAAGTCTCAGCTTCTGTTCAACAGCAACTAAACAGAAAAGACTACGTAAGCCTGGTAGCACTTTTACATGCAAGTTAGAATTCAGAACAGCACTCCAGTAAGAGAAAATAGAATGAAGTCTGACAAGTTATTAATAGCTTTGCCTTACACATTACATATCTGAAATAAGTAGACAAAATTGCTTCAGAAAATCAGCTCCTCTCACAAATATTCTCTAACTTATCTCAAAAAGGTCAATTTTGCCCACCTGAATATCCAATAACACTGCCAAGCCAAGTTAGGAGCTTCAGACCAAAGCTCTGATGGGCAACAATAGATGAATGCATAACTTGCACTTTCAACGGCTTTGTCTGACGACTGGTATTTCTCTTAAAAAGAAAAGCAAAAAGGAGGCAATGCATATTTAAGTGAGGACTGGCATATATTTCTATACAGTAATGCAGCATTCCTATGATTAATTTTGATAATTTATAATATTAATACATATTCTAATTACTAACACCTACATAGCAAACCCAAAAATGTCTGAGCTTTGTTTATTTTATTAATATTTGAAGGACTTTATTATGCAATATCAATATATTTAGGTCAATCCATTTTCCACTCTTGGCCTGTTATCAATGCTCACACTGATCTGCTGCATTTTACTGATAAGCAATCCCACGCACAACCCAAGACAGCCATGCATGTTTGTCCCTCACAACGTGACATGCAAGACACACAGCAGCCCATCATGGAAACTGGCTGTCCACAGACTATTTTCAAAAATACAAATTAAATACACAGAGTTAAAACAAGAAAGAATTTAACCTCATCTAAGTGTTAAAAAGTATAATAGTTAGATGTTACACATAAAAGCCATTTGCTCTTCGCCTGCATAGGCAGCAAGTTAAAAAGATTGCACAATATTATCTTTAAAAATATGCTAATACTTTCAAAATACCTTAAATAGTTAAAGACCAGTAACTCTAATTGCAGCATTTGTTTTTCAGTGGTTGCAGTATCATACATAAACTATTCATTTCATGTGATTAAGTACTGCACTGCAACAGTTGAAGAAAAATTAAACAGAAAACATTATTCTCATGTTTTACATGGAAGAAACTTGCAATATAGAGATATTAACATATATACATATATAAATGCGTAGATGCGAAATGAAAGTATTTGCAGTTTCACACTGCTGCACAGATTGAATCTGCTGTACAGATTCAATCAGTAATAATTTCCATAACTGTTGCTGTGAAAGACGTAAGTAACTTCACACCATAGGAGAAAAATGATAATAATTCAATTTCACTGATCTGAACTGGCATATAATTATGAAAGATTACATTTAAAGTTCCCAGTCACATTCTGTTTTATGAAGGAAAAAATTGTCTACAAATTTCTTTTTAGAAAATTATTTTGGGTATGAGTTAGGCCACAGTAGGGAGAGAAAAAACCAACAACAACAAAACCCCCAGAAACTAGTATTTTGATAGCTCCACTGAGCATATTGTAAATAGTATCTCCAACACTTTGTGTCATTAAAATATAATGAGTTATTACCATAACAGTATCAAAAAGTGTGTAGCAAAGCCTCTTTTTGCTTAAGATGATGCAAGTAACTAGATAATATCCCTTACCACCATTACTTACCACTATTACTGATTTTGCCTGATCACAGTACTGGAAGTCTCCGTATCGAACAGACCTACGGCCCTGTAAATTCGTAAAGACGTAACATTACCACCAGCTTCTCTGTAAGAAGTTCCAATGCTGTGTTTTACATTAGTATAAAACGCACGGTAAAAGCTTCAGATGCATGTTAACTCCTCTGCTTTTTATGCTATTTTCACTTTTTAAAGTACTGCATATAGTTACATACTTGGATTTCCCAAATGTACCCTATACTTTTAAAAAGAAGATTAAATTGTGTCATATATGCAGTTACCTGTTACATTAAATTTTCTGTGTATAACATTGCTCTTAAGATGTAACCACACATTAAAATACTGAAAACTTTAGTACAAAGGCATTAATCATCAGTTTTGATATAACTTGAAGATATTTCCGATATTCACTGCCTTTTAAAAAGCAGATATTAAAGTTAATTGTTCTTTTACAGATACAATTGAAGCACTTGTATATTCCAAAAGGAAGATTTTCAGTCTTTCTATACTGTCAATCCATACATCAAAATAGATAGATTGAATTCATAGTGTATTACAGACAGGAAAGCTCAATGGTATTTTAGATCTGGTCTGATGCCAAATCACTGCTTCAGGTATAACATTCTCATTTCTTTCACATATATGCTCACATATATATGCATTCATGCATGTATTTAGAAGTAGTAGGGATCAACAGCAGGGAAAAATCTGAGTATTTCCTACAATACACAGCATGTGCTCAGGTCAGCACATACTCAGGGATCAGATGTGAATCTTTTGGTTACCAGTATCACAAAAAACAGAGCAGTGATAACACCAACCCAAAATCTAGTTCAGTGTTAAGTAATATAAAGGTGGTTATATTTCCTGCTCCACTGACCTCCTGGAAGTACTTTAACCACCCAAAATAACATAGCCATTGCCATTTTGGAAGAGATTTTCTGCTCACAGCACCCCCCCAAAACAAAGGACAAGTCAATAAGTCAAGTGAAAAAGACACTCATTTTTCATGTCAACTGCATACAGGTTCATTGCAAAAATAACAAGGTGCAGTTGCCCTATGAAGTGTCACTTTCTTTAAAAAAATGCACAGAAGCCACAATACAAACACAGCTTACGGAGTGCTTCTGAAACTGAAATACTAGTTACAATTATATTCAGCATATAGTGATTCTGAACTCACTGCTCTTCCTAAAAACTGTGTTAAATGATTTTACCTCTTCCTGCCATTATAATCTGACAATTATAAAGAAGAAAATTAAATTAAATTTAAAAAGAAACCACAAACCATGCACAGTTCCACGAGCACCAGAAAAAAAGCAGTCAGTTATTGATTTTATCCCTCACACTTAACTGGTATTACTCTGAGAAGGATTTCCTATGTTTGGAACACATTTAGGGACTCTTCCAATGTCAGCTCCCTGGTTCAGTAAGGGAAGGGCCAAAGCTGCTGCCTGTCCTTGACAGAGGAGTGAGAAACACCCTGGTATTTATACTTATGAGGCTAACTGGAATACATTTACATTGAAACATACATTCAGTATCAGCTGTCTGGTTTGGACTGGCCAATGAGTATTTAGGCACTAAGACATTTAGTATTTAGTATCAAGACATTTTAGGATGGTGTGACACACAGGACTCACAGACACACATTAACCATATGCTTTGGGAAAACAAACTGAAGTAAGTATAGTCATAAAACAAACATTAGGTCAAGGTAATTAAAAGTTCTAACAATTAATTCACTTACATCTCTATCTACTGTTGTTGCAAAACCAACGGCTTCCTTCTGTGTGCAGTTGACAGCCTTCTGAAGAGTATAAATAACTTGTTCATAGGTATGGACTTCATCATTAAACAGCATGCAGTAGTAAGTGTCACTCTTCTCACTTCAAAGCAAAGATTGAATTTATGTCACTCAAAGCAATGTTAAAAGTAAAAGGAAAGTAAAAAATATGAGAAATACAAATCTATTACAATCATTGTCTACAAAATATTTCTGACAATTTTAGGAAAGGCAGAAAAGATACTTAAAACCAGAACTTGCATTTTCAACTGTATGTATCTGTAAGTCTTTAAATGGTAGGAGACAAATATTATACTTACATCATTTCTAGTCCAGGCAATTCATTTTCTTTTTCCCATGTTAATATATCTACTGCATATTTAAATGTGATGGCAAAAATATTATAAGCTCTTGCTACCATATCTTCTGGTAAGTGCACAAGAGGATCCTGGAAAGCAAATATAAATAGCAAATGTGAAATTAAATGACATTCAAAACAAACTTTCAAATTTGTACCTCTCTTTATCAAAAATGATGCACGTATCTTTAATGATGTCTTTCTTTAAATGACTTTTCAGTTGAAAGGAACAGAGTCAATAATCATCGTGTTTTCTGCTTCCAGTTCCACGCTGACAGTCACCACAGCTTTAATCTAACATTCAATACCTGAATGGTAACTTGCCTCTGATCACCCATTTACATTTTCACACATTCCTCCATTCTCACTCTCCTTGTTCTCACTCCTGCATACCTTTTCAGATAGTCTTTGGAAGAACTTTTAACCTCAGCTGTATTAAAATCTGCTTCTTCTGCTATGCCTTCAAAACCATAATTTCAAATTCCTCTCTTTTGTTCCACTTATCAGTATTAGTAAACTGCAGAATACAAACGACCATGCATCTCCTGCCCTGTTTTATATGCAGTATGCATTAAAAGGCATAAATCTTATCTATCCAAGCTTATACAACATGCAGCACACTGGCATCATGATTTATGATGCACGTCTCTTATATGCTGTGGTATATAAATAATTAACTGCTGAAATGTAAATAGGTGTTTCATAATGATCTGTCCACATCTCAGTCTTGCTCACAGAGAGCTGCTCCCCTTTTTTTTGTGGACCATGCACCCATTTGTGCCCATTCTGTTCTCTCCATTTGACAACTGCAGCAGCCCCTACAAACTTGTCCCGCTCTCTGTGCCAGCACAGAATGGAGGCTGTTACAGGTATGGGAATGGGAATAAGGAGGGGAAGGAAGAGGAGAGTTGCCTCAATCTGCCAAATTCAATGGACTACTTTTTGGAGCACCAAATTAGAACCACTGGCAACTCAGAACCTGATAGTGGAGGTACCACTGCCATTTCTCTCTAGTCCATTTCAAGGATTGTGAATACAAAACATTAAAAACCTCTTCTATTAAGGAAGTTGTCTTTTACTGTATCAAAATTTTGAGAACAACTAGTTCCTCTTCTACAGACCTGGGAAAGGAAAGCTGCATGGCCTACAAGGCATGTGGACATACACTATACACTGGGTCACTCATCATTTGATGTTTTGAAGTATATGTAATTGTTAGCCAATTAAAATACTTAACAGTGGCCTAATTTCTGGTTTAGGATTACCTAATACTAAATTCTGTGTTTCATGACAGCTTGGGTTGTATAAAAATGGTCGCAATAATCTTTTCCCAATTTAAGTCTGCATCATCTACAGAAGTCCCTTGACAGTCAGCAATTCACCTGTACAAGTGAAGTTTATCCCCTATACCTCAAGACTGTTTGAGAATATTTGGAAGCTTTACAAGAGTGGTAACAACTGCCATTTCTCTTTCCTTGCCCTCTATTTAAAACTTATCCAGAGTATGGAGCACTATCAGTCACCAAAAGCCAAGGTAAACCATAAGCAGCAGCACTCCCTTCATCCCCAGCACTTTCAACAAAGACACGTATCTGGGCAAGGCAGAAAACAGGTTCCAATAATGCTCAACAAATCATCCTTAATCTACCTGGAACACAACACTGCATAAGAGATCTCAATCTCCATGGTTTATGGGGAAGAAACACAAAGCCTGCCCAGAACCTTGATTTTTCTGTCAGGCACACTCACTGTGTATCTTTGGGCACAGAAGTAGCAGTCCACCTAAGATTTCACAAGAGTTTCCTAAGGTTGCTGACTAATGTAAACTGGCATGTAGACCAAATGCTGAGTCCAGCAGCAGTGCTAGAGTCTTAAGGCTTAGAAAGCGAGTACAGATTTTAGAAGGACCACTGTCACTGAAAATACAATTACAGTTGCTTCACTTAAACCATTAGATCAGCAAAATTACTACAAAAGCTTGTCTTGTATTTTCCCTTTAAAAAAATCTCATAGAAGTTACACTATGTAAGAACAGATGTGAGTGGCTAGATCAGAAGCCCCATTAGCCACATTCATTCCTGAGATGTAATAACAGAAAAGAAGAGTATAAGCAGAAGACAGAATGCTTCTCTAGTCCCCAGTAGTTTAAGCTAACACTTCCCACCCACACAAAAGATGGTATCTGCAATTTTAAATGACCATTGGTAATTTAGACCT
The DNA here is from genome assembly GCA_013397935.1 of Dasyornis broadbenti. Lineage (NCBI taxonomy): Eukaryota > Metazoa > Chordata > Aves > Passeriformes > Dasyornithidae > Dasyornis > Dasyornis broadbenti. Next base: position 2,753,217 of record VZRN01003941.1, read on the forward strand.
CCACAACCATGTTAAATTTCCTTTCAAACATATATAAAGTTTTAACAACAATAGTGTTTTGCAGTGATTAGTCCAACAGTTTGAGTTCCTACTGTAAGAAGTGGCATGTCTTTTTGCATTTAATATGTTCAAATTGTTATGTTATGATTCTGAGGTGAAAATGTGTTCTCTATTTACCTTCTCCATACCAAACAAGCTTTTGGAGACCTCCACCTTTCATCTCCATTATAACTGTCCTGTGACAGCAAGGTATTTTGATTTTAAAAAATCTGTGCACTTTACTTTGGTAGGAACCAGAATATTTGTTGCACAGACAGCTGAATTTGGCTTCTTGGTGCACATGATTATACACAGATTTTTTTTTTTTTTTTGGCATGTGGCAGAATCCCTTGACCTTTCAGAATATACAGAAAAACAAATTTTAAACAGAATTAAAGCTGCAGAGGTGACCAAGAACACACAAAATGAAGTCTTTAAGTAGAAAATAAAATTTTAAGGAACTTCTTAAGACATGAATTTTTCTCTAACTCTTCAAATGTAACTATTAAAGTTCCTACAGCCTATCATACATAGTATACAAGACTAAAAATAACCTCATGTGAATGATTTATATATACACATACATGTATACACAGCAAACAATGTTTTGAAACATGAAGCCTCAGTTGTAATTACCTCTTCCTCTGCAGTTTCTGAAGTGTTAAGTTCATGCTTTTGACAGTAAGGACCTTCTTTCCAAGCTTCTGTATCACCACAGTCACAGAAACCTCCTCCACCTGATGTTGTCATCTAAAATTATTTAATAATAAAGCAGTTCATGTGAATATGCATACACATATATGCACATTAAGGAGTAGTCACAGCTATAGTATAAAAACGTGATCACAACACCTGATAGCTTTAGACAATACCCTGTTAAAATAGCAGTGAAACCAGCAGTATACTTTTGTGACAGCTGAAAGCTTGTCTACCTCATCAGTATGCCTATGTCAAAAAAAACAAAGAAAAAAAGAAAAAATCCTAAACAACAAAACACCTTTAAACAACCACCATTCTGCCCCAACTGAAGGCTGTGGGGTTTTCCTAGTTTTCATATTTCTGAGTCTATTACTTCTAATGGCTTCTATACTATTCCCAATTCTCATATTTTTTATCTGAACAAAGCTAAATCAGTTCACATGGCACAATTATACAGTGAGTAAAAGATGTGCTTTATGACAAAAGGAATTGAGAGATTTAAATTGTTCACATAAGTAAGCACAGAAAAAAAGCAGTGGAAATTTGTAATGATATAATTACACTGTTTTAATAAAATTTAAAGTTAAGACCACCTCAAGTTAATAACCATAATAAAAATCTTTTTGAATCACAACTATTAACTGATTCATAGAAGAATTCTTCTTTCACCTATTTTTGGTATATTTTATATATTCTATACATACAGGTACATCCTACCTCATCCACAAATTAGATGGACATTTGAAAAACATTTGCTTACACTTTTGGATGTTACCTAGACTTGTTAATTCACTAGGCTCAAACACTAAATATCTACATACAAGAAGTAAGCTGATATCAGCAAATCTGGCTGGGTTTCTAGATGCAAGATGTTGTGCTTGGAGTTTTTTCCTGAATCCTAGTGCTCAGTGTAACCATGCAGTGATCAGATTTACATTTAGCAGCAGTGCAGTATTGTAAAAACGAGATTTACAGAAAGGCTACACTGGTAGTTTTCGCTTAACTTCCTCGTTTAAAAACACATCAAGACCTTCCTGGCTTTGTTTGCAGGGTTCTTGAAACTAATCTGTACTACTAATTGCAGTATATTACTAAAATAAACAGCATTTACAGTTTTAGTTTTCTATTCTAACTTTAAGCTTTAAAAAGAAGTGGCTTCTTAATAAAGGTTTTTCAATAGCTTTTAAAAACAGTCAAAGTCAAAACAATTCAAAACCCAAGTCTAAAGCTGTAAAATTCACTAAAAGCATGTGTTAAAAATAACATACATTTGTAAGCTTAACTGTTGCACATAAAGTTTAATTGCTCAATATTTTAAAGTGTTAATTTCCAGAAGTTACACTCAGTTCAAAACACTCAAGTTCACATTGGATTGCTGCAGACATTCCGAACTTTGTGTTCATTCAACATTTGGCAATAATGTATACACTCTTAAACTTGAAACTGTTTCACACATACAAAATCACTAATGACTATGGCATAGACTCCTGCAGGATCACTAACCCTGTATCGGTGCTCTCTGTGAATACTTCCAAGAAAGCATTCCATGCACAACACACAAGTTGGGTCAACTGCGCAGTCTCTGAGAACAGCAACAACAGAAAGAAAAAAAAAAAGCATTAAACACTTGCTTTTGCCTTTAATTACACATTTTACAACAGATAAATATCACCTTCAAATATCACCAAATATCACTAGTATAAACCTTCTGACTAATGCATATGTTACTCAGAAAGAGGAAAGGGATGGCTTCCAAAGAGGGGAAAAAATGAACTAGAAAAAAAATGATCTGTTCTCCCAACAGAAATGGCTTTAAAATAACGTGTGGGTAGTAAGTCTAGCTGGGTAATACAGACATTGCCTTCAAGAGGTGAGACAAGTATAAAGGCAAGTAAACAGATAAATTACATAACCCAGAACAGACGGGCAAACAGTATAAACCCAAGGAAGTTCTCTCAAGTACAGAGTACAAGCATTAATGATCTCCAGCAATGAGAGAAGACATTTTTCACCGAACACTGGGAAGAAAGATCGCACACAACAGACCAGATCAAACCTCTACTTCCAAGTTCAGCCTTACTAGCTCACTGAAGAGTTGCAAGAACACAATTTTCTCAACCAGGAGATCAGAGACAGTAATAAGGTCCTGTCTACAAACACTGCTGTATTAGACAGAAGTAATATTTCTAGTAAAAAGTGCTAAACAAATAAGACAATTATGCATTATATTTAACTGTAATTATGCATTATATTTAACTGTCTCCCTGAAAAACACTGAAAATGCGTGAACTTACGTAATGCAACTGACTTCAAGGCACTTCAAGATTAAGAGAGTTAGGTTTTGCAATGTAAAAATAACTAGCAGAAGAATGTATGTTTTACGATGTTTATTATTAAAACAAGAATTCAGAGGAACAACTTATTTTGTTTAAAAGAAAATACTAGAGATCACATAAAATCTTATTACCAAAAATTCTCTTAATTTCATTTAACCAAATAAATTATGGAAAGATCATCAGGCATCCATGACTTACTATGCATCAAGTACCATTTTCACATTTGTTTTCTCCAGAGGAGCCACTAAAGGTGAAAATGTCAAAGCAAAATTATACAAACCTCTTCCATTTTAGAATAGTTTATGTTCATGGCATTATTTTTTTTTAATTGGAAAAAAAAAAAGACTACCACTTAATGCAACAATGTACCTGCAGGATTTGGTAGATCAGTTCTACAATATTGAATGCTGATACTTCAGAGCTCTAAATTTGTGGCAGTGTACTTACAAATGCAGTACCATTTGTCAAGTAATTTCTCAAACAAGTAATTGTGCCTATACCTAAAGTAGATGCAGACCTGTAAGCTGCACAACTGCACAGAAAATTCACAGTGGATTTAATGTAGACTTGGAAAACAATTCTTTGCTGTATTCCACAAAAGCTTAAATTAAACTCTCATTATTCTTCAATACCAGCTATAAGTTCAAGAAAATTAACACACAACAGGAATCAAATGTTTCCTGATAAAGAAGAAATTAAGAGAGAGACTCTATCCTTAGCATGTTAATGATCAAATACTGTTCATATGGACTGAGAAAAACTTTGGGAATTCTGTAATTTTCTTCTAAACACACTTGCTTTTTCAAGATCAACAACTCAGTATGTATCTGAAGTACCCATCAGTTTAATCTCATTCATCTCATGATAAAGAGGTGTCAAAGCATTTCCAAACCCAAGAGGCCAGTAAGGTATTATGTTTATAAAAGAAGAGAGCACTAGAAAGCAAAATTCTTCCACAATCATTCTCTCCTTGTAAATGAAGGGGATGGAAATACAGATAAACAAACCCTGGAAATTAGAGAGACATTGCCTCCTCCCATCACCCCACCAAGCATTCAAGTGTCCCAGTGAGTGGTAGATATCACACAAAATGAGAGGAATCTGTGACAGAGAGGGTACAGAGAAAACTTAAACTACAAACAGTTCAGAAAATAGAAGATGAAAATGAACAAACAGCCAGTAATACAATGGCTTAAAACAGAACATTTTTACAAAATATTTCTAATTGGTTAGGAACTTCCTGTTCTCTTCCAAGTAAAAAGTATGTTTTAGAGACATCTAGAGATAGAGGTAGGGAAGCAGCTAGAAGCTGGTATGTTGGTTTTAGCATCTGATAGATTGGTTTAGCAGGTCATGGAAAGAGCTCTAAAATACAGAAACAACACTAACAGCTGATACTAAACACCCAAAACACAAGCACATACACTTGCCCACTTACTTCTGATTAATGCCCTTAAATCACCCTGACAGGTTACCCTAACCTTTTACTTAACCTGGCACATCTTTTGCACAGAAAACACTCTACATTATACTAATTAGTATTTTTCCATTTACACATATATAGCATGTTCATTTTCCCCTGATGCCACCTGTCATAAAAGACTGCAAGGTTACTTTAAAAATACATTTGGGGTATTAACTTTTCTTTAGGACAGTATACTCATTGAAAAATGTTCCATCACTTCACAAGTTATAAATACTTCACAACGTGAAGTTGAACTACCTGCAAGAATATGTAGGCTCTCCCACTTTAAAAACGCGGCCACAGAGATGGGAAGGTTTGTTTGCTTGCTCAAGCTTTGGAATACCAAATGCAGGATCTTCACCACAAAGATACCATTCCATTGGTCCCAGCAAAATGTGCTGTGCCAGCATATCTTCTCTCTGAGGGGCAGGGTTGGGACCCCTGCAGTAAATTTTTGGTACATAATAGGCCAGATGTTGGTATACTTCTTTCTGAAGGTCATTTGCTTGCAGCCATTTCTTTCATATCAGAGAAGAAAAAATGAGAACACAAATTCTTCATTAATAAAAAGGTCAAATATAGTTCTATCTATTTCGATTATTTTATTTCTAAATGAAAAATCTAAAATGGGATTGCAAAACTAGAAAGCCACACCTCCATCTAAGTGTTAAATCAAAACGACCACAAAAGACAAACGTTAGGCAAGGAATAATTTGTTCCCCTGCTTGTACATTTTACCCCTTTGACAAACAAAATTCTTTTCAAAAACACAAGATTTAATATAAAAAATTCATTAAAATTTTCCTCCAGGATGAATGACCAGTAAAATGTTGGCAGTGACTTAGGATATGGCCTAGACTATGCTGGTTGCATTTCTCTGGAGAGCAGACAGATGCTGCCAGCTGGGGACACAGAGGATCAGCAGGAGCCCGGAGCTGGCAAGGAACAGAGACAAAAAGTAAACGGAGAAAAGCAAACACAGCATTAGGTAACAGTCCCTTTCTCATTTAATTTCAACAAATCACCTGTGAAAATTAGGGAGTTTTGATTCCTCCTACTACCAAAATAACTCATCAGAATTACTGTTTCAAGTGTGATGTTAGATCCATGAATTCTAGCACTGGGTTTGTGTGGCAAGGTTTTGGTAGCACGGGGACTACAGGTTGGCTTCCATGAAAGCTGCCAGAAGCTTCCCCCATGTCCAAGAGAGCCAACACTAGACAGCTCCACAATGGACCCAGAGCTGACTCAGACTGAGCCCATCAGAGACAGCAGTAGCAGTTCTGGGATAACTAAATAGATTCTAGCATATTTAAGGGCACAAAAAGAGAACAATAGCAGCCGGGTGCTGTGAGTAAGAATATGGGAGAGTAACAGCTCTGCAGACCCCAAAATCAGTGCAAAAGCAGGGGCAGGATATGGTCCAGACAACAGAGCAGAGATCCCCCTGCAGCCCATGGAGGTCCACTGGGGAACAGAGATCCACCTGCAACCTGTGGAGGATCCTACACCAGAGCAGCTGGATGCCCAAAAGAGGCTGTGACCGCATAGTAGGAAGCCAGTGTTGGAGCTGGTTCCTAGTAGGACCTGTGAACCCATGAGAGAGGATCCCATGTTAGAGCAGGTTTGTTGGCAGGACTTGTGACACCACAGGGAACCCACAGGATACACGGGTTGGAGCAGCCTGCTCCTGAAGAACTGCACTGCCTGTGAGAGACCCAGACTGGAGCAGCTAATGAAGAACTGTAGCCCATGGGAAGGACCCACGTTGGAGAAGTTCGTGGAGGGCTGTCTCCTGTGGGAGGAACCCCACACTGGAGCAGAAGAAGGATGTGAGCAGTACCCGCCTCGAGGAGGAAGGAGTGCAGAGACAACATGGGAGAAATTGACCACAACCCCCATTCTGCATCCACCTGTGCTGCTCAGGGAAGGAGGTAGGGAAAATGTGAGTGAAGTTGAACCAGGGAAGAAGTGAAGGATGTGGGGAAGGTGTTTTTAAGATTTGGTTTTCTCTCTCATTATCCTACTCTGATTTGATTGGCGATAAACTAAATTAATTTTTCCCCAAGCTGAGTCTGTTTTGCCCATGACAGTAATTCCTGAGTGATCATTCCCACTCCTTATCTCGACCACAAGTCTTTTGCTGTATTTCTCTCCCTTCTGCAGCTGAGGAGGGGAGTGAGAGAGCAGCTTTGGTGGGTACCTGGCACCCAGCCAAGGTCAACTCACTACAATTCTCTTAGTCAATCAATTGTAAAAAACAATGTTGGCAGTTTTTAAAAGGCATCAAACTACTGAACTGCCCTAAGCCACTTAAAAACTCACAGCTTCTCCTAGGGTTTTTTGCCCCTCCCTGGTATATAGACACAGAATAAAAAAAATCCTCTAGGACAACATTTGTTTTATTTCTGCCTTGTGGATTAAAAATATAGAAAGGTTTAAACTGTAAATCAAGACTGCAAGGTTTTGATAATAAACAAATGAGAGCAAACACATACTGCAAGTGTCCACTGATTAAATCCTGTGTTACATAAACAGACTCAGCATGTCATTTCTCATTGTAAATGTGACAACCAGACACCCCCTGGCAACTTCAGGAAGAGTTCAGAATCAACTTAAAACGGTATATGAAAACCGAGAATTAATTATCCCAAAATAAATGGGTTTGGTGATCAAATGTTAGAGCTTGATTTACCCTGAATTATTTATAACTTACTCTAAAGAACTTATGTTTGAGACAACACAGTTGTAGTAAGTTCTTCAGGATACAGACATTCTGAGTCAGCAGAGCATCTGTGCCATTGCAGACTGGCTGCATTTTCGCCCTTTTAAAAAATATATTGTAGTAGTTTCATTTACTAGATATGTTTTTCTACAGTAGAATTCAGTATTTTAAAAAACCCTAATCTGTCAGGGTGCTTTCTTCACTTCTCTTTTCCTAAGTTTGACTTCTCTGAATCATGACTAATCTGCTAAATCTTTCTATATTCATCTAGTTTGATGGTCAAAGCCCAGTCTTTTTCCAAGGAAGACCATAGGAAAAGGTTGCCAAAAAGCCATAGCCAAGAATCTAGAAGTTTAGATAATCTCACCATTCCCACCAGGATTCAGAGAAGTCCACACCAAAAAAAGAAAAAAAAAAATTAAAAAGTAACATTTTCATCAACAAGAATTTTATTTTCCCCACCAGTTCATTCATCTTTTCCTCTCTTTTCATCAGTTTTGCCAAATAGCTACTACTGCCAGGAAAAGACCCAATCACAACGGCAGTGACCTAATCTTTTCCATGATTTTCATTTAATAAGCTTTGACATTATTTTCTACAGCATATACTAGTTATTAAACTGAAGGATTTTTTCAGCAAAATATCTTCAACTTCAGTCTTTTAATTCAGCAGTACATTACTAATTTCTATCTAGGAAACACACAGTGTACACCAGCTACACTACAAGCTCAGACAAATACCTAGGCAGAGAAAATTCTTGTTCCTCGAGTAAATGGCTTTCCCATCCCAAAAATTCTGGGAGTAGTTGTCTGAAAGTTAGGTGTGGCAACAGTGAACGTCATCACACCCAAATCTGTTTGTGGAGCCAGCTCTATGCACATAACTGTGCATACAGTTTTGAAAACCAGATGCTGGATGAAATAATATCAAAAGGAAATCCAGGCTACTAGGACAAGGAAACAGATGTGACTCTAAGAGCTGCCAGGAAGGCAACTCAGAGGGCTGTTGTGCATTTAAAACTGTTAATGGAAATATATACATAGGTATACATATGTTGCACTGCCTTTCTAAATCGTTCCCTGGGAGCACTGAACTCCAGAAAAACGACTCAAAACTTTGGAATTTGTTCTTTAACAAAAGCATTCTCCATTTACACAAGTTGTCAATTAGTATTTGTCTGTCTTCTAACCTGAAATCACATGCAAGAAAAACTAATATTCTACTCTCCCAAGGGAAGTTTTTACTAAAAAGGGAAAAGCATATTCCTCTTCACCTCCTCGCTCCTCACATTTACTCTCCTGCAACTTTAACTGCCCTGGGAAAAGAAAAATGTGCAAAGCATTGATCAAACAACATTTTATGTAAGTAAATACCGAATGGTACATAAGGGTTTCTCTTAAATTCATATCTAAGTAAGAGATACCAGGCAAACAAAGCATATAATACTAATAAGTCATAAAACAACTCACTTCTCTGTTTCAAAGGCTAGAAGGTACAACTTATGTTTTTCTTAGTTACACAAAAAAAATACTTGCAATGTAGGCTCATGTTACATTAAAGAGAACTTATTTTATTATTGTTCTTTGGAATTTCATCATTAAGTTGTTGCTATGAGAAACTGAAGCTTTAAGTGCTACAACTATTGCTTTGGGATGGCATTTGTTTAGTTAATGTTGGGCTATCAGCAAAGTAATGGAATCAGCAAAGGAGGCAGAAAAACCACACTGTAGATTTGAATGACAGATCTCAGAACAGGAGTTTGTGTGCAGGTGATGACAGATAATAAAAATGAGAAGAAATTGGCTACATTTGAGTCAGCACTTGTACCTATAGCAAATTCCTAAATGCATTCCACTGGGTGCACGATTGGCTTGAGTTTACCTACGGTGTGACCCAAAAAAACCATCTGCTATTCACACAGACAAGGTAATTTGGGCTCAATTTGGACTACCTCATAAATGTTCGATGAAATTATTTGGTTTGCTGTAGAGAGGAAGGAAGACTAATCCTGGAGCTAAACTAGCTAGAATATAACTGTGCACATTTGCTCATCTAATCATATCTTTGTCTGCACTGTAGATATACCAGCATAATCTGAGGATAATCTGAATTATAATAGTCTTTTATTTTCATTTGGAAAGCAGCCAATGTAATTCCCATTGAAACAGACATAGCTCTTCAAGGTTTTATCCTAAAGATAGGCATATGAGCAGTCTCAATACTTTAACTTACACATCCAGTTCCTCAAATGCCCAAGTCTCTAAATGGACAAGCGTTTATGCCAGAAACAAAAGTTCCTCCGAAGACTTTACCCTCGAGACTACATTCCTCTTTCGACTACTCTTCGTAAGAGCAAGAAACGTATATAAACGGAAGTATATTCCTTCAAATGCTACACTGATTTTACTAATATTTCCTCTACAAACATCCTATTCTAGTAATCCTAAGCTTAACTACTGCAAGCTTTTGCCAGAACCGCATCTTACGCAAGTGGGGAAGAAGGAAGAATCCTGCAATGGCACTTCAGCATATTTGGGGTCAGACATCCACCTAAATTAATATGGAGGGGGGCATCTCCACAGGTCTAGGAGTGATTGCCGGCAGAGAGAGGCGAAAGGCAAGCAGAGGTGGAGGAACGTAACTCCAGGAAGCGGTTATGGAAGGGGCGAGATGCCCGGCCGCTCCCGGCTGGGGATGGCCACGTCCAGGCGGCTTCCAGCGAGCCACCTGCACCAGCCGGCACAACAGGAAAAGCTGGCTGATCGCTACCATGGATTTCGGCTGCTGCAACAGCGACGTTGGTGACAACAGCGGGCTGAGGCCACAGCGGGACGCCGCTGGCAGCCGGGGGTGCCCTCGGAGCCAGCCCCGGCAGGGACACCCCCTCCTAGAGGACCCGCTCTCGCGGCGGAGCGGCCTAGCCCCGGCCCCGGGAACGGCTTCCCCAGGCCGGTGCCTCTCGCGGCCTCCGAGCCCCCGCTCCCTCCCCACGCCGGGCCCGCCGCCTCACCACGGCGATCTCCTCAGCAGAGCACTCCAGCAGGCTCTTGTCAATGGCCTGCACCTCCGCCTCCAGCTCCGCCGCCATCTTCTCCCTTCTCCTGCCCCCTACCCCGCGCCGCCGAGGCCGAGGCCGAGGCCGGGACAGCCGGAACGGGGACCGGGCGGACGCCCAGCCCGGGGAACACACACTTCCGCCCCGCCTCCCGCACGTCACCGGCCGCCGCGCCGCGTTCTGGGGGTTGTAGTCCTTCCCCGCCACTGCTCGGCGGGGACACGGCGCTGCGTGCCCGGGGCCGCGCTGTGGAACCTGCGGGACCAGGCCGGCGGTCAGTACCCGCCCTCAGGCCACCTCCGCGGGGCCCCTCTCGTCTCACAGAATCACAGGATGGGTCAGGCTGGAAGGAACCACAGTGGGTCATCTGGTCCAACCTCCCTGCTCATGCAGGGTCATCCCAGAGCACATGGCACAGGATTTCATCCAGATGAGTCTTGAGTATCTCCAGTGAGGGAGACCCCACAGCCTCTCTGGACAATCTGTTCCAGTGCTTGGTCACTGCACAGTAAAGAAAGTCTCTCTCATGTTCAGGTGGAACTTCTGTGCATCAGTTTCTACCCCTTTCCTTGTGTCCTATTGCTTGGTATCACTGATATGAGCCCAGCTTCATCCTCTTGACACCCTCCCTTCACATACTTATAGACATTGATGAAGTCCCCTCTCAGCTGTCTCTTCTTGAGGCTCAACAGGCCCAGCTCCCTCAGCCTTTCCTTATAACAGAGATCCCTCAGTCACTCAATCATCCTCATTGCCCTCCATTGGACCTGCTGCAGAAGCTCCATATCTCACTTGTACTGAGGAGCCCAGAACTGGCCACAGCACTCCAGATGTGGCCTCATCAGGGCTGAATAGAGGGGCAGGATCACATCCCTTGACCTGCTGGCAATGCTCTTCCTAAAGCACCCCAAGATTGTGTTGGCCACCTTGGACACTGCTGGCTCATGGACAGCATGTTAAACACCAGGACCATCAGCTTGTTGTCCCCCAGTTTGATGTACACCAGTACCCCCACTGTGAAGCGATGTCTGGGACTGGAGGTGTCTCCAGTGTGGCTGGCAAAGCTGGGTGCCCCCCTCAGCAGAAGTGCTCTTGTCAGTGCTGCCTGTGGGCAAGTGGGCAGTGAGGGCTCCCTGGGAGGCTGCCACATCCCACATGGGTGGAAAGAAAATAAATCAGTAAATTATATGAACCTGGCAACTATGACTTTAAGACAAAAGTTCCTAAATAGCAGAAGCTATAAATTCTATTGCTCAGCTTCCAGGGAGCCACCCAAGCTGAGGTGTCACTTGCTCACTCAAGTGGTGATCCAGGTCTCAAAAACAAGTTGCCACCACCAAACCCAGCAAACAATCATCCTCCATAACTCCATTTCAGCTCACACAGTCTCAGCATCTTACGAGTCCTTTCTGAAAACCTGTTGTACCACTGCTGTTCCCATGGGCTTGCCTTGCACCTCTAATTACAGCTGAGCCCAAACCAAGCAGACGTGTCTGACCGCGCATGCAGCCACGGGGCACCTGAGCGTGCTGAAGTTTAAAAACACACCTTCCTTCGCTTGCTGGCAACTTCTGCATGGACCTAAGCGCTGTGCACAAACTGAATATGATTTCCACCTCACACCTCCTGTGAGCCTTCATGGCTGAGGTAAGGATCCTCCCAGCAGGAGCCAAGCCCAGCAAATCCTGCTGAGGAAGTCTCTGCTCTGGAGAATTTACACTTCCAAATCTAGGCAATGCATGGGAGGAGAATAAACAGGCAGGAAAGGCAGATCAAGTCATAATTGCCTGCAGTACTAGCTGAAGGCAGCTATAAATGTTACCTTTGCCAAATAGTGCTAAGTTACAGCAAAGCTGTGCATTGAAAGTGAGTGCCACTTCACATCTTATATTCCTTAATACTTTTAAAGCATTCTCATACGGAGTATGAATAGTTGCTTTTTCCCTTTTTCATCTCCTTTGCTCTCCCTTCTCATTCTCCCCTCAATAATAAACTTACATCTTCAGTTTCCCAAGGGAGATACATTGTATCTGTCCAAGCAGTAACAAAGACATCTATGGCCATGCACTGATGTAAGAAGGAAGGTGGGCTGCATGCCATCATCCCGCTCTTCTTGTGGAGATTGAACATTCCCTGCATCAGAGGGCAGCACCATGTGCTCATGTGTTACTCACACTTGCCTCTGAAACCTCAAGGGTTTATACATTATTGCACTGACTTACATTGGGTTTGGGACTTCTGGGGAATTTTGGGATCAAGGGGACACACACATCTGGAAAGACTAATTGCAAGAACTGAAAAAGAAGGGTTTAGCCAGTGCTATGAGGGAATCACAGAATGGTAAAAGGATGGCTTTGAGAACATTACTTTCACCTCCTAATAATCTAAGAATAAGCATAATTTCCTTTTGTATGGACCCTTCCTACATGAACGCTACATATTTCTACTGTATTTTTATCTCCTTTGACACTTCTTAAGTAATTGTTCTTAAAACGCAGAAAATAGTTATATATTCCTTAGAAGATCAGTAAAGCCCACACTGTTTTTCATTCATATGCTGTGGATGCCTAAGGAATACAGAACATGAATCTTCTTTGGAACATAGCACAGGGTGAAGGAAAGCTGTATGACTTAATTGTTTCTCTTTCTGGGCTGCATGAAGAAAATGTTAGAAAAATCCTGGGGTTTAGTGATGTGAAAGGCATCTTATTTTACCTAGCGAAGTGGGCAACCCAAACAGAAATTAGTCTGCAAAGACATTACTTCAATATGAGCCTAACAACTCCCCGAGTATCATTTTTTACAATTTTGAGAAGAATTTTCCATAACTTTTAGCCTGTGCCATTTACTTCATGAGCAAAGATATTATTCAAATTCAGGAATAATAATTAAGGTTGAGGAGACTGCCTTTATCTTCTGCCAAAAAGCCAACTCTTCCCAAGTCTATTATCACATAGAAACCGAAAAAGAGAAATCTAGAGAATTTTAATGTTTCAGCAGGGTTAATAGCAAACCTTCATGGCATTTCTCTGCTCTAACTGAGACATTTCTGGGTCTCACCTTGCTTTCAACACATAAGATAGCCCACAGAATGCTACAGACTATGGTTATGAAAGATGCAGATGTCATCTATATCTCTTTCACCTCCTGACCTGTCTGTTCAAGCACTGCTTGCCTCTGCCATTAAAACAGGGGGGGGGGAAAGAAACTAATACCTAAATGGTACTTTGACTGGGGATCAATTAACTTAATTGAGGTCCAGTATTTTTAATAAATGCTGCATCTGTTAACACAATGTAAATAGGTGCCATGGCTTAACCCCAGCCAGCAACCAAGCCCCACACAGCCACTTGCTTACCCCTACCCCAGTAAGATTAGGGAGAGAATTGGGATGGTAAAATGTAGAAAACTCACGGGTTGAGATAAAGACAGTTTAATGGGTAAAACAAAAGCCGCACTCACAAAAAAATAAAAACAAGGAATCAATTCACTGCTTCCCAAGGGCAGGCAGCTGCTCAGCCATCCCCAGGAAAGCAGGGCTTGATCATATCTAACATTTACCTGGGAAGACAAACACCGTCACTCAAAAAGTTCCTCCCTCTTCCTTCTGCCCCCCTCCTTTATATACTGAGCATGATCTCTTATGGTCTGGAATATCCCTTTGGTCAGCTGGGGTCACCTATCCCGGCTGTCTCTCCTCCCAGCCTTCCATGCACCCCCAACTTCCTTACCAGCATGGCAGCACAAAAAGCAGAAAAGGCCTTGGGTCTGTGTGAGCCCTGCTCAGCAATAACGAAAAACATGTCCATATTATCAACCCTGTGTTCAGCAAAAATCCAAAATACAGGCCCATACCAGCCACTGGGAAGGAAATTAACTCTATCCCATCCCAAACTAGCACAATAGGCATAATTGAGGAAATAGTAATTATCACAGTGGAGAGTGACAGTTTCTTTCTAGAATCTGTTTCAGAAGGTACTAATGAACCACCCACTAGAAGGCTGCTTCTCGATGAACCAGAACTCATCCATGGCAGACAAGCTAAAGCCCAGCTGGTTTGAAAGAGAAAGGACCTGCTGTAAAGCATGCTTCAAAGAGGACTCAGCATACAGTAATTGTTGTCATCCTGGCTGCATATTGCTTGAAAATGATCATCTTCAGGGCCTGTTGCATTTGCAACTAGAAATGGATGAAATCATAAGGTAAAGGGCTGTTGGAGGGAATTTTTAAGTAGCTGGTTTGCTAGTGTGTTCACTGTACCTTAGATGCAGTCGATTTGACATCACTGTATTAATTTGAATGTAAATAGAAAAATACTGCATATCTAGACTGCAGGGATAGATGTCTTCTTTATAGGCTCAGAAAAACAACATGCTTTATAGACTCAGAAAAATAACAATATTTAATTTTCCCCACACTGATGGAGTTTTTCTGGTGATCACTATGAAAGGTGAGTCTTGTGAGAAGGATTCAGAAATGTTCCTATTTTCTCTGTGAAAGGTTTCCTAGTACAGTTTAAAAAGGTTTTTAAAGCACTGACTTCCTTGTCTGTTCACTAAAACAATGATGCACTTGCACTAATTTGAGGTTTAACTATCAAAGCAAACGGTCAGCATTTTGCTGCATGAAGGTGGTATGACATACATGATTTTAGATACATGTATCTAAAATCATTACTTTGAAAAGACATTTGTATCTCTTAAATCTTCCCTAGGTCAGCAATCCTTTCCACCAAATAAAGCATGTGTCTAAATGCAGGACTCAGGTTTGTATTTTCAGTAACAGTAATTTTGATAAAACTGTTTGCTTAGCAGATAGTGAATGACCCAAGTAGTAATTTTTACATAGCAAATACGATTTTTAAAGCCATTATCATTTACATGGTTTCCCTCCCTTCCTCTTCAGTGCCAGACGAGGTAGGTTTGTAGTCACCATCTTCTCCATCGTCTTCAGATAAATTCAGATGGTAATTCTTTTATTTCTGTACTGCCAATTCCAATGACAAATTATACTGACCAAAATAGAATTTTGCCTGTGATAATGTTAATTAAAAGATGAATTGTGAATGAGGTGAACAATGACACTCAGTACTTGGTGGATTGATAAGACATAGTTCACTAAGCAAGACATTATTCAGAACAAAAGAGCACACGGTAATCTGCAAACACAGGTTATTTTAGGAATTTGGTTCAGAATTAGAGTATTAAAAATACTATCTGACAAACTGTAGGCGATTCCTTGTTCTTTGGAGGCACTAGTGCTATAATATCAGCCCTTTTAGCAATATATCAGAATAAGCTTATTTCTTTTCCCTGCTCTATCTTTGCATGAGCTTAGATTATAGGTGTACAATATTCTAAACATGATGTCAAGGGAAATTATGTAAAAAAAAAAGATACTGAAAGCAGAGCACATTGCATAATAACAGCGAACATAGGAGGCATAATGAAAGCATAAAGATACTGTGGCCATGTTCCCGTCTGGTGAATGCGCTCTGCAAGTCTAGCAAAGGCAGTTACATAACTGATTTTTATTGCATTAGGCAACAGCAATATTGCTAAGCAAACCGATGTGCAGAATTAGAAAGCTTCTTCCACGGTGGAAATGAAGAAAAAAGACGGAGGAAGGGTTCTCACTTAACATCCAGTAAGAAGGCAGGGCAAGAGGATGTGCATCTTCATTAGTGGATCATGTCAGGGTGACAACATGATTTATTCTCATCACGTAGTGTCTTTGTAAAGATACAGTGCCAACTCAGTCCATGATAATTTCACTGCTTTCTGCAGCATAACGTGTCAACAGTCTAGAGCTCAAGCTGGTAAGTTAAAACATCAACCTCTAAAAGAGATTTAATGGGAGCTAAGATAATAGTCTGTAATGAGTTGCACAGGGGGAGAAATTAAAACGAGAGCAAAGAAAAAAAAACTACACACACAGAAATATGCCTGATATCATCTGTTTTTACTGTAAATTCAGAACACTGCTAGTGTGTACTTAGACATAGCAGTTAATACAGGCTGGGGGATGAACAGATCAAGAGTAGCCCTGCCGACTTGGGGGTGCTGGTGGATGAAAAGCTGGACGTGACCCAGCATGTGCACTGGCAGACCAGAAAGCCAATCGTGTCCTGGGCTACATCAAAAGGAGCGTAGGCAGTAGGCCAAGGAAGGCGATTCTGCCCCTCTGCTCCACTCTGGTGAGACCCCTCCTGCAGCACTGTGTGCAGCACAGAAAGGACAGGAAGGCACAGCACAGGAAGGACATTTACCCATTGGAGGGAGTTCAGAGGAGTCTACAAAGATGGTTAGAGGGATGGAGCACCTCTCCTACAAGGAAAGGTTGAGCAAATTGGGATTGTTCAGCCTGGAGAAGCGAAGACTTCAGGGTGACCTAAATGGGGCCTTCCAGTACCTGAAGGGAGCCTGCAAGAACAATGGAGAGGGACTTTTTACACAATCATGTAGTGACAGGACAAGGGGGAATGGCTTCAAACTGAAAGAAAGTAGGTTTAGATTAGATTCTAGGAAGAAATTGTTTATTGTGAGGGTAGTGAGTCTTTGGAACAGGTTGCCCAGAGAAGTTATGAATGCTCTGTCCCTGTAAGTGTTTAAAGCCAGGTTGGATGGAGCTCTGAGCAGCCTGGTCTAGCGGAACGTGTCCCTGCCTACGGCAGTGGGATTTGAACTATATTATCTTTAATGTGCCTTCCAACCCAAACCATTCTGTGATTTTAGGATACAAAGAGGTCTGTGAGCTGGTCCCAAGAAAGTCTATGTTTGTGGTGCAGGGGTGGTCAACCTTAACACCCAGGAATGTGCAAGAAGCACTTGAAATTTGTGCTGGAGCTAACACCCTTCCCCTCCACCTATTGATGCCAATGAACACAGAGGCTTATGTTGAAACCTTCTCCTTCGCAAGACTCTGATGTGGTTGACTATTTTTCAAGTTTGAACAAACTTAATTATTCTTGAGACTTTTGCCACTTGTGTTTGCATAGCAAGCAAAGTGACAGGAACGGGGTATACAGAGAGGCAGCCACCCCTATGAAGTGCAACCGTTGGTGCTGTGTTGCCATAGGACCAGACCTTTAGAACCCCTGCAGTAAGAAAGAGCAGTCACTGTATTTAGCATCCACTGCAGCGCAAGGAAGTGCACTGTCAAAGTTCGGAGCCTCAAACCTGTTCCAGCGCGTGTAGGATATGGTGAGGTGGGAAGGTTAAGCAGTCCTCCTGAGCCATGCCCGCTGTGGTGGCTCCCTATAGGAGCCTCCGCCGGCAGGAGAGGGAAGTGCCCGGTTCTCCTTGCTCTTCCCGCTGCCGGCGCCAGGTGTCGGCAAGCTGCGGGGGCACGGCGGTGCAGGAGCGCCCCTCTCCCGCCGCTCCCGGCCTGCGCTCCCAGCTCCCACTCGCTCCAGCCTGCAACCGGAAGGGTGTGGGTGGGTGGTAGGGCTGGAGCGGCCATACGACTTCACCTCCCCCCCGCCCCCAATCAGACTTTAACTGCTTAGTGGCTGGTACTTAGGGAAATGTAAGGCATTTTTTGAATGAGTCAGATGTTAGAAGAAGAGAAATGGGCTGTGCAATGCATGACCATGGCCATGGATAGGGCTTTGGGTAGTAGGAGAGGCAGGAGAGGGAGAAAGCAGAAGTGGCCAAGGAGTTACCTGCAGAGATGGATGGCATGATGAGTGCTGCAGTTATCCTTTGGGAGAAGAAACTGGAGCAAGCTCCTCTAGCAAGGTCCCTGCCCATACCACTGCAGAGGATCTTCTGAGTGTCATGAGCAGCTGGGCACCCGATGGTGACACTCAGTGACAGTGCTTGTTCTTGGCTGATGAAGACTAGAACTGATACTGAACTGCTGGAGAAAGAGTTCTTGACTCAGTCTGAAGCCACATTTATGTGCCGTTATGCAGGGGATGCACAAAGGAAATGGGAACATACAGCCCACAAGCAAAAGCAGGGTGGATGAAAGATTTGTCTGGGAATATGAAAATGCTTTGAACAAGTGAACTAACTCTTCTTCTTTTCCCCTTCATTCACACAACAGAGCAATTTTAAATTAGAACAGGTTGTAACAGATTTAATTTAGATCACCATGGTGCCTAGTATAATGCTACAGCATATTCTAGTTTATCTTTTCCCCCCCGATTTTAAAGGGCTAAACAGTTTTTAAATTGTGGATTTGTTATAGAATGTATTGCTGCTAGGCAGTCCTAACCAATTAGAAATTTTTTACTGCACCATGATTGATTTTGTTAGATAAAACTACTGAAATACAACTGAAGGTAGAAATAAAAAGCATTTAAGTGCTCTACAGCCATGATTTACTCTTCAGAGATGCATTTAACGCTGTCTCCGGCAGAACAGCTTCATCCATTTTCTAAACATTCATTTGTTTATTTCAAGATTAGTCTCAGTTATAAACAGACATTAAATCACCTCCAGGCCCTAATACATTGTAATGAAGTATTGTAAACCATGTAGTATGTTGGTTTAAACAATGTAATCAGAAAGCAACAAAACCATTTTCTCCTGGTTCTTGCTGGCTCCCTGACTTCTTCTGTCTGTTCAAAGAAAAGTTCTTTTTAGTCTGTAAATGTCAAGGTCACTCAGAGGTCAAGTTTGTGCTTTTGAGCCGTGGTTCCTTTCAGGTTATTGGCTTTGTTTTATTACTGAAAGAAACCATCCATTTCAGCATATAGAGCAAAGAAGTCATGTAATCCTATTAAATACAAAACCAACATGTACAAATAATGGTGAGGGTTTGACAGTCACACAAAAGCCCCCTTTTTCTGCCCGTAGTTAAGCCTGCACTGAGTAATTAATGGTCCTTCCATGAGCCTGTCTACAGTGGGAAAACTGCCTAACTAGTTTTCAAAACACTTGTTCAAAAACTGGCCTAAAGCCCCTTTTGGGCAAGCTGGCATCCTTCTACTGTGATGCTCAGGAATGAGAGTGGGACAGAAGCGGCTACCTGTTGCCTTCCATCTCAGAGTAGAACATGGCACAGAAGGAGACAGGCACAGTTCTAGGCAGAAGATCCTTGGAAACAGAGAGAATTAATTAACAAAGAAGAAGGAGGAAAGCATCTTTAGAGCGTTAAGGATAAAAGGAGGTACTTTAAGTTATTAGACAATAAACTTGCTTTGTTGGCAGCAGAGAGGAGTGGAAAGCAGGGGTTACAGCATGAAAGTTGAGATGCAAGTGGATCATTATGTACTGGGCACAAAATCTAAGACATAAAAAATTAACAACAAATAGCTCACTGATTTCCCTATGAAGAATATTTATGCATAGTGCAAGGCCAGTAGAAGAAAAAAATAGGAAGAGGAAATAAGGTATAATCAGAGTTTAAAATGGAGCAAAGGAAGCGTAGAATGATTTAAAGAAAACTGTCCTCAAAGTGGTATCTACATAGAGGTAACTGAGGGAAAATGCTGAGGATTTTCCTGGTCAGTTAGTTAGGATCAGATGTGAATGATGGGCTTGCCATACCGTCTGTTCTGCTTGTCACTTCTTTGAGGTCAGTCAGCTACAGTATGTGAAAACAACTGAAGGTGTGCAAACCCCTTTTTGTAAACAACATTCATAACACAATTTTCACATCCCTCAGACAAGCACACAGGTTATCACAAGTTTAAAATCTGTCTGCTGGCAAGACAAAATATTACCATCCTAGAGTGTATGAAAACATAAGAACTGACTGGATCTATTACTAATAAAGAGAGATGAGCTGATGAGAGTACAGATAGCAACTGCAGATAAGATGAAGAGTTGCATGAAATGTAGGCAGGAGCTGCAGAAATGAACCCCAAGACGGACATACAATTGAATATAACAAACGTTACAGAAGTGGAAATGGGAAACTGAAAAATCTATATTGCTCAGATTGTGAAATAAGCCTTACAAAAGGCCAGACAGTAAAAGTTTCTGGCCTATCATATTGCAAGGACAGATAGACAAGAGGCTTGGAGTTTAAGTGTGGAACAGGTCCAAGATCTTCAGATAGTCTTCTAATAGGAAGGGAAAAACACTGGCACACTACCAGGGAAGGACCTCCATGCAGGACTGCTCCTTAAACACAGACTTAAGAGGTTTTTGGCAGACACTTCAGTGAGAACGTCCTCTAATGGTGCAGTCTTAAAACAAGTCTGGGAGAAGTCTCACTCAACCCTGGGTTTGCGTCTTGGGTTGAGCATATTTTAAGAAGGCCACAAGTTCAGTATGAGTAATTAGGGCTGAATTTATTTTTTTGCCCTCCTTTGTTCCCAGCACATCACTCAAGTAGTGCAAAAAAAGTGAAGTACACCCACAAATCCTCTTCTGGGGATTTCCTCAACGGATATACAATCAATGTATAATTAGCTCCTTTGCCCCATGTCTGGGGTGCAGAGGAATTATCAGTGCCTCAATCTTCAGCTATTGCTAGCTGCTACATTAGTCAGCTAGCATAGGACTCAAAAATCCATGGAACTGTACTTGTACTCCCAAGTGGGTTTAGAGGATATGTTGGCATGGTAAGAGGACACAAAAGCTGTAAAATATATAACCAGAGAAACACAAATGCATGCCTTGTTGTTCTTAGAATTTCTGAATAAAGTGAAATGGATTCTGCAGACCAACACATCAACTGAAGCAAAAGTTGATTTAAGAAAGCTCTTGTCCTTCCCCGTATTTCTTCAAGCTTTTCTAGCAAGCTGGCAATGCTGTAGGTACTTCAGACTTAAGAGATGAGCCTTCTGGTCCCTAGGTTATCCAGTCAGCATTGGTGGGATCCCCAGGGAGCTCCCAGATATGGGAAGACCACCTTGTACTACCCATGGCTAGATGAAAATTTTGGAGACTTCTATAGGAAAATTCCACACTTTAGTGACCCAGAAGAAAGTCTCTTCTTTTTCACCTCAGAAAACAATCTCATGCCCAATTTGCACTATTACCTCTTTACTCAACAGAACAGACCCAAAAGTCTGAGACCTTTAGTCTCACAGACCTAAGCTTGCATCAGGAGCACTACAGGAGAATGTTTTGGGGATTCCCTGTTCAATTTCCCAACTTCTATATTAATTTGGAGACCTACAGGCCATTTGAATATGATGGAGGTAGTTTCTTCTCTAGAAGTAAAATTGGTCCATCAGAAAGACTTCACATATTTACGTATGCCTGGATTTGTCAGCTGCGGCCCTTCAGCTGCTGCTGGTGAAACTCTCTCAGCTATGGACCAAGTTGATTTTCCTCTACTATTAATTTTGTTAACCAGCTTTATAGAGGTTCCTTGCAGTTCCCTGTCTCGCTGCAGCTATACGGTAACTCCAGCGCATTTTCTGCTTTCTGTTTTTCAGTGCAGCTCTCACCTCCTCAAGTGTTTTGGGGCCACCAAACAAAAACAGACAGAGAAATGTAAAAAAGCTTGTCTTCTACTGTAAGTGCATTCTCATCATTGTAAAAACGTGAAACGATACAGCTTATTTCTATTTGATGATGTAAAGTGCTCTACATCTCTGTAAACAGAATACACTGTATATATATATTGGATATACACTATAAATCTAGCCATGTGAGTTAATAGCATTTTTAAATCTTGACAGCTCTATCCCTACAGTTTAAATGCATATCTGCCCATTGTCACATATGTAAGAAACAAATAAGTAAGACACAATGAGACCTTGAAGCAACTATATTGGACTATAAAAGATTTGTATAAAAAATCAGGTTGCAGTTCTGAATGGGAAAGTTCAGAGCAGATGTGGATGGCTATTTTAAGCTCCTTCAACAAACCCTATACAGAGTACATTCAAATTTGAGTTAAATCAGCAAAATAATTTGCTTCTGTGCTGAGGAATATGAAATAGAAAACAGAAATGGCTGAAAGTAAGTGATGCGATGACAAGGATAGTTCTGATCAGAGGTAGCTGTCTGTGCTCTTCCACACAATGTGCAGTGTGCTATTGCCAATACTGCATCAACTTCCAACAAACAAAATTCTGAAAAAGGAACAAAACTTTAATCTTGATCTCAGTTGTCAGTGTGGACTTAGACACATTGCACGTTGTGGTAGAGAACCACAGTCACTTAATCATATCTGTATTTAGATATTATCCTTCTGTTACAGAAGGTTATTTAGATTAACTGTAACTTAAAGTTAATATGCCAGGCTTCTTTCTGTGCTCACCATATGTCTTTTCTATAACCTTTTCTTTTTAGAAAACTTTTGATTGTAATCAGCTCCATTTTTCCTTCCTGTACTCAAAAGTATGATTTCTCTTGTTCAACAAACACATTAGAAATTAATACAGCTCTCTGTAGCAAGCTGTCCTAAAGCCTCTTTTTTTTTTTTGTATATATCAATTTTACTGTGTCACAGATTTTTGAAGCCAAGAGAAAACAGTTCAGAAAGATTGTTGGGGACATTCAACAAAAGTAATAGGAGACAGTACCTTAAATCTGTAAATTCCCTGGATTTCACTGGATTTTGAGTTGATAGTGTCTCTGTAAAGGCAGTTTTCTTTAAACAGTGTAATTGAACTAAATCTTTGTCTACAAGCAGGACTATGTATTTCTTTCCAGCAGTACAACAGCAGCACATTTAGAATAAGGTGTGCTTCTTCATAGAGTAGTTTTCAGCTGTTACCACCAGGAGTGTATACAAAGCCAGCAGGATAAAGCTTCTTGCATGTCAGTCAAAGCTCCAAACATTTCAAGCTGGGCATAACATTTAGTTGAACAATACTGGTCTGTCTTCAAGACATAACAAAGTGCAAAGACTTAGGAGATTTTTTTCATATTTTACTTCTGCAGCTACTTTCCTGGATGACACTGGACCACCTCTGTTCCCTACTTTACCCATCGGTAAAATGGGGCCAGTATTACTGGCCCCTGATTGTATTCCCAATTCAGATCCACCGTGAATGATTTTAAAGTGTAGAATAGCTCAAACCACACCATCAACTTAAAATCTGGAAATTATTTAAAAAAAGAAATCCTCATTCATGTTACTTTTATAAAGATACATGAGTTTTATATGTTTATGCATTCATAATTTACAAATGCATATAATATTCTTTATGTAATATGTATATATTTTAAAAAATTGTAAATTTACAAATACATATGTCAGTGTATTGTATAAAATAAAACATATCCTCTTTTCTGGCATGTGAGAAAGCCACACAAACTGGAGCATTGCTCACTAGGACATGATCCTGCAAGATGGCCCATATCACTGTATCGCTTGTGTGCACATGGATATGCCCACAGATTATTCCTGACAGCATGATAGTATAAGCAACCCTTCAAGAGGAATGGGAACTGGCACAAACCAAATGAAGCAAGAATGTCTCTAGCTCATTTTCCTCTTTAGGGCTCGTATGCAGTTGCAAAACACTAATAGAGTTACTGAGAAAAAAGTTTTCAAGTCATCACTATTTCTCACTTGCCTATCTGTAATTTCTTTACCAAAACATTCCTAAGCACTTTACATCGTTTAATTTGCTTCAGGGCATCCCTGTGAAGGGGCTTTGTATCTCCTGTGCGCCCAACTGCAGGGAGATGCAGAAAGGTCAAGGCCATGTCCCACCAAGAGCTGTCAGGAGGATCCCTGATCCAGCAACACCCAGTTCCATCAGCACTGGGCAAGAGCCCCAGGGGCTCAGTGCAGGTTTCCCTGAAGGAACAGCTCAGTGGCTCAGTGGCTGACGTACAGGTGGGCAGCTCTAAGCTTTGCTATAAGGTTCCTGAGGTTGAAGTTGGGAGAAAACTAGTGCTTGTGGATTTCCAGAGCTGACTGCAGTGCAAACAGCTGTACAGGTTCAGGTGGGGGGGAGAGGGATTTGGGTTTTTTTGTCTGTTTGTTTGGTTTTCGTTTGGTTGGTTGGTTGGTTGGTTGGTGTTTGTCCACTGCCTAGACCAACCTTCTCAGAGAGCATCTTACCTGCCAGATGAAATAGCAGCTGTGGCTTTGTGACAATTAGAGGCAATTTGAACTGGTGTGGCTGCAAATCCCACTTTTGAACACACAACCCTGCCTCCTTTTCTCTTACTTATTTGGCTGACTCAGTGAAGCAATCTATGGGAAAAATGACTAGGCATTTCTGCCAGCACTGGGAGGTGATCTGGCTCACCAGGGAAGCTGTGTAAGCGTTAGGTGCAAATAGGAGGCAAACCCATGCAGCTGGAGGCAGTAACTTGCATAAGAGACGGCAGGACCCTAGCCATCACAATTCACTTTTGTTTTCACCTTCATGGAAAGACTCATAGCATCCTTTAGGTTGTAAAAGAGCCTTAGGATGATTGAGTCCAACCATTACCCCAACACTACCAAATCCACCCCTCTCCCTTAGCACCACATCTTGCATATCTTTTAAGTCCTTCCAGGGATGGTAACTCCACCACTTCCCTGGGCATTCTGTTCCAATGCTTGACTACACTTCCCATAAAAAGTTTTTTCTAATACCCATTCTAAACCTCTCCTGGTGCAACTTGAGGCCATTTCCTCTAGTTCCATTCCTTGTTATTTGAGAGAAGAGACCAACCCCCACCCTGCTACAGCCTCCTTTCCGGTAGTTGTGGAGAGCAGTGAGCTCCCTTGAGACTCCTTTTCTCCAGGCTAAACAACCCCAGTTCCCTCAGTCACTCCTCATGAGACTTGTGCTTCAGACCCTTCACTGGTTCTGTTGCCCTCCTCTGAGGTGCTCCAGCATGCCAACTTTTTCTTGCAGTGAGGGGCCCTGTAAGCAGGGCTTTCACTAGCAGCATGCTTTCATCCTCTTCCCTCCTCAGCATATTTCCTGCACCATGCCTTATGCTCCACAATCAGCAAACCAATCTGGCTGTAAGAGAAGAATAAAATTTAAAAGTCTTACTTCCAGGATTAGTTCTCAAATGGCAGCAGCATAGTCTGAGATCAGATTAGGCTGCCAGTGACTTCACCTCGTGTCTGGAAACAGAGCAGCCACTTCCCTGGACAGGAGGCAACTTGGACCAGCAAGGCTGGGATGTTGCTTGTCTGACACAGGCCTGCTCCTCATTTGGGTGGTAGAAGTGGACAAAGGGAACTATGTGGTAGTAGCCAGGGTCCTGATGCATTTCTACCAAAAAATTATTCAGCTCCATTTCAACCCTTGGCCATTTTTTGTAACTTGCAATGGATGTGGTCAGAAGTGACACCAAAGAGTGCAACTGTTTTATCCTGGAAGCTCTCCATGTCCTGAGATTCCTGATGAGAGGACTTAAGAGGTAGAAACACCACACTCCAATATACATGAAGGCAAGAGCACCAAGGCGAGAGCAAGGTTGTTAACATTACTTTCAAACAAAGCAGAAATACTGTTTCTTGAGTACAGGGACAACCTGGAACTATGCACTTGCTGATCTCTGAGCAAGCCCATTGCCAACTGTAATTAATTCTTTTTGTGTTCAGGTTGTGGGATGCTGTGGCTACTTCCCTTTTGATGCACAGGGAATGTGATCACAGAAAACACACATTTGGCTTTTTAAACTATTCTGACCCTGCCAGTGTCACTCCTGTAAGACCCCAGTGTGTCTTATACATCTAAAAGGCAAGAGACAAATGACTGACTAAATCCAAGGGATTCAGATGATACTTAACTGAATTAGAAGGGAAAGAACCAGCAATGTCATGCTGGAAAACGCACAAATTGAAAGGAAAATCAAACTCAAGCATTTAACCAGGAGGTGGATCAGTAATTACACCAAAACAACAGGTAGCAAAGGGCACATTTGTCATTGCTTGAAATTTCCATAATGGCTTTTATTCTTTCTGGAAAATAAGGTTATAGTCTCAGTTACAAATATAAAGTCCACATTATGTCAAATGTCAGATTCTGAAACTGAACTTGCTTTTAAACCTAAATCTATCAGCACACTTTATGGCTCAAAAGCTCCCCATTGAAACAAATCTAAGGCTGTCACTAGTCTTGTTCAATGAACTCAGATAATTAAGGTCTGTTTGTTGTTTTTTTTAGGGTAACATCCACAATTCAAAATTCAACCTGGAAACAGGCATCTAAAACCAAGAAACTGGATGGACATCTGTATTTTGGCTGCTGTCACTTTCACCAGCAAGATACTTGCATAAATGTGGTTTATTAAGGTGTCTTAAGTAATTTTATTTTAATTACTCCAGCTGTTGAACAAAGGTATGTGGCCTCCTACCACAGCCACACTATGTTTTCTTCAGCATTGTCTTTCTTGGAAAGCCTACGAATTCAAGGTAAAGCCTTCTAATAAAAACTGAGGTATTTGGAAAATAATGACACAGCAATTCTGTGCTGGAAAGGAATGAACCAGGAGGATGATCAGAGACCTCTGTCACTTCTAAACTTCTGTAGTGCTTTCATTCCTAAAACAGCCCTGCTTAGAAAAAAATTAAAATGCATTAATTGCTAACAAGACTCTGACAGAGTGATGGCAGTTACCGTAAGACATTTGCTGCTTTTGTGTTGTTTGTAAGCAGTGGGAGCTTTTGGATGCAGCTGAGCCGCCCTGCCAACTTGCTGCACGGCTCCCCAGGCCCTGCCATCCCACGGCCCCCCAGCTCCTCCTGTGCTGACCTCCCAGGGAGCTCAGCAAAATGGCAGAAACTTGGCCTAGAGAGGAAATAGTATTCTGGCTTGGCGAGCTGAAGCAGCTCGGTGGGCAGGGAAGAGAGGGCAAGGTCTCCCTCTTCTGACAGCAGCAAGCGGGCGGCTGGGCCGGCCAGGACCTCATCTCTGCTTGAGAGCTCCCAGCTCACCAATTCACCAGGTATCACTGCCAAATCCTTGTTGAACAACATCATGACAAGCCCATAGAATTATTCTGAGACTGACTACTGTAAATAGCAATCTGATTTTTTGATTCAAAAGTGGGAAGCTTGATACTCAAATCCTTAAAAGATTAGAAAAAGGATCAGGAAAACTGAGAACACAAATTAAGGCTTTGTGCTTTTGATGGAGACCAACTCATAACTGGCAGGATAAACACAAAGAATGCAGTCTGGCTACAGCCAGCCCACACAGTTTTATAGAAATGTTGTCCAGAGCTAAGAGTTTTGCGTAGCAAAACTATGGCAGAGTAAGATGGGTCCAATTTATAGCATGTCAGAAGACTGCTTGATAAGAATATTCTGAGTTGGAAGAGACCCCACAAGGACCATCAAGTCCAACTCTTAAGTGAATGGCC
The DNA here is from genome assembly GCA_013397935.1 of Dasyornis broadbenti. Taxonomy (NCBI): domain Eukaryota; kingdom Metazoa; phylum Chordata; class Aves; order Passeriformes; family Dasyornithidae; genus Dasyornis; species Dasyornis broadbenti. The sequence continues at coordinate 2,780,716 of VZRN01003941.1, forward strand.
CATACCGGGGTCAAACACACAATCTTGGTGCTGTTAGCACCATGCTCTAACAAACTGAGCTTATGGTTCTTTGTTCAAATTTAAATTAGACATTTGCTTCTATTTTGAGGTATAGCACAAACCCTTGTGTTTCAGGTAAATCAAGTAACACCTAGCTGATTCAACAGAGATTTGCTTGTATTGATTAATTGGACAAGTAGAGATGCTGAGACAAACCTAGAAAGACTATTAAATTCTATTGCTTATTTTCAGAGGTCATTTTGGAAATCACGAGTAATATGGACTATTCTGGGTTTCAGACTAGACACAAAAAACAAACAAAGGCAAGGCACATGTTGAGTTGTTGTTTTAATTCTATTTTCAACATAGTTTATATGACTTAGGACTCCAACAAGCAAACAAGCCAGCCATTGAATCTAAACTCAGCATAGATTTTGCATAGCTCAGCACAGAGAACTTATGATATCTGAATGGTATTTTTCAGTTATGTAAAAGTAAAATTAGAAAATTAGTAGCTGGCTGAGAAAAAAAAAAAAAAAGCCTTTCTCACATTTTAAACAAATGGAGACCTTTGTGTATAGTTCAAAGAAATTTAACCGCCAATGAGTGATATCATACTTTTTCACTCTTGCTCTAATCTACACTGTAAATCAAACCAATGTCATAAAAGGTTAAATTATTAAGAATAGTGGCCCAATGGAAGTGTCATGCAACCAGGAAACCAGGATGACCATAAAAAGAAAATGAGGCTGCTGGTAACCATTCCAATGTAAGCCTGAATCACAAATGCTAACACCAAAGACATTTTTCTGTTCCAGTTTATAACCCTTGAGAGTTTTGTCTGTTGGGGTTTTTTTCCCCCCTTTGAAGGCAGAAGTGGGCCTATAACCATCCCCGTTTCAGTTTCTCTCTTCCCAGCTATGGTTTCTTACAGTCTGTCATTGTCCGTGAGCTTAAACAGACCACTGCATAAGCTGTATGCATCACGTATCTGTCCCCAGGATGTAAAATCCTTCCCTGCGAGGGAACATTTTGATGCAATCTAATGCAAATACTGAGCCCAAGGGAAGCAGGACTGATGAGGTATTTCACCAAAATATTTCTGTAGAATTAAAAAAAAATCATTTACGACTACCAGTGGCAAAGATCAGTGACCACAGGAGCAAGTTCCTACATGGCTCGCTGTATTAGAGAATTAACTTCTAAATTAACCCAAAGCGGAGGAGCCGCCCTGGAGCCGGAGGCGGCCCCGGCAGGCGCAGCAGCCCTTCCCCGCTCAGGGCAGGAGAGCTCCCGGGTGAGAGCGCGCCTTTACCACGGCCGCTTTCCCCCTCCGGCGCCCCGGCGCTGCGGGACGCCGGGCCACAGCGCCCGCAGCCCCCAGCCCCGGCACGGCTGCCCCACTCCGCATGACACCCCCCGGTGCCAGGGGAGCACCCCCTCCAGCCCAGCCCCTCGGCGGCGGGACCCCCTCGGCCCCAGGGCTAGCGCGATGTCGTCCCCCGGCGCCGCCGCCCGGGCGGGAGCGGGAGCGGTCCCTGGCCCCACCGCCCTGCGGCATGCGGCGGGATCCAGCGGCACC